>JARHVA010001029.1:845000-1357500 GCA_037957365.1 Torreya grandis | reverse complement strand
AATGATGACATTCAAGAATTAAGCCATAAGCTGAAGACAAATTCAAACATTTTTAATGCTTTTAAACCATAACAATTTTTAATGTCATTCATCAAAACAAAAAAGGATTGTGACAAGCCATCCATGCCACTAAAGAGTCCAAACAAAAAATAATATCCCAAATGTGAGAAAGATAGAATCCAAATTCTAATGCAATGTTTCAAGCTGGCAAGTCATTTAAGCTAGACCAAAAGCATAAAGATTAAGAATGAATTAATTACATATTAGCAATGATGACAAGTGTTGACTAGATTTAGGAGTCAAAATCAACTGATAAAGTAATGATCAAGTAAGAAATCAAAACTAACAGACAACACTTTAAATCATGCATATAAAAATGACTTAAAGCATTCATAACAGTCAAAGATCAGTATCACAATGTTAAGTTCACTATTTATTTTTGTTCACTTTCTTAGCCTCATTCGATTGCTTGGAGTCACATCCAACCTAGCTCATATCTAGTACCTATAGTCATAACAAACCATTAGAAGTATCTATACTTATTATATCAATAAATGTAATAATAACATTAAATAACTAAAATTGAACTAAATGATAAATCAATAACTCATTAAGCATAAATATCCAATGTTGTAATGAAAATCATACCACGTAATTGTATCAATAATAATAATGGATCAAACCTAGATCATAGAACCATATCACAACAATAACTTAAATAATCATGTTTTGAATAGTTCATAACTAAACCATAACAACAAGTGAAATAAATATAGTCAAGTAGGGTCATGACAAAATTTTACCTTTTTAGGATCCAAATTTATGAAATGAGCATTGATAATAAAACTAACATAAAAAATCTATTTTTTACCAAATGAACACTTGACTATATTTTCAAACAACTAGTTATAAGGGAGTGTACAAATAACATGTTCCATGTGTTGAAGGCATGCCTTCTAAGATTGTGAAAATATAACAATATCATCTAAATAAATGATTTTAAACTAATGTATATAATATCTAAAAATAAAATTCATAAAACACATAATATGATAGGTGCATTAATGATCTCAAAAGGCATCATTGGCCACTTAAAAAGACCCATCTTGGTCTTGAAAGTATTCTTCCAAGTGTCCTTTGATTGAACTTGAACCTAATGATATCCACTCTTGAGATAAATATTTTATAATAATTTGTGTTAGAGTATGTATTTCATACATTTTATCACATTTGCTAGTGTATTAGCTAGTTATTTTGTCTTGTAGTGAGTTTTTCCTATATGAGGATTTATATCACATTGGCTAGTTAGGTTAGTTCTACATTTCACCTTACCTATATATGCAAGAGCTTTACTTTGTACTAGCATGATTCATTATGCTTTATTTTGAATAATATATGATTTTCCTTATTTTTAATATCATATCTATAGCTTCTTTATGTGATTTTTTATTGCTAACACTTCAAATTATTGGGTTGGAATGTCTTTATGATAAGATCTTGATATTCAATATATGCAAAAATACCCTTAAGGTAGGGAAACACCATATAATACTCCTTTAGGAAGGAATAACTCCACAATGTCTCTTTGAGGGGACAACCTCCAATATCCTCTTACAATAGAAGACTCAATGCTTACTTGATATCTTTACCATGATAATCATCTCCTATATATAGACATCTATCTAACCCATAGATGGGTAACCTCCTAATCTCAATGTAGGCCGACCATTACCCAATGTACTAATTCCACAAGTTACTCCATCATCCTAATATATTATACCCATATAGCTAATTATGGGGATGTGTGCCACATGTCAGCATTTCCATCAACCCATATACATTAATATATCATATCCTTAGGTACGTAGCATTACTTCCCTCCTTGACATGTTTCATCCCCAAAACATAAGAAGAAACTAAATAATGAGTGTGCTTCAAATCATTGCACACTTGTCTCCAATCTCAATCATCTATCCATACATATGTGATCTTGGCAGGTGATATCTCTCCAAGCTTGTTTCTAAATTCCATTGTGCTCCTCTGATTTCGTTCATGATCATAATATGTCTTCTTCCATGCATAGTCATAGTGATTTCCCCATTCATTCCATGTGCCATAGTAATTTTTATTTGGAGCCAAATTATTTGAACCCTTCTCTTCTTCTTCTTCTTCTTCTTCTTTATCATCATTATTTTTTTTCCTCTTATATCTTCATATATCTCCAGTAAAAATTTAGAATAAAAATTCCTTATATTTCAAAAGATATAGCGAAATTAGTATAAAAACTAAAATAGAAATAACTCCCTCAAAAATAATCAAAAAATCTTGATTTTTTTACTATGACTTATTTGAAATATTATCCATATTTGGAAAAAAAATTGGAAAAATTCTCAACCAATCAAAATTTATTGATGATTCAAAAAACTAGGGTTTTGCTCCACAAAAATTGCCCAAATAAAAGCTCTGATACCACTTGATATGACCTTGATATTCAATATATGCAAAAATACCCTTAAGGTAGGGAAACACCATATAATACTCCTTTAGGAAGGAATAACTCTACAATGTCTCTTCGAGGGGACAACCTCCAATATCCTCTTACAATAAAAGACTCAATGCTTACTTGATATCTTTACCATGATAATCATCTCCTATATATAGACATCTATCTAACCCATAGATGGGTAACCTCCTAATCCCAATGTAGGCTGACCATTACCCAATGTACTAATTCCATAAGTTACTCCATAATCCTAATATATTGTACCCATATAGCTAATTAAGTGGATGTGTGCCACATGTCGACATCTCCATCAACCCATATACATTAATATAGCATATCCCTAGGTACATAGCACTTTACCATTCCTAGCATGGTGCCAAAGCCTTGAAGAAGTAACCATTCATTAGCTTACAATTTTGATAATTTTATTCCACTTCCCTTACTACTACTTCTTCCCTTATCATGAAGAGGAAGCATAAAAGAGAGGTGTGTGAGGATAACTTGGTGCCCTTTTTTAGACGTTTTAAATAATTTGTTATTTTTGAATCTTTTGTTGCTTATGAGGTAATGAAAGTGGCATAGATCTAGCATGGAGGTCTTGGTGCTTATTTTGATTGAAGGCATTAAGTATTCTCAGCGAGGCATCTTTGTTTCTTAAGAAAGGCATTGTTTTTTCATAGTATCATATTTTTTTATTTAAGGAATTAAGCATTCTCTTCTAGGCAGAGGCATTAGATCTGAGAGATTAAAGGAGATTGGCTCCATAATCTATCCAAGGTATTATGATCTTATTTTTTGGCTCAAGTTAGCATCTTTTTTGTGTTTTAGCATCATTTGATATCTTGAATAAGGTGTTGGATTTATGTTTTCTTTAGATCTGAGCTTAGCATGTCTCTTTTTCTCTAAAAATCATTGCATAGTGGCATCTTTTTTTATGAGCTTGGCACTTTGAAGTAAGTCATTGAAATATGGTGTTTTAGATTTAGAAATTAGGCATTAAAATGTGGCATTTCAGATTTGGAAGCTAGGCATTAGAATATTAGATTGACATTATCTTTTTCAAATTTGATTTCAGCCTAGCATTGACATCTTGAAGCATATGGCATTTGGAAGAATTTCACTTTGGTGCCATTTATTTTTTCTCAAGATATTCTAAGAGATAGGCACTACATTTCTAAGATTATCACTTGTCTAGACTATTAGTACATCAAAGACATTGGAGTTTTTTTTTGAGTTTTTTTCTCTCAAATCTCCCTATAAGATATATGCATTGGCATGGTTGATTGGATGTAGATATATATTTTAGCATTGAAATCTACTCATTAAATTTTGTCATTAGAGAGGGGGAATTGGATCTGCATAAGATCCATTTTCAAATCTACAAATAAAACTCATTAAAATTGATTTCTCTATTATCTAGAAAGGCATTGGAAATCCTCTATTGATTTCTCTATTTATGTCTTCTTTTTTATGCCAAGTTGATTTTCTAGGAGTAGAGGAAGCATTGGAGTTTTTATCCTTTGACTAATGTGGATCTACTTGTGGTCTTCTCCCTTTAGATGTGGAACTAAAAAAAACATTAAACTATCCCTTTTCCTTTCAAAATAACTAGTTTCATTCATTTTTGGCTTTTACAAGCTGATTTGTTTCCTCAAAAGGAAGCACAGTTCAATTGTGCAACTATAGCGATAACTTACAGGTTATTTTTTCATGTCAATTATCATTTTTGAGTCTATGGTTCAATTTCAATTCCAACGAGTGGTTGGATGACTCTATTATTTTCTAGTTTGATCATAAATTCTAGTTTGTAGTGATTTTTTAATGTATTGACCCATTTTATGGGAAATCATAATGCTTGTGGATTTTGAACTGTAACTCAGATTTGAGTTATATTTTTTGCAAAAATGCATGTTTTTTGATTCTCTATCAATTGGTATCATTAAATTGTAAAAATGGACTACTTTTATAAAGTACCAAATTGAGGGTGGGGGTCTTACAATACAATCATTTGGGGATTATCTCAGTGCTGATTTTTATGCACCCTTGGCATTCTTTCTACTCTTTGGTGATTTTTAGCATGGATTCTACTTCTAGTGTTGACCATTGTGAGCCTTTAACTACACATAATTACCACACATGGAGACCTTGAATGGAAACCATCATAAAGCATAAAGGATTATGGTCCCTAATGAATGAAACAACAATAGTTTACATATGAATTTAAAAAAATTCAGTATAAATGTAAGTTTGAAGAGTGTATGGGCTTGATTGTGGATATATGAGTGACAGTCTTTTTTTTCATTTTGATAGGTCTGATTTTCCATTCAAAATGTGGAGTAAGCTAAAGGGTTTGTTTGGGAAAGTATATCACTTGAGAGTAATGCATCTTGAATTAGAGCTTACTTCACTAAATTTAGATGACTTTTCCTCCATTGTAAACTACCTCACTAAGTTTAAGCATTTTTTGACATAATTGAAGGGGAGTGGACAAGATAAAAAGGATGAAGAGTGTGTATACTTGATCTTGTCTAATTTGAGTGGTTCATTCCAAATCTTTGCTTCTACTTTTTTCTATACTATGGATGCCTTAGGTATCACATTCAAAATGCCATATCTTGAGTTGTTTTATGAAATACTTACTAGGGAAGAATCCAAAATGTCTCACCTTGAGTCTTCCACATTTTAAAAAGAATTAGTGGCTCACATCCTAAAACTAAGGGAAAAACTAAGAGTACTAAGAAGAACACTCCTCATCAACCTCAAAATACACCTAAACCCAACAATTTTACATCTAAACCCAAACCATCTTCCAAATCCAAGAATAAGTCTAATCTATCTTGCTCCTATTATGGGAGGAATGGTCATGAAGAGTCTAGATGTTTCAAAAGAATGAAAGCTTTAGAGTATCTTGTTAGGAAACACAAGATTTCTATCTCCACTCCTTATCCATCTCATGAGCATGGTAAAGCACTTAATGTTGTCAGGAGATCATAGTTACCTATTTCAGATAGTTGGGTTCTAGGCTATGGTGTTTCATGTCATATGACTTCTATGAAGGAGTCCTTTGTATCTCTTAGTTTGAGTTCCACTTCCAACATTGAGGTTGGAGATTCTTCCTTTATTTATATTAAAGGTAAGTGTGACATATAGCTAGATGGTGGTTGCATAAATGATACATTATAAATTTTAGACATCACCACCAATCTACTTTTAATTTATCAGCTTTTCCATTCTAGTTAAGGCAAGATAGTAACTTTCACACCACAAGATGATAAAGTTCAAGATTTGTTAGAGCCACACACATTTATTACATAGGGTTTTGTTGATCATAGTTCTTTACTTTATTATTTCGAGGGTTTTGATGATACTCCTCCTTTAGGGATGTGTTTAGTTTCTCATGCAGACTCTGAGATTCAACTTTGGTATGAGAGATTTGGACACCTAAACTATATATATTTGAAGGAGTTTAGCACTCACAATATGATAGAGGGTCTTCCTATAGTTTCATGTCTTAATGGAGCTTGCCCCAGTTGTGCATTGAAAAAACAACACCAAGATCCATTTCTTAAGGTTATGTCCATGAGAACTTTTTCACCACTTGAGCTTGTGCATAGTGATTTGATGGTCTTTATTATTCCTTTAAATTGAGCTAAGTATTCACTTACCTTAATTGATAATTTATCAAGGTGTAATTGTGTTTATTTACTCAAATAAAAGAGTGATGTCTTTACTCACTTCAAAGTCTTTAAGAATTTGGTTGAGAAATAGTCATTGAGTTACATCAAGAAGCTTTGTATAGACAATGGGATGGAGTACTTCAGTTCTCTAATTTTTGGAAGTCTATGGTATTGTTCACCAGCATTCTATTTCACATATTACATAGTAGATTGGCTTAGTAGAATAGAAGAATAAAAATATAAAGGAGATGGCTAACTACATGATGCATTCATGCAATTTACCTCTTATATATTGGGCATAGGTAGTTAAATATGCAAACTACATTTAGAATAACACACCACATTGAGCACTTGATCATATGACTCTAGAGGAGGCTTTTTTTGGAACCAAGCTATATGTCTCATTTTTCTGAGTCTTTAGGGCCTTAATTGGGTGTTTATACCAAATAATAAAAGGAAATCATTGGATAAGAAGATAAAACCTTTAATTTTTGTAAGGTATTATAAAGACATAAGAGCTTATCATATCTTAGATCTTAATACTCATGATTTTCATTTTTGAACACATGTATAGTTTGATAAACATTTCACATTTCATGACTCTTACTTCTTCCATTCCTTCTTCTTCTTTCAATGATTCACCTTTGGAGGATTCAATTTTTGAGGAGCTAGTTTAAAAGATTCCTAAAGAGGTTATATAGGATGAGGATATTATTCACATTGATGTTTCCAATATCCCTAAGTGAAATTGTACTAAATTTTCTAAGGCAACACCTTTCATTCAGGATCTTCTACCTACTAAACATCATCATACACATTATACTAGTACTGGACTTTTGTGTCAAGTATTATCTAGGGATCTATAGTATTTTTCATAGGTTCATGAAATATAGATGTAGACACTAAAAATATACACACTACAATTATGAATGTTGAAAATACCCCTAAACCACCTAGGACCCCCTTAGGACCAATTTCACCCTTGACTGCTAATCGAGCCCAATCGCAGTCAGTTTTACCCAACTAGCTTAACCTAGATTCTACCCACCTTTTTACCTTCACCCTTGACTATTGATGGTGAAGATGAACACTAATGGTCACCTTGAATGTTAATGATCAAGGTGTACCTCCTTAACCAAAAGCATGCAAACCACCCATTTTACTTTTCTAAATATAAGTTGTCTAAATCCTATTATGAGCCTTTGCATGGACAATTTATAATTAGGTATCCTAGTTTAACCTTCACTTTCACCTCTTTCTTATGCCTATAAAGAGAGAGGAGCTGGGAAGTGAAATCCATCTACAAATTTTTATCAAAATCTTATGCATCTAGGAGTTTCCTTCTTGTAGGTCAATCACCATCAGCAATCTAGTAATCATATTAGAGAGTCAATTTACCACCATCTCTCCACCAAGTTCTTAGGTACCATTACTCTACTAAAATCAAGCTAGATTCCACCAATAGGTCAACCACCTCAATCAATCACTCAATTAACTTATGGTAATACAAGTACTTTTTTCTCATTATTCATTTACTTTATTTCTATTTTGCAATCAACCCAGACCTTATCTATCTCTCAGAATCTATCTTTTGGATCTCACCAATCAGCCAAATTACCAACCTAGATCCTCACACAATAACTATCAATATTTGATTCAACCACCGATGGTTTGTCCAACCACTGATGGTCACCTTTACCGCTGATGGTCTCTTTAACCATTGATGGTCATCCCAACCACCAATAGTCACTATGGTAGTGAAAACTAGCAAGCTAATTTCACCTACCTACACCCAACCAAACCTAATTTTCTATGTTCCTACTTGTTTAAAAAACCCCTTTTAATTTTTTGAAGCATGACCCAACCACCTATCACTAGTATTAATTAGTTTATCACTAATTTAATCATTTGTAGTATATTTTCTTAGCAAGCATTCTTGTATTCAATTTTAGTATCTTTTACTTATTGATGCAATTACCTTCATTTCAGTTTTGTGAAATTTATATTTTAAAACATGTGGATTGATAGCCCCTAAGGAATCTCTTGCTTTGAGGATATAGCTATCACTGGGTAATCCACTCAACTATCTATATAACAAATAAGTTTTATTCAATGCTTTCTTATATGTAGGTCATCCTGCCAAGTCAAAGAGGATTTTTTTGAAATATTTTGATTCAATTCATGCATAAACAAATAATTTTTTCAACCATACTCATATCAATTTTATTTTCTTTCTTTATTTAAAACTTAAGGAAAAATTTATGTGAAACATTCTACTATGCATGATGGGACCTTAAATCTCCACTTACATTTTCTTTGCATTTTGTATGCTCTCCTCTCTATCTATGCTCATAAACAAAACTAAAATTTATTTTGAGCTTAAAATAAATTATATCCATTGATTTAATTTGATATTAGTTCACTTTGAATTATACACAATAATCTTATCATAGCACCACTTCTGTCGCATACACTAGCCAAACCACGTTCAACAATCAAACATCAAAATAATTTGAGATGAGACATGACTAAGATTTCATCACCTAATGATCACCTTACCCATTCATGAAAATCCTACTTTGAGGTCATTACCAAGGGGAGAACCCACTCAGATCTCTGGTTGAGTGTAAATTTTGGAATTTGGTAAATATTGGCAAAGCATCAAACACCCTTATCATTATGGTGTGTGAAGTATGGGGGTAGACCCCAATACCAAACCACGTATAAAATTCCAATACAAATTTTTTTGAGAGCCTCAAACACAACCTAAAACCATCTTTAGATTTATTTTCTATTATTTATTCTACAAGCCATTTTTGAGTCACATACTTCTTAAAAAACTAAGGCATAAGCCAAAAGTGAGATTAAAACTAACTTTAGGCTTAACATCGCTTGTAGTGTGTATATTGATTGCCTTGATAATTTTATTATCTTATTTCTATTTGAGTTGTGATTTTATTCATGTATTCTCTCCCTTTTTTGCATGGTTCTCACTCACCAATAGCAAAGGGACCTAGTAGAGCAGAACCCATCACTCGACTAATCAACCTCTTCAACCTCCTCATCTATGGAGTATGTATTTGAAGAAAAGGATTAACCCCATCCTTTGGGAAGACCTAATTTTCCTCAAGTGATTCCCAAAAAATACATGGACTTTACCAATTTTTTGGACAATAACCCAATTGCCTTTTAGCACTACCTTAACACCTCCACTCACCATTCCCTAGTTTCAACACCATCCTTAGATCCTCTTTATGGGATGTTGTTGGGTGTCATTATTCCCTACATTTAATCAACTTTTTGTTGATGTCATATTTAACCAGGGTTGTGTCTAAATATATATGCAACAAGAGGAATCGTAGAGATTTAGTAATTGATTGTAGGTATTTGTTTTAGGGGGATTTTTGATGTCTTAAGAACTTCTTGGTCAAAACCTTATTGGAATCAAACTATGAAAATTGTTGAAAGTAAACACGCGTTTGTAGAGATGAATTTGTTGGAAGTAAACACACATTTGTAGAATAAAATAGATTACTTGGAAATAAACACGCATTTGTAGAATAAAATAGATTGCTGTAAATAAACACATGTTTACAAAATAAAATAGATTGTTGGAAACAAACACACATTTGCATAATGGAATAGATTTGCTAGAAAATAATTGGAAAGAAATGAGAATTTAATCTTAGACACCTGCTAGAATAAATTTACAATAGATTTTAACTTTAAGGAGTTGAAAGCATTTATAAATTTAACAGAGTTACCTATTTGCTTGAATAAAATATAAATACTGACCAAAAATGAAGATCCTGGTTCTTTGGAGGAGTGGGCCCTTGCTCCGCGTAGAAACAGGATTGAACAATTTAATTTGCTTTCAAAAAAAAAATGGCTATTTCATTGATAAAATATTTTATATTACAAAATGTAATAATCTATCCTTATCTCTCTATTCTTCAATGATTTTTCCTAATACGTCCTAAATTCTCAAGTCTGTATATATAGATGCTTTGATAGCTGTAACTGTTTCATAGCTGTAACTATTTCATAGTTGTAACTATTTCATAGATATGATGGAACTGAATTGTACCCATAATAGATGCTGAATCAAGATGTGGCTGGATGTCCAGCTGTGTGATAAATATCTTGGATTTGAAATTACATAAATTGGGAAACTGCTCCTGATTTAATGGGATCATTGACCTATCAAATCACCGATCATTTGGAATAGATACGTATTAGTTCCATATCTAACCGTGAAAGTTCTAGAGC
Source organism: Torreya grandis (assembly GCA_037957365.1). Taxonomy (NCBI): domain Eukaryota; kingdom Viridiplantae; phylum Streptophyta; class Pinopsida; order Cupressales; family Taxaceae; genus Torreya; species Torreya grandis. Next base: position 1,347,051 of record JARHVA010001029.1, on the reverse strand, counting down.
TTATTTTCAGGAGTTCTAGAGCTAATTCAGATAATTTTGGATTTAAATATAGAGTTATAGAGCTAAGTCTGAAGATGCAACAATCTTGAAATAGTATGGTGGCGATCTGAAACTATGCTGAATTGATTCCAATTCTTTCAAAAACATGCAATCCACTTCATATTTATTCTTTACCCTGATGATGACCTATTTTATTATAAAACTTGAATTTTCCAATACACTTGTTAGGAATTACAGGGTTTTTAAATGTTAGAATCATAATCAACAAAATATGGATAATTACATCCTAACTCATCTCAAATTGAAATAAAATTTACAAAATGCAATCAAACTTAATAGAAAAAGAGAGTAAGATGAGGCCATTTATTATACATTAATTGGATATATTCTAGCCTCATCATTTCCCCCATACTTGTTTGTAAGTCCCTTTACAAATGTTACTCTTCAAAGTCAAGATTGTATATTATGCATTCTATTTGATAGCTCAAATTAAATAGCCGGAACTGAATATCCCAATGTTTAGATTTAGAAGTACTATACCCTATTCCTGCTTCCACTTTCTTTTTCCATTCCTCAAACTGAGTGGGGTTCTGAAGTTCTCTATTTTGCCAAGGAGATATGGGAGTGAGAAGTAGAGGTGGTCTTGTCCTCATGCCTATCCATATGCATAGGGGAGTTTCATTGATCTGAGGAATTATTGTACATAAATATTTTGCCCTTTGTAGACTCCAGATCAAATTTGAAGGGGATATTACTTCCCTTCTTTTCAATGCTATCAAAATAAATTCCCATCTTTTTGAACATGCATCATAGATATTATCAAAATTTGCCTCCTCATAAGAGGTGAAGACATCCATACTTTGCTTTAAAATGAAAAGATAAGGTCCCCTAAACTTATCATTAAATGCATGGGATTGGAAATGTGTATCAAAGGCAAGTGGGTTACCATAATGACTTCGCATACAGAGACCGATTGAACTAGCTTTTGACCAATGCTCTGACTCCCTTTCCTTCCATGTAATCTGATTTTGAAGAATAGAGACAAATGTGTTAAACTGACTTTCCCCTACATACAAGTTGATCATAAAACCTATATTTCTTTCTAGTATAAAATTGTAGAGGTAGAATTCACAAAGAAGATTTTTCTGTTCTATATTGGCTAAGGAGTAGGTAGCTGAGAAATCAGCTTCATCTTTTATTTCATGTGGAAGGCCACATGCTATCCTTGTGAACTACCAACGAATGAATTATTCTTCTAAAAACATGTTATAAACAACAGAAGGTCTTCTGCATGCAAGTAGTTTCTCACTCAACATACAAACTATCTGTATTTTCACAAGACATTTATACTTATCATTTTCCTCCTTGTAAAACTTGTCTTCCCATTCCTTCCTTGCTTTCTCTTCTTCTGCCAGTTTGCCTTTCAAGTCTGTATTGGATGCCTTGATTACACTAAGTTCTCTGCATGTATCATCCCATAACTACTTGAGTGGTAGATAAGTTAATTCAGTCTATGTAGAGACTGTTGACACAAAGGTCTGTATTGTACATTTTTCTTCATTCTCCATCACTTGCCCTTTAATATCTGCTAATTCCTCATTCTTGGCTATGAACTAGTTTGTTAATTCTTCAAGGATCATATCCTTCTATTCTAATTTTAGTTTGAGAAATTTTAATTCCTCATCTTTATCCTTGATAATGAGTTCTACTCTAGACAAAAATAAAGCTTGTTTAATTTTTTGGTTTTGTTCTTTCTCTAAAATTTCTTGGGGAATTAAGCATTCCTCTTCCACCATAGGGGATTTCCCTTTTCTTCTTCAAGATGCCTATTCATCTTATACTTGTGATGGTGTTGTTGTCTCACTCATTTCTTGGAAATATTATTCTTCAAATCTTTCATTTCCTTCTTTCTTTTTTGTTTGACTTGGTCCAGGAGGAGTCATGGCCATGCTGCCCAAAATATCAGCAGCTTTAGTTTCCAGCCTTTCTTGTTCTTCCATCTTCTCTGGACTTTATTTAGACTTTTTATGATGTCTTCTTTCTTGAGGAGCCTTAAAATGTGTAGACATAGGTCTCCTTTTAGAACTTCTTCTGATTTTCACCTTTTACTTAGGCCTAGGTGAACTATCACTATCAGAGACAGGTAGTAGTTCTTCTGTAGCTTTTGTAGAAGAAGAAATGTCCTAAGAAGGCATAGGAGGGTCTATAATTTTAATTTTTCTTTCATATTTTCTTCTTTATGGTATTTCCTCTTCCCCTAATCTTTTCTTTTCTTCAGCAATGGTATCAGCTTTCAAAGAAACTGAAGGGACAAGAGGAGTTGCTATTGTTCTTTTGAAAATACCAGGTTTTCGCCCAAATTTTCCATGAAATTTGTTTGACATTTCTTCCCAATTTTTCTTTGAAAGTAAATGGTGTTGGCATACTAAATGCACTAACCCATGATGTTTGATTGTTCCTACACCCCAAGAATACCTCTAGGCCATTATATGGATGGAGTCAAAAAAAAACCCTAGAAGGTTTACTATATATTCTAGTTTTTCGACTCCATATCTAAGGTCTATAAGGATTTTTGGGAGTTATTTTCCTACTATCCCAAATTGTCCATCGTAAGTTAAATACTTAACTATCCAAAATGCTACTCTGTCAAAGGGTTTAGGCAGGCTGGCCCTTTTGACTCCCTTAATGATTTTCTTTGTATTATAAATATACTGGGGTTCAGTTTCCCCTTCTTTCAATAGGGTTTCAACCAAGTCTTTTAGTGTCCCTTTGATAGGGTTTGGGACATGCACTATTGGTATTCTAGACATTTCACTTATTACATTCAAAGAAAAAATAATAACAACCTTTCTAATTTTTGTCCTTGATTGTTCTAAATTGACAACAAATTCTCTTACTAGTTCATCGTTATACTTTGGAAATTTCCTTAGAAACTCCAGCCAACCTACCTGTTGAAAGATGGTTGCTACTTCTTCATCTGCAAGGAGCTGGGTATCATTTTCTAGTTTTGACTTCTTTTTGATTCCCATGATTCGTGCTTCTTGAATTTTACATAGGTTAGTTGAAGATTGTTTCTCTTATCGATGGAACTGACAATTTTGACTACAGAACTAGTGGATTCGGTTGCTGATTTGGTAAATTTAGTGGCAGAATTACTGTACTCAACTATGGAATTTAGCAATTTTGACTGCAGAACTACTGTACTCAGTTGTAGAACTGATGGAGGTAATTTGCTATATCTCTTTTGAAATTTTTCTGTAACTAGTTTTTACTTTGTTGGTTCAAGAATGATTCTTTATGATTATCTGCCAACTCATTCCATCATCAATATCCTTCTTATGATTTTACACATTTAACCATGATGTATAATAAATGACTCATCATACTAATCTTTCTAAATCAAGTCTAATCACACATGCAAACTTTCAATCTAACCTTTAACAAGTTAAAAACATAATTACCATCCTTGATGATGTAATCCCTCCGTCATGATAACTCATCATTCCTAAAAAGTGGTTAGAAAATAGTTAGAAAAAAAAATTATTTGAATTAGCCATTTATTTAAGAAGATCAACCACCATTACTGGTTTTCAATTGATCTATTTTTTTATTTTTTTTAAAGAAGAAGAGAATGCCATTTACTAATTTTCATCCTCTTCCCTTTATTCTGGATCTTTTCATCTAATTATTTGATCATTTTGGAAGAACTGGGTTCTTTCATATGATCAAATTCTTTGTTTAATTCAATTTTCTTCAAGATTTCATCCTTAGTAGGAGGATTCCTATAAAGATTTAGCCTATGGCCATTGACCAAGAGTACTCTTCTGCTACCATCAATAGGAAGTAGTTAGATAGAACCATTGTCAAATATCTGCTTGATCTGATAAGGTCCCAACCATTTGGTTCTTATTTTGTCTTTAAATTATTGGTACTTAGAATCAAATAGCAATGCCCAGTCTCCTACTTTGAATTGTCTTTCCTTGATATGTGAATCATGCCATTGTTTCCTTTGATCTTGAATTATCTCTGTCTGGTGAAGTGCTTCCATTCTAAATTCATCCAATTCATTGAGTTGAAGGATTCACTCCTTTTGAGCTACATCCAATTCAATTCCCACCTTAGCTGTTTGAACTCAATATGCAACAAGGGCTTTTTTCCATAGACTAACTCATATGGTGAAAATCATGTTGTGGTTTTTCAAGTTGTATTGTAAGCCCAAATAGCTTCAGGTAGTCTTTTTACCCAATCTCATCTTTCAGCTTCAACTATTTTACTGAGGATGTTTTCTAATTCTCTATTTGTTACTTCAATTTGTCCATTTGCTTGCGGGTGATAAGGAGATGACTTCCTATGATTGATCTGATAATACATTGTGAAGGCCTGGATCATGTTGGACATAAATTATGGTCCTTGGTCTGAAACTAATCTCCTTGGTGCTCCAAAATTTACCATAATTCTATGCTAAAGGAAATCAACAACTACTTCTTCAGTAGCATTTGTTAAAGCCTGCACTTCTACCTATTTTTTTACATAATCAGTAGACACAAGAATGTATTATTTTCCCTGTGAAGGAGGATTAAAGGATCCAAAAAAATCCAATCCACATCTCTTAAATGGTTCAATCACTACTTGTGGTTGCAGAGGCATTTCATTGGTAATGGTTGGCTATCCCATCCTTTGACAAGGATCACACTGCCTGATATATCTCTTTACATATTTGTATAGAGATGGCCAATAGTAACTAGTACCAAGTATCTTGTGAGCTATTCTTTTCACTAAATAGTGTCCTCCATGACATGCCTGAAGGATGTCAAATATTTCATCTTCTCTCACACACCTGTGTAAAACTAAATCAGGACCACATTTAAATAGTATTCCATTTAACCATTTGAATTATGCACTAGTTTTAATTAACTTCTTTATTTGTTTTTTAGTGAAAGAAAGAGGAAACTTCCCTATTGCAAGATAATTTTCCATGTCAGCAAACCATGGTGTATTAGCTGAAATAACAAACAACTATTCATCTAGAAATTTATCCTTGACTGGATCTTGCTCCCCTATAGTGGTCAATCTTGACAAGAAATTGGCTACCACATTAGATTTGCTTGGATTATCCACAATGGTAATATCAAATTCTTGTAGAAGTAATAACCATCTAATTATTCTACCTCTAACCACTAGTTTGTTCATTAAATATTTAATTGTTGAGTGATCTGTATGTACAAATATTTTGTACCCTATAATGTAATGTCTAAATTTATTTATTGCATAGATCACGGCCAAAAATTCTTTTTCAGTGGTAGTGTAATTTATTTTAGTGGGAGTAAGATTTTTACTTAGGTAGTAAATAGCATGCATTCTTACTTCTTCATCTTTCTATCCCAAAACTACACCTATTGAGGTATTTGAGGCATCAGTTTGGATGTGAAAAGGTTTCTCCCAAATAGGTCCTTGTAGTACTCTTTAATTTCTTCAAAAGCATGTTGACATTGTTCATCCCAAAGAAATTCATAGTTTTTGGCAAGCAACTTAAACATGGGGGCAATGATTTTACTAAAACCCTTAATAAAGCACCTATAGTATCTAGCATGCCTTAAAAATGACTTGATATTTGTGGGGGTTTGAGGAATAGGCAAATCTGAAATAATCTTGATTTTGTTTTGGTCAACCTAAATTTCTCTTTTTGAAATATGGTGTCCTAATACAATCCCTTCATCAACCATCAGCAAACATTTCTCATGACTAAGAGACAAGTGATGTTGTTCACATCTTGTTAATACTCTATCCGAATTTCTCAAGGCATCATCCAATATATCTCCATGCATAGTAAAGTCATCCATATATACCTCTACACAGTCATTTGTTAGGTCTACAAAAATTGCTAATGCAGTGCTTTGAAAGGTTGTTGGAGCATTACACAGTCTAACAATACCATGTAAGCAAAGGTACCCCATGGATAAGTAAATATAGTTTTGTCCTGATCCTCAGTAGTAACTCTGATTTGATTATATCCACTAAATCCATCCAAGAAGGAAAAGTACTATTTACTTAAAAGGTTGTCTAAGACTTGATCTATGAATGGTAAGGGAAAATAATCTCTCATGGTAGCTTTGTTCAATTCCCTGTAGTCAACACAAATTCTCCATTTTCTATTCTTTTTAGGGATAATTACAAGAGGAGACACCCACTGGCTATCTGAAATAGGGTAGACAAAATCTACTTGTAATAGTTTTTCAATTTCTTGTTTGACTATATCTCTTAAGGTTGGATTAATCCTTCTCTGAGGTTGCCTAACTGGTCTAATGTTTTTAGTATAAATGTGATGGGTGCAAATACTTGGATGAATTCCCCTCATATCTCTATAGTCCTAAGCAAAACCTTTAGTTTGATCCTTTAGAACATCAAACAGTTTGGCTTCTTCATCATTTGTTAACCAACTATTAATATTCAAAAAAATTCCTAGTTGAATTTCAACATGTTTGGTTCTAGGATATGATGAATTGATTTGTTGAAGGGGTTCCATTAAGTGTTTAGTTGACATGCATGTGGTAACAACATATGACATGTAGCAACATCTCCAAAATTTTCTTGAGATAGAATGTTGGACAAAGGACAACAATAAGAGTTATTATACTTATCTTGTTATAGGTCAAATTCCTCATTATTGCTATTGTCTAGAAATTCTTCATCATCTCCTGATATCTATAAAGCTAAAGCTACAGATCCTTTCTTCAGAGTGAAATTATCTCTATTTGTAGAGAATTGGTGTGGTTCCAAAACTAACTGTGATAGTTCTAAAATAGATTCTATAGGTTATAGAGCTAATCTTATTTGCTCCAATGACAATTGATGTTCATTTAATGAAGGATTAACCATCTCTTCTATTTCTCATGCATGATCCTGCAATGTTATCATAGCTAAAGAATATAGATTTTGGTCATTAATATCAAGATTATCAACCCATAATTTTGCTTGATTATCAATAAAAGGTCATGTAGAAGGATATAATGAAATTTTCTTAGAATTTTTACCATTGAAAATAGTCATATCACCTAACCTACAATCAATTAAGGAAGCAACTATAGCTAACCATGTTCTCCCCAAAATAATAGGATAACCAAGTGTTTTACCTTTTGGCTGTAAGATAATAAAATCAACTGGATATTTCTATGATTCCACCACTACTACCACATCTTCAATAACTCCTTCTGGTTTTGCTACAGACTAATCTGCCATCTACAATATGGTATTAGTAGGTTGTATGCCTAGTAATGGTCACGTTTTCAAAGTATCCACTCTCATTGCATTGATAGTTATGCCCAAATCAATCAAAATTTTATGTATATCCTCATTCCCTATAGAAATAGAAATAACAGGGCTTCCAAGATCTCCATATTTGGGTAGTAGGAATTTTCGTGCTAATAAATTAACAAGTTTCCCATGTACCAGAATAATCCTGGGGTACTACTTCTTTCTTCCAAGTTTTTAAAAACATAATAGTTTGATTAACTTTTTCAACTCTGGAATATCCTTAATTGCTTGTAACAATGGTATTTCAATATTCAATCTTCTTAGTTCCTGAACCAATTCAGATTCCTTAAGTTTAATGGTTTTTTTAAGTCTTTCTGGAAATAGAATCTCAGTAGAATTTCTTTCTGGTTCCTTATCTCTTTCTTTGTCATCTTCCTTAAGTGTAACCGTGTTAGGGGTTTTAGCTTCTTCTACCATTTTAGTGATTATAATAGGGGGATTGCCAATTATTTTTCTAGGTCTGGTTTGAATGTTTTTACAATCCATTGTATTTAAATCAACTAATTTTTTTGGTTCTATTTCGTATACAAGAGCTATTTGTTTGTTTCTTGGGTTTGCTACTGGTTATGCTGACATTTATGTTTGAACTATGTTTTCAACCTATGGATTTTGTGTTGGAGGTCCCATTATGGCTATTTGGTTTTGATTTGGGTATGTTTTCCCTTGCACATAATTACTAGGGCCCCATCTAGGTTGTGGCCAAGCATAAGGATTTCCTTGAACAGCCCTTGGTTGTTGATGTCCTTGAGTATACCAAGATTGACTTGCCCAATCTTGAGGATGTCATGTGGGTTGAGGGGCCCAAGGTGGCTGTCCCCAACTTTGTGGTACTGTTTGAGCTGCCCATGGCATCATCCAAGGATTAGGAGCTGGTCTTGGCATAAATTGTCCTTGGCTAGGTTGTCTCTAAACAAAATTCAATTCTTTAGTGGTGGATGATGTATTGGTTTGTTTGAGCTAATCTTTTATGAGTGGAAGAAGAGAACAAGTGTGAGTATCATGTTCTTTAGATTCACAGACAAGACATACTTCTATTTTATCCAAAGGACATTCCCTTATTGCATGCTTCTTCCTGCATCTAGGACAATACATGGCTAATGGTTCAAGTTGGGCATTTTCTTTAGCTTGTAATCCCTCCATGGTAGAGGTTAATTGAACTAATATGTCTATTTTAAAGTTTTCCAATTCATCCATCAATTTTTTCATATCAGGATTCAAATTTTTAATCATTTTCCCTTTTCTAGGTCCACCCCTTGTCATTGAACAGTTTTTACAATTTTTGATGATTTCATCCATTCTTAATTGAGAAATGTTTCCTCTGGGAATTAAATCAAGTGTTTCCCTAGATTCATCATCCAGTCCTTTGAGAAAAATGGTTTTACTTAAATCTTCTTGAAGTATAAATCCACATCTTTTACTCATAAAGAGGAATATGTCCAAATAATCTTCCATATTTTCATCTTCTTCATGTTTGATTTTGAAAAATTCTTCCTTTTGATTTCTTCCTCTAAAATAGTCTTGATATTTATCTAGGAAGACAGTTTCCATTTGTTCCCAATTGGTAATAGAATTAGATGTTAATCCCATAAACCACCTCATTAATACATTCTTCAGAGTAGATGGAAACAACTTGAGTTTTTGATTATTTGTCTTGTAATCATAAGTCTGACATAGTACTTTAAAATCAAACAGAAACTAGTTAGGATCCTCGGATGACATTCCTCTAAATGTGGGAAAGTGTGCAGGTGAAATGTTTTTCATAGTGGTTTCATCATCCTTGATCTGAATGGGATAGGTTAACGTTGTCTTATGTTCTCTTCCAACTTCTTGTGCCATCTCTCTAGTATTTTCTAGTCCCTTCTCCCAATCAATGTGGTATGTAGTATATTTTGGAGATGGTGAAAGTCAAGAGTAGGAGGTTGACTACTCAATTGAGAATCAAAAATATCCCTCAATAGATCTTGAGAAATAATCCTCCTCCTTAATTTTCTACTTAGTTTTGGTGACTGATCCAAAAATTCCAAGAATTGCAATTTTGCTTCTTGTCTTATAGGAGATAATGGTGCCTCCAATTCTTACTCAATGTCCTTACTTAAACTACAAGATGATGGAAATTCTTGTTCAAATATTTTGGTGAGAAATCTACCCTTGGAGTCTCGTGGTCTACTCATAAATTAGGGAAATTTTCTTTAATTACTAAATGAATTATTGTTTCTCTTGTTAACACCTAATTAGAAATTTCCAACTAGTGATTCCCTGGCAATGGTCCCAAAAATGTTGGGTGTTGTTATTCCCTACATTTAATCAACTTTCTATTGATGTCATATTTAACCAAGGATGTGTCTAAAGCTATATGCAACAAGAGGAATCATAGAGATTTAGTAATTTATTGTAGGTATTTGTTTTTGGAGGATTTTTAATGTCTTAAGAACTTCTTGGTCAAAACCTTATTGGAATCAAACTATGAAAATTGCTGAAAGTAAACACACATTTGCAGAAATGAATTTGATAGAAGTAAACACATGTTTGTAGAATAAAATAGATTGCTTGGAAATAAACACGCATTTGCAGAATAAAATAGATGTATGAAAATAAACACATGTTTGCAGAATAAAATAGATTGCTGGAAATAAACACACGTTTGTAGAATGAAATAGATTTGCTAGAAAATAATTGCAAAGAAATGAGAATTTAATATAAGATGCCTGCTGGAACAAATTTATAATAGATTTTAACTTTAAGGAGTTGAAATCATCTATAAATTTAATAGAGTTACCTATTTGCTTGAATAAAATATAAATACTGACCAAAAATGAAGATCCTGGTTCTTTGGAGAAATGGGCCCTTGCACCACCTAGAAACATGATTGAATAATTTAATTTGCTTTCAAAATAGAAATGGATATTTCATTGATAAAATATTTTATATTACAAAATGTAATAATCTATCCTTATCTCTCTATTCTTCAATGATTTTTCCTAATACGTCCTAAATTCTCAAGTCTGTATATATAGATGCTTTGATAGCTGTAACTATTTCATAGCTGTAACTATTTCATAGTTGTAACTATTTCATAGTTGTAACTATTTCATAGTTATGATGGAACTAAATTGTACCCAGAATAGATGCTGAATCAAGATGTGGCTGGATGTCCAGCTGTGTGATAAATATCTTAGATTTGCAAGTACAAAAATTGGGAAGTTTCTCCTGATTTAATGGGATCATTGACCTGTCAAATCACTGATCACTTGGAATAGATATGTATTAGTTCCATATCTAGCTGTGAAAGTTTTGTAACTTATCTGCAGGAGTTCTAGAGCTAATTCAGATAATTTTGGAGCTAAATATAGAGTTCTAGAGCTAATTCTAAAGATGCGACAATTTTGAAATAGTATGGAGTTCTGGAACTAAGCTGAATTGATTCCAATGCTTCCAAAAACATGCAATCCACTTCATATTTATTCTTTAGCTTGATGATGACTTATTTTATTGTAAAACTTGATTTTTTTAACACACTTGTTAGGAATTACAGGGTTTTTAAATGTTAGAATCATAATCAACAAAAGATGGATAATTACATCCTAACTCATCTTAGATCAAAATAAAAGTTACAAAATGCCATCAAACTTAATAGAAAAAGAGATTAAGATGAGGTCATTTATTATACATTAATTGGATATATCCTGGCCTCATCAGATGCCATCCTGCCTTATGGGATATGTTTTGATTATCATGGTCACTAACCAACCTTTGAATACCTAAGCATCTTCATCTACTAACACCTTTGAAACCATAGCTAAAAACTAGCCAATCCAGCTAACCACTACCCTTATACCTTCTACCCCCACAAATGATTCCTCCACCTTAGGAAAAACCCAACCATTAACCCATTATACTTCACTCACTATTGGAACACCTACCACCAACACTACCAACCTTCCCTTTATCAACCCTAACCCATTATTTAATACCCCTCTACCAAATTTGGTAGTATCTATACCTTGTAATTCACCACCCATTAGTATGAAGGTCACTACCTCTCTTCTTGTCACCAACCTAACTACCATTCATACCCAATCTATAGGAATCCCTCAACAGATACACATCATGCCTAACCTAGGATACATCCCTAACCCACAAGGGTATGTACTCACTACCCAACCACCAACATCCACCTACCCTTACATACCACCTACCCAACCTCTTACATACACATTCCAACATGTGGTAGCCCCTCAACTACCAACCAATTACTAGTATGTCACCCAACCTCAACCACAATATACACCTTTTAATCCTTTTGGGGCACCAATTCAAATTTACCTAATGAAGATGTTCATGGATAAGATGACAAACTTTGAGTCATCTATTTTATGGGCTCATAACATCCTATCTTATGATTAGATTTGTAATGAACCTATTCATCCTTTTTTCCCCATCAGACCTTATCCTCCTTAATGGGAACTTTTGAAGTTTTCTAAATTTTAAAGCAAGGAAGACCCCCAATAGCACCTCAGGGCATTTAGGCATGCATGTTACATGATTTATTTCAATGATGCACTATCCTTCATACCTTTCCCATGTTTTTATCCAACCTGACACTTGACTAGTATAATGTCATCACCAAGCATTCAATCTTTTCTTTCACCCAACTAGCTCAAGTCTTCTTGGATCACTTTTCCATTAACATTTCTAAGAAGGTCTCTATCACTAACCTCTATTCCATAAGGTAATTTGATGATGAATCTATTACTGATTTCATTACTTATTGAAGAGACTTGATTAATCAACTTTATTTTTCCTTGCCTTAACCTGAACTTATAGATCTTTTTTCTTAGGCTTGCACCAAGCATATTTATTCTACACTACATGTCCAAAGCTTTAGAAATTTTGATGAAGATTTTACCATGGCATGTAAGCTAGATAAATGAGCCATAAATGAGGGTAAATTGAAGTTATGAAACAAGAACTCTACCTTCAAGACCAATGAAACCTCTTCCTCCAAGCTAAGAAACCAAGCCATAATCAAAACCAAGAGCAAGGTAACTATGAATGTAGTTGTCCTTAAAACCACCACTCCATATAATGCCAATCATTAAAATTCTCCCAATTCCTCTAACCAAAACATAAAGAACCCAAACTGAAGCAACCAAGAATAATTCACTCCACTTGGAGAATATTATGCCTCAATTCTAGAAAAACCATTGAAAGCTAACCTCATATAGCTTCCTCCCATCAAACTTCCTTAGCAGTTTAATTCTTCTCATCTTGCACCTACTTGGTATAATGATAATGACCTATATGCTTTCCATTGAGTAATTGGACATGACATCAGCTAATGTAATACTTTCAAAAACATTATCCAAAGCCTTATTGATAAGGGGGAAATCATGTTAGATAACCCTTATACCCCTCAAAATCAATCTCTCGACATCTTTAGGAATCCTTTTCCCAACCATGTCCCCACCAAAAATGATAGCACCTAGGCTAAATGTTCCCATGATGCCCACATGGTCAATATGGTTCTTGATACACTTATCAATGAAGAGCCTATCATTTAACCTACCTATTCTTCCCCGAATTTGCTTATCAAGGTGGTGGAGTCACCTTTCCTTCCTTCAAAAACCCAAATTGAGGAGGTTCTTTTCTCCCTAGCTTCATTCATTGAGGCTTTGGAATCATCTAACACCCCCTTAACTAACATATCTGAGAAAACAACCATGATTAATTCACCATCTCCCCTAACTACAAAACAAACCACTACTCTTATAGACATTGTTCCTAGGTGAGAAAATTTATCACCAGTACCTCTCATGGGGGAGATACCCATTCCAACCTTACATCTTTTGATTAAGGAAATAGATGAGGCTATCAACCCTCCTCCTCAACCTATGGGTTTGTCCTTTATATCCAATACCTAGAGATTGAGACCAATGTACAAACCTTTTTATAAATTAGTTTAGAAATTGGATTTTGTCACAAAATCAAATATGGAGAGAGCCATTTTTTGGCAATAGTTGGGGCTCCCTTAAGTCAATAAACCTAAACCTTCTAGAATGCCTTTAACCAACCAATCCATCATTTTTACACCTCATCTTAAACCAATCAAAACCTCTATGATCCCATCACCCTCTCAACCAACCAAAGCAATCATACCCTAGGTAACTAAATGACCAACTAAACCCTTCAAAAGTTTTGGTGCCTTCCCTACATGGAGCTTGGTTTGCCCATGTTTGAAAGTGGAGTTAACCACATATAAAACCATACCTAAACCTCAATCCAAACCAACAAAATGGGTAAGACTATTAAAGGGTCACATGGCTAGGATTATACCTCTCTCTACCTTACCTTCTATTTTGGGGCCTCATCCCTCAACTTTGCTTAAGAAGCAGGCTCCTTTCAACATATGTCACCCACCACTATTGGTTACACCAGCTCACTTGTTGTTTGATACACCAATATTTCCCAAATAATTAATAGATAAATTATCAACCTTGAACCCTTGAACTACTAGCATACCTAAACCAAAATCATTGACTAGGAGCACTACCTTGCCCAAGCCCCCTCTCACCAAACCCATTACCACAAAGCTACCCAATTCACCAACCAAAACCATAACCTCTAGGCCCTTACCACCTTTAGCTGAGTCTTACTTAACCTTTTTTAAAAGGTTTCTATAATCCTCTTGTCTCACCTTACCTCCTATCAGACCTTTTGATCCTCTTGGTTTGAAATTGGCTTGGTACAATGACCATCAAGTATGTTCCTATCACAAGACACCTAGACATGAAATGGAGAACTACAAAGCTCTCCAGGCCATTATCCATCAAATCTATGATGAGGATGATATTTTATTAGATTAACTCCCTCAAACCCTCTATAAATGTACCCAATATCCATTTTCCATAACACACCTAATCCTCCACTCTTACCTTTGAGTGACGGAGAACCTACCTGACCTCTTATCACATCTTTTCCCTTTATCCACACCATTAATGTGGTCACACAATCACAACAAAAGGATAATGGAAGTATAAGGTGTCCATTATATGGACATACTCATCTTCTCACCCTAAACCAAACTAGATCCAAGACTCTTCATCCTCAGCGAAACCCAAAGTTACCATCTTAAGCACCTCTAAGGTTAACCCCTCTGAATCCATCAGGAGGGTCATTATTAAGCAACTCCACTATACCCCAACCAAGATGAGCCTCTACAAGTTCATTTACACCTCACCTCACCATTACCAGGCCATGATAGAGGCTATGAAGGCTATTGAGGTTAGATCAGGGGACTCCAAACCTATAGAGGCCTTCATCAGTGTTATCTGAATCTCCACCCTTGTCACCTTCAAAGACTCAAAGATACCCTCTATCCACCTAAAGGACCCATATCCCCCTCTCTTTATTATTTCCCATATTAACCAAACCCACATTAAATGAGTTATGATTGATGGGGGAGCCAATATCAATATCATCTATTCCCATGCCTTTAACCAAATCAAATTACTAGATAATATCATGTTCAAAATGTCGGCCATCCTTAGATCCTTTAATGACACTATAACCACTACGTTGGGAACTATTGTCCTCTACATTTGTCTAATAACATGTACACTCCCCAAACTTTTATATGTGGTCAAAGGTGAATTCTAGTATAATATTTTACTACGGAGATCTAAGATCCATTCTGTGGGTTATGTACCCTCTACCCTTCACTATTGTGTTAAGTTTGAGCATGAAGGTCAAGTTGTTACCATACAAGCTAGACTGAGCCCTTTGATAACATGCAACATGACCTATTAACCTAATGACATTCTCTTACCTCCATCAAAATCACCCCTACCATCTAAAAGCAAGTGCTCAACCATAAGAAATGAAGCCATTGCTTCTTCTTCCACAGAGGCATCTACCAGCTCATCTATTACCATGGAGAAAATACCCACCAATGATTCCTTATAACTTACCTTCTAACACCTTACCCTTGTAAAATACCATATCCTTACCCTTTATGCTTTCCCTACTCCCCAAGAGTATGGGAAACTCAATTGCCAACTAGGTTATGACCCCAACATTGGTGCCATTATTTCCCTGGGACCTTTGAGCTATCAAACCCACTTTATCTATGGGGGAATTGACAAGCCACTCAATGCTACGACCACCTCCTCTCCACCTCAACCATTCACCTCTACCTTCTCTTACTTAGACAATCTAGACTTCGTCAAAGTTTACCTTCATAAGTGTGCCTAGAAAGGGTTTGGCTTAAGATGATATGAGCATGGCCCACACATATTAATCTTGATCAAGACCAAAAATACTCATGAGAAGGATGGCCTTAGTTTCATTCTACCCAATAAGAAGAAATACAAATAACCCACTATTACCATTGTTGAAGAAGAGGCCCCATCCTCACCAACTTCCCTTCCACCTACGTGTGATGATGATGACATCATCCAACCTAAATTTTTTTCCATCAAAATGATCATCCTTGGAGCCATAACTTACCAAAAGGAAGGGGAAATTGCATCCATCCCTTTAACCCATCTTGAGATGATAGGAGAAGACTCTCCTACTGTTTACATTGTTTAGTGCCAAGATGATGATTCCATTCTCACCTACTATGGTGTAACCAATTCCTCTATCCACAAATTCTTTCCCTCAAAGACCTCAACCATGTTGAATGAATCCACCATTCATATTGACTTGGGTACTTTAGACAACCCCCATGTTGTTAAGTTGGGCTAATCTCTAACCTTTGAATAAATTTAGGACTTTTCTACCTTCCTTTAGGACCGTAGCATTGCATTCACCTGGTCATATGCCAATATGCCTAGTATTGACTTGGCCATTGCCACCCATAACATTGTAACCAATCATGAGGCCAAGCCTATCAGACATAAACTTTGATAAATGCATCCTCACATAACCCTTGTTATCAAAGAAGAGATTCAACATCTCCTCTCCATCAACTTCATTCAACCTGTTGATTATCCTCAATGGTTCTCCAACATTGTTCCTATCACCAAATCCATATGGGGACTACATATCTATATGGACTTTCATGAAATAAACCTCGCCTACCTAAAGTATGACTTTATTCTACCTAGGAATTACCATATTATTGATCTTACAACTAGTCACAAAATGTTGTCTCTCCTGGATGGATTCTCAAGTTATAATCAGATCTTGATTTCCCCTAAAGATCAACACGAGACTATCTTTATCACCTCATGGGGGAAATTTTAGTATAGAGTCATGCCTTTTAATCTGAAGAACACTTGTGCAACCTACCAATGT
The DNA here is from genome assembly GCA_037957365.1 of Torreya grandis. Classification (NCBI taxonomy): domain Eukaryota; kingdom Viridiplantae; phylum Streptophyta; class Pinopsida; order Cupressales; family Taxaceae; genus Torreya; species Torreya grandis. The sequence goes on along the minus strand of JARHVA010001029.1, from coordinate 1,330,443 downwards.
GTTATGACATACATCTTCCATGACCTTATCCATAAAATCATCAAGGACTATGTGGATGACCTCCTTGGGAACTCCAAACTCCAAAAAGACCACCTATCCATCTTAAGATTATCTTTAAATGGATTATCCATTACCATGTCCACCTCAATCCTAAGAAATTTATTTTTGGGGTATTAATGGGAAAACTCCTTGGCTTCATAATTTCCCTTTGGGGAATTAAAGTAGATCCACCCAAAATTAAATCCATCCTCAAGATGCTCTCTCTAATCGATCTTAAATAGCTCTGTCATTTATAGGGGAAGCTCCAATCCATTCACTATTTTATCTCTCAGCTCTTTGATTGATGTCAACCCTTCCATCACCTCTTGAAAAAGGATGTCTCTTTCAAATATAATGTCGACTATCAAAAATCCTTTGATGCACTCAAAGAGTACCTTTTATCCCCACCCATCCTCACCCCTCCTAAAGATGAACAACCTTTCTACCTTTATATCTCTATCACCAACCACTCCCTAGGGGCAATTCTTTCACATCAAAATGAGCAACACAAAGAGTAATCCATATATTACATTAGCTTCATGCTTGTATAATATGAGACTTGATATACCCAAAATGAGAATATTTTCTTAGATCTAGTCTTCATGACCACCAAACTTTGCCATTATCTTCTCAACCATAAAACCTATGTCATAACTAATACCAACCCACTCAAGTACATGCACTCTAAACCATACCAAAACCAATGTATGGCCAAGTGGATCATGATCCTATCAAATTTTGACCTGGAGTTCCTATAATAAAATTCAATTAAGGGGAAATTCATTGATGACTAATTAGCTAACACACCTCTAATAGGAAACCAACCTCCTCTAGAATTTTTTAATGAATCTATCGTAACCCTATCTCAATCAGATTTCACCTACTAGGTGATGATGCTTTTGATGGTTCCAAATGTCAGCATGGTGTGGGATTTGATATTGTCTTCATCCCCCTCACTAATGAAACCCTTCCTTTCTCTTTTAAGCTTGATTTTGAATGTACCAATAACATGGTTAAGTATGAAGCCTTAGTAATAGGCCTTTAAACTACATTAGCCTTAGGATTCAAAAAAATCAATATCTTTGAGGACTCCTAACTTATGGTCAATCAAGTCAATGGCATATACTAGTACAATAATGATATTTTGTAACTATATAGACATTTAGTCATAGAACTCTTAACATCATTTGAACACTATCATATTCAAACCATCTCACGATCTACCAACAAGTTTGTAGACACCATGGCTTATCTTGCTTCCTAAATCCCATCAAAACCCTTGAACTCCAAGCTATCAATCATTATCCATCACATCACTGAACCTCCCTATGCCAATTTAGACACTCCAAACATATTTAATGTGAAAGAGACCCAGCCTGACCTTTAGTATCAATAAACCTTCGACAATCTTAACCTTGGCATAGTTCCTTATGGCCTCTCTAGGAATGCTCAAAGAGTGTTTATCTAGAGTACCTCTCACTATACCATTATGGGGGGAATCCTCTATAAGCACCTCTTTAATGGTCATCATCTTCCTTTTATTATGTAGTCAAGATACCTCTCATGCTATCAATGAAATACATGATGGTATCTGTGGAGGTTACTTTAGTGATCTTGTAGTCACTAAGTGTGTCCTTCACTTGGGATATTACTAGCCTACCCTTCACCAAGACTATTGTGATTATGTGAAAAAGTGTGTCAAGTGTCAACATGTCAATTTACATCACCTACCCAGCCATAGTCTTCATGTCTCCACCAATTTATAGCCCTTATCATAATGGGGCCTAGAACTTATTGGTTAATTTAACCCTCATTAGTTTTAGTGGCACCATTCTATCATTACCATGATTAAATATTTCACTAAATAAATGGAATCTATTCCTCTTATCTCTACCAAAGCAAAAAAGATTATCGAGTTCATTAGCCATCATATCATTTGCCACTTTGGTGTTCCCCAAAAGATCATCACTAATAATGGAAAAATATTTAAAAATAAGCAAGTTCAAGGTCTTTGTGATGAATTTGGTACCAAGCTAAGGTTTTCATCACCCTATCACCATAATAAAATAGATAGGTAGAAGCCTCTAACAAAACTCTTAATAGCATGCTAACTAAAATGGTCAACTCATCTGGTTGAAATTGGCATTTGCACATCTCCTTCACCTTATAGGCATATCGTACTAGCATTATAACCCATATGAGTGCTACCCCATTTTCCCTTGTGTTTGGAGTAGAGGCTATCTTGCCTCTTGAAGTCCAAATCCCCTCTCTTTACATATATTTATAAGAGCTTATCTCAAAGGATGATTATCATTAGCATCATTTATCCTAGCTTGAGATACTTGATGAGCGTCATTTATCATCCCTTACCCACCTCCATGTCTATCAATAATGCATTAAGTATGCCTATAATAAACACCTAAAAGTTCAAGAATTTATTATCAGAGATCTCATCCTAAAGGAAAATCAACATGTCACCAATATAGAGAAAAGTAAGTGAGGCAAATTTGCTTTTAATTATCTTGGACCTTATATCATTACCCATAAGATGGATCAAGAGTCTACCACTTGTCCTCTCTTGAAGACAACCTAGAACCTATGCCCCTCAATGATTCATAATTGTGCTCATTCTTTTTTTAAGAAGGATCACGTTCACATTTTGTCTAACTTAAGCTCATCCCTTGATATCCACCCACATTCCATATCCATATTTTAAGGGCAATTGATTAGAACTAAATCATTTGATTATTTTTCATCAATATATCCTTCTCTTAAATAATGGGTATCATAGATCTACCCATGACATGGTTCTCATTGTACTTTCTACACCTTCACATGTGGATTCCTATAATCATTGTCACCTAGACCTCTTCACACCTAATCAACCTTCTTGTGCTTTTAGTTTTGCCTTCATAAAGGTGAACCACTAAGCTGACCTAAGCAATTATATGTCAAGAAAAATTAAAGAAAAATAACAAAATTCTTATCACTAACAATCATGGGTCATTCATAGCATTTACATATTGCTTCCTTGAAGGATAGCTACTGAAAATCTATTTAAAATTACCAAAACGTAAGGTAGACTGCTCCCTCAAAGGACAAATATTAAAAAAATCATCAAGAAAATCATGTAAACCTAGACCACTCCCTTGAAATATCATTGAGTAAGGATTTTTTCAAAAGCATAACAATTTCCTAGAAGCTTCCCACATAGATCAACTTCCCATATACAACAATAAATAAAAAGACCCACCCTCACAAACAAACAAAAGCAAAATAATCTAAAAATTCAAAATCAACTCTCAAGATAGCATAATAAGGTGAAATCCATAATCATCTCTCATAAGTAGACTTCCTGCATCGATCAGTATACACAATTTGACATAGGATTGCTTACCCTTTTTTTGGACACCTACAAAAGAGGCAAACTAGTCTCATAAAAAGGTTCCATTTTCAACCATCTCCATTTTACACTATATGCAAGGGATTCTTGAGCTTACTTGACATTATGTGTTCAAGACACCTTTCTAACCAACTAACGAATGCTCATACAAAGCATTCAAAGGGCTTGTGTTCATTTTTCCAGTCTACCTTCAATTGTGTTTTAGTGTTGGCCAATGAAGAAACATTGTGCCCTCTTCTTACCCTATCATAACTAATTGATATTTTCATTGTGACATTTATCTCTTGATTATATTCTTTAATCTCCCATCTAGTGTTGCTAATTAAAATAACTCATATGTCTTATACTCCAAGTTAACAACAAAGTATAACCATAACCATAACAAGCATCATAAAGAAATAACATCCAGATGAATTTAAACAATCAACCATTTTCCATCACATATCTAAAATCTATTAATGAAATATATACACATTAAGATTTATCATGTCATAAACATAACCAAAAATCCAAACCATCTCATGCCTAAGCTAAGGATCCATAACATAATCATAATCCATGATCACATATAAACATCACATTTTAAGCATTAAACATCAACATCAAATAATAAATCATACACCATGAACATGAGCATAAATAAACTATCATATATGTAAAATCATGAGTTAAATATCATAACAATGTGTACATGAAGATAAACAAGACTCTCTCTCAAAAATGTACATATCACCACATTGGCTCGTAGTCCAGAATTAAAATGATATATAAAAGGCATATATATCTAGCTATAACTATGCCCTAGGGGCACCACTAACTCTTTGAGTACCATTGGATCCTGGGATCTATCTACCTACTATACCTATCAATCCACCACCTATCCTTATCTATCTAGATATAGACACTGCCCACTACCCTAGTGTCTCTAAACTAGCTCCACCTGCTAATTTGGCTTTGTACTCACCCCATCAGATCTCATTTAGATATTGTGCCATAACAATAGCCTCATATTACCATATATCCTCCACTATAGATAGGTATCATGTTATAGGGGTAAATCTAGGTGGTGTTACCTATCTTATTGTTGCTCCTCCTCTCTACCTTAGAGAATCCCTCTCTTGAGTCACTAAGCCTAAAGAGGTCTTGGCCTGATTTATCTCACCTATGATAACATCAAGTTAACCCTAAAAGGTCATACCATGACCCTATAATGTGATAATTTGGCCCTACAACATGGCCACCTATCCCTATAGTACCTATACATATCCTTGTGCAATAGCCAAAGCCACCCCTACCTATCCATCATGGCCAGTTAGATCCATAACCATCGACCTCTCACTTCTATCATCTCCACTAATGTCTACAACTATGTATAAGGGTTGGTACCATGCCATGTACCCATTTACAAACCTAGCATCATCTATCAAATCCCTAACTAGTAGCTCATGGTATGCACCATATAGAACTATAAGAATATGTTATGGCACTGGCAATAAAATTTCTAAATCCTCTCTCTTGTACCTGGGGAATGGGCCTAGGATACCCTATACAAGGCCAAACTACCAATGTACCCTATCAAATAGAATTAACTCCACCTCTCCATCTTACCTATTGAGTATCCATTTATAGCTCTAAAGGGAGAGTGTCTACCTTCTGTACCTTGGCCATATTGAAAACTAGATGTATGACCTCCAGGTGATATCTATAGCCACTAGTACACCCCTAAACCACTCCAAATCATGGATACCACCCCTTGTACTTGATGTAGTAAAGTCACCCCTTTACCACATAAAGGTGATAGGGAACTCTATTTATGTGTACCCTACCCATGGCAATCCCATTGGTCTCAACACTTGAATATGCTCATAGGCCTAGCAATGTAGGACCAAGCTAACACTAATGCCATATTTCCTATGGAAATCACTTCAATCATGCACCTCTAACCAATCACCAACTATGAACTTAGCCAAATACTTGATCAGCTCTCTTGCAATAAAATGCCAAAAAATCAAGATCTAAATCTTAAAGTCAACCCACAACACATGCAAAAAATGGTAAGAAATGATTCAATTTTTACCCCATGGATTTTTAGGGTTTTTACCCTGGCTGTTAATGGTTAGGCTACTCAATTTATCACATTGTCCTTAATAATCCCCCTCTTTATCAAAACCCAACCATTTTCACCCAACCATGGAGATTGCCTTCTTTACCCACCTTGACCACCTCATCACCTTGTTGTTTGTCATTTTTGGCCCAGACTATTGCATATTTTATGATGACTATGCTTGTTCCTTTTGACCATACCAACTAACCTTACCATGTTGATCATTTGAATTTGTACCCCTAGTGTACAATGAGATCATTTGTGTCTTCTCAAGAGTGCTTCCTACCTTGAATACACATGATGCTTGACATGTTTGTGTTTTATAATTTGTCCTTGGGGGTGTCCATGAGGAAATCTTCCTTATCAATTTCATGGATACATATTTTACACGAGTACCTTATCAAGTCTAGTTACTGGAACTCATATTATGGAAATACCGCTATTTATTTTTGGCTATTGTTATCCCCTAGCTTCACTTGAGGGGGGGTGTTAGAGTATGTATTTCATGATTTTTCTCACATTTTCTAGATTATTATATAGATATTTCATCTTTTAGTAATTTTTCATATGTGAGGTTTATCCCACATTAGCTAGTTAGGCTAGTTCTATATTTTTTATTGCATATATATACAATCTCTTTCCTTTATACTAACATGCTTCATTATGATTCATTCTGAATAATATACGATTTGCCTTATTTTTTCATATCATATCTATAGATTCCCTGTATAATGTTTTATTTCTAACACTTCAGATTCCTGGGTTGGAATGCCTTTACCATTAATAACAATTTTTCTTCCTCAATGTGATCTAAAGGATAGTTGATGTGAATAAGTGGATGCTGGTGATTTATTGTGAACTTCTTTAATTGTCTAAAATCTATACAAATACTCTAAATTCCATCCTTCTTGAGAATTAGAAAAATAGGAAAAACACTAGGTTTGATTAAAACATTAGATAACAAGTCCTAAATAGTATTTTTAATATTATAATTTTGTAACATAAGATCAATATACAATGGATAATTGTAAATAAGAATAGAATAAATAATTTCAATCATGCGATTGATTTCTTTATCATAAATAAGTGATTGAGTCTTATGAAACATATCTATATATGACTAAAATAATTAATCAAGACTTGCATACTGTGTAAAAACATTAACTTGTGTTTTAATGGAATCAAATTATGGTCTTAAGAAAGTTAAATTCATTATTTGGATTTATTTAAATTTCTTTTCTTTCTTGCCTATAACTAGGTACTAGATTTTGTTTACATGAAACTTGCATCTTATTAAGTATTTTTTTATTATATTAATTGAATGTATATTTTTTTATTATATGCATCACAATGAAATTTCCTATAATACTAATAATATTTACCAAGAAATAATCCACATTAATCCACATTGGCTACATCACAAACACCCTTTTACATAGGTTTAATACCAATTTTTTTTTTTTAAAATGATGCAAGTCTGGGTGATTTTGAAGGATAAATTGTTACCATTCCATCCAAGTGCATACGAGTGAGAATGCAAGTCCATCATCAATTGAAATTATTCAATATTCTATCATGTATTCAAATTATTATGCAATATATTTTCAATGATATAATCAACTAAAATTTGGTGTATCATGTGAGAATGAGTGACAAACAAATTGTCACGGTATATAAACCTAATTTAGGTACAAGGATTTTTATTTCAACATTTTTAGTACTATTTTATCCATATATATTAGTGTTTTATATTAGGGTATTATTATCACTTATATATTCATTTTCATCTCCCTTCATCTTATTCATGTGATTTAATGGTCCACTCTACTTAGATTTATGTTTTATTTGTTGTGTGCCTACATGCACATTTTCTTTGTCTTATTTTTTCCCTTCCTCTAGGATATATTTTTTGGTCCCACCAAATTTTTCCCTTACCATTTATGGTCCCTTCTTCCCATTTTCACATATTTTTGATGTTTTAGTTGGTGTTTTTTAGTCCTTTATCTTTTATTGGGTTGAATTATGTGTTAATAAGTTCTTAATTAAAACTTGGGATGTTTATATATAAAAAATCATATATAGAATTTCAATATGAATTCAAGTATTATAACTTCCCATCATAAATATGCTCAAGTCTAGTACACTCTACAATTATTTATCATTGCTCAATGACTTGCATCAAAGTTTTATTTCATCTTATACTGAAATACAACAAAGTGAATGTTCATGTAGTTACATTTCTAATTAGGGAAGAGGCGTAATTATTTCCCTCAAAATATCTAATCATAATACATTATAATTACTTATAGTCTAATTCTTGCATATATATTTTTTCAACTCCATTGAGGTTTCCTAACCCAACTAATTCTTCCCCTCTCCTTTTACAAGTTATTTTATGGTGAACTATGTCAATAAGATTGAAGAAGTAAAATACAATAATTGTGCCTATAAATATATAAAAGCATCTATGCAACACTATATGTCATTATACCATGTATAAAGTTTTAAAAAATTAAAATAAATAAAGGTACACGATATAGATTTAACAATCAGATACATATTTGTCGATCATGTGTGCAGAGTTTTAATTCTTCCCAAGCATATTTAGTGGTCAGAAAGTAGACTCTATATATATTCATATACAATGATCAAATCATATTTTACACACACAAAAACTATTACCTATAAAATATAGATCCAATTTCATTATCCTAATATTTTTCTTAGGTGTGGTCATTTCCTAAATTTCAATGTGTCCATTAGTCTATGCCTTATTGCATATTTCTAATTGTACTTGTTTATTATTTATGGTCACTAGGGTAGATATAATTCACCTTTTTAGGATTTTTATATCATATATCTCCCTTGTCTATCTTTTTTAATCATGTTCTTCTTAGATAATTATCTATGGTCTAAAATTCATCAAAACATTTTGGTAAACCCCTATGTTCTTCTAATGATCATGCATTTTAGGGATTCACTCTATGGATTCATTTTTTGTTTTCTAAGTTTGACATATATTTTGATATATTTCATTGATTCAAACCCTATATTTCATTTTTATTCATATTTACATATACTTATCACATTTGGATAACCTAAAACTTGGAAACCACTCAACCAGGGATTCCCATGACATAATTACCCCTAGAGTTGGTTGTATTTTTGTTTCGATTCTAATTTTTAGTATATCAATTATTAAGGTTTTTGTGGATTATTATAATATTTTTGGTCTTTCTAGTTTTTCTCCATGGATTATAAATGAAATATGGATTCTAATAAAGTAAATTAAATGTCTTTAAATACTTAAAATGTACATATTACATGTGATTATAAGAAAAATAAGGAAATGCTTTATTTTTTAAAGATATATATGATGTAAAATCCTCATAGTTCCATGAAATTAGTAAATAATGTAATTATATAATGTTCTTCTAAAGATTATATGCATGCACCTGTTAATAATGTTTAACATTATATTCTTATCTCTTCTATCATGCCCATGTTTTAAATGAATAATCAATTTTTCCCTTTGAATGAACCTCTTGAGTGTTCTGCCATTCCCACCAATGAGATAGTGACTGTAGACACTTAAAATTGGATACTTTATGTTGATTTTAATCATCTCTAATTTTCTCTAATTGTAATTCATCATTACTATTCATGATTTACTATTCAAATATTTATTAGATCACAATCCAAGCTCAACATCTACAAACAAATTTTCAAGCAAATCTTCTGAGGAGGTATAAGCATCATTTTTATATTCTATTATGCATTTATTGCTTGTTAATCATATAGCTCAACATAGGGATTAGACTTGAGAATTTATATCTTTAATTTATTCACTAAAAATTGAATAATTTCTCTTGTATTTATGAACTACATAATGACACACTCGGTGGGACTCATTTGTGTAACCCACACTTAATTTTTAATTTTTTTTTTGATAATTTTGTGTAGAAAGTTCATAAATGCGACCATAAAAATATATGTAAATTTAATTATGTTTATTTTTTATTTCTAATTTTTTACAGGGAAGTGCATTTTTGTTTTAGCTAACATTTGTAAAAATTTTGTAGTAATCTAAATTATAGTTTAGGAGATGTTTTACTCATTGTCTATTTTATAGTAAAAATGGCCGTGAAAATGGATATAACTTTTGATATGTTGGTTATTTGTTTCTTATTTTTATATAAGTGGTGTGCATCTCTCTCATCTACATTTTATCCAAATTTTATCAAAATCTCACTTATAATTTTTTGATATATATCCATTTTACTAACTATCACTTTTATTTATTTATTTATTTTATTTGGTTGTTCTCCTAAATTTTTATGTTTACAAGTTTTATTTTGTGTAATTTACAACTTTTTGAATTTTTGGTGTTTATCATTTTTAATTTTCTTATTTTTCCAGGTTTTTATTTTCCTAAAGACCCCCCAAAAACAAAAAAGAACTACTAACTGGTTTGATGCAGGACCTTGGCCAAAGTAGTGGTGTTAAAAGTCAAATAAATCAATCTTCCTTCACATCTACATTGGGGAAATAAAATTAATCCAAAATTCAATTTGGGTTTTTTTTAAAAAAACATTTTTCATGTTCTTTAATTCCTCATAAGTTTTACTTGAAGTGTTTTGTGAATAATTTTTATGCATATGCTCTCCCCATTTGCGTGACTCAGAAACATGAAAATTTTAAGTCATTTTATCCTAAAGATTCATTATTCAAAATGATACCTTATATGTTTTTATTTTAGGATTTGAAATTAGGATTTCATCACCTTCTTGCAAGCCTCATAGGGTGTCAAAACTAGGAATTAGTACCCCAATGTACGTACCAATCGTATACATCTAACAAGGTATACAAATGGAAGATAGTTGTCATTAGGGCCAAGTGTGATTCTTTGGGGATAATATTATGAAGATAATGGGAAATCGTACACCAAGACATTAGACAAAAACTTTGAAGAATCCAATTTTGGTAGCACTACTATTTATAAGGTAAGACTAGCATGGTTGTGGTGGGGACAAGACCCCTCCCATGGATTAACCAATTTGGATTTCTTCTTCTATGAATTTTGTGATCACATACCACATATTATGGGTTGTATATAGGGATTATCTAGATATCCCATTTTTTTTAAAAAAATAGATGCCTCTTTTTCTGCATATCATACATTGGCATAGGGGTGCAAAGGTAACAAACCTTAAAGCTCACCTTTATCATACAAACCTTAATAGAGAAGGGGGTATAAAAACCATACCAATAATTGTAATATTTTTTAATTAAATTTAAAATTTATAATCCTATCCCAAGTCAAGTGTTTCAAAAGGTTCAATGGATGTGATGTAAACCATAGTTAGTTACAAAAGTGTCTTGTAATGTTTGTGTATTACTACTTGATTGTTGTGTGGAAACCTTGTTAAAACTTGAGACCATATCAAACAAACCAAGTCTAAATCCAAACCACTTTTAAACCCATAAAATGAAGCATTATTTTCCCAAATTCTAGGTTAAATAAAAGTTACATATTGAAACTTGGTCTCAATACCTAATTTTCATTGTCCTAACCACACTATTAGGCTATCAAAATTGAACAAAAATAATTATCCTTTAAATTTGAATTGTCATTTCAAACGAAATCAATTTTCTATTAAAAAATAGAGGTAATCCAATTTTTTTGCAAAACTTGTGCCATTATGCTGTTCAATTTAGTCCAAACCTAAGTGCAAGTTTAAATGTCCAATTTGATTTGTCTTCCAGTTATAATTTTAAACTTTAGAGTTCCAAGTTCAAAATCAAGCTCCCAATTCTAGTTCAAATCATGCCAAGGTCACTTCCTTTTAGAAAATTTAAATCTAAATAAAATATGGATCTTGATTCAACATTTCAAGAATCCAAATATCTAAAGTGCCCAAACCTCTTGTTAGAATGAAGATCATAAACTTAACCATGCCTAAATACACATGTAGTGGGGCTATTTATAACCCCTCATTTGATGAATAAGTGGTTTACAACCCTTAAGGATATGACCATTATATAGAATATGAGGATGAACAACCATATCTTCCTAATGTGTCATCTAATGTTGAGTTTGAGCTATTGTTGGCCAATTTGTCTTACATACAAGCTTATGCCAAAATCAATGAGTTGAATAGAGTGCTAGATGGAATGAGTGGTCTAAGGATCTCATATAGCTTGTAAAGCTTTTGAAACACTTGAAGTAAACTTAAAGTGTAGTTTGTCAAATTTTGAAAAAATAGGTTTCCATGGTGGTCATAAAATTCAATAACATGAAGTAGGTTTACACAAGCCTCATAATTTCATTAGAGCCTTGGAGATCCAAACAAATAATTGCTTGCATAAGTCTAAGGAACTAGACCATCATCAGAATGTTATGTGGAAATGAGTAGCCTATTTCACTTGTGTATTTAATAAGCCCATTTTAAAAGCTTCATAGAACCAAAGATTCATATTGGATTAAAGTTATTGGTTCAAAGATCATCTTCTGAAAGTTTCATGCCTTGTCGCATTCTATAGCTAAAGTTATAAGCATGCAAAGTTATAATTTTAGTGTAAAATGTTCACGTGGCCATCAAAATTAAGCTACAAAAAATAATCGTTTAGATTTAAAAATCTTTAAACATGCTTCAAGTTAGACAATATCTAATGGTGCACATAATCTTGGAGATTGACAAGTATATCCAATGGCACATGCTAAGTCAAAGAAGTCAAAAAGTCCCTTAAAAGGGATCAATGGCTCACATTGAATCATACATTATGATCCAATGGTGTGAACTAAGTCAAAATTTTAGAGTGAATGCATAAGTGACTAGTGGCATGACCACGATAGAAGGATCTTAATGCAACAGTACATGGTGCAAGCTCAAGGTAGTTGGCCCAAGTAGATTTATGGTGCATGATCATTCATACATCTATATCTAGTGGTATGAGTTAAAGTCAAAGAGTCAAAAGATATAGATCAAGGGCTCATGTTTAATTGTACATCTTGATCTAACAGTTTTAGATAAGTCAATAATTTAGTGTATCTTATGGAACCAATCAAAAGAAGATAGTTTGTCATAATTTGATTAGACTGAGTAGGTATTGACAACCAATAAAATTAAAGGTCAAAAAGATAAGGGACTTCATGGAGGTCAAACATGTGACCAAGGTTGAACTAGGGCAATCTTTTCAAAGGGCATGTGTTTCTATTAAAGCTCAGTCAATTACCATTTAAAGACCACAGTGATATAATCAGGGTGATCAATGATGAAGACTCGATGCCATTAAAGATAAATATACACCTCTAGTTTAAATATTTATATCATGTAGGGTTCATTTTGTGACTATGTTCACCATTTTTAAAGGAAGACTTGTATGTGGTGATTACTTGGTTTCTATGAATGTTCAAAGGCAAAAAATAGGTCTTTTAAATGTAATGGAGATAAAAAATGAAGCTATACATTCTATAGGTCTACATCGATATAAGTGACTATAAGAAAACTAATAATGGAGATTGGTTTTTGTCTATAGTAACTATTTGGTTCCATATTTGATCAAGGGTGCATATATGTGATATTGAATAAGCTCTTGGTCCTTCAACATGGCCATATATTCAACAAGCAGTTACCTTATACAAACATGGCCATGATTATGTTATATCTATGAGCATGAAGTTTTATCTTCAAGTGAGAGATGGCATAAAGAAAAGGTTTGGTGGTCAGGAGTTACAGTTAGGAGCATTCAATGCATTCTTGGAGACTTGTAAAAGTTTTTTAACCTAGTAAGCCATAAATAGTGTCCTAATTGATCAAAAAGGTGGTAGAGCATTCATTTGGGCATGGTGGTAGCTCATTCATTAACTCTTTGATGGTGTGCTCCCACACTGTTGATATCTCTCCCTTATCCTATATATCCCAATCTCTTCCCCATTGTGGACGTTATCAGCTCTTAGAATTTTCATTATTTATTGAGACAAGGATACTCATTGAGACTCTTGCAAAAGGGCACTCATTTGATATAGCTAAACCCTATAAAAATATTTTAAGAACTACCTCTTAAATTAATAAGATCAACTATTAGTCTATCTCTTTCCATTTATTAGTACTTAGTATGTTTTTGTATGATGAATTTATGAAGGAGGATCTTCTGAATTCATTGTCCTTCTACTTGCCTCTTTCAAGGTGCTTTTAAGCTAGTTTTGAACCTATTCTATGAAATAGTTATGCAATTAGTAAGATCTTAAGATTGTGTAATATATAGTTGTCTTATGTTGATCCCGTGTGTGTTCAAGCACATGTGAGTGTGCATTTATTTTGGTGTATCACTTCTTTATCTTTATTAGGAGCCCTTAACCCCTTTTTTAACCCTTTTCCTAATAATTTTCATTGGTTTAGGTGATCATCAAGAGGAAGTTGGCCTTATCTAGAGGTTCAAACCCACCATAGGTGACCCACAACTTGAGGTTATTCCCATTATGTAGCTCAATTAGAGAGAGCCCAAATAAACCTCTCCAAGGGTGTAAATTGAGCCTATAATAGCTACATAATCCATTTCTTCTAATTGTGCCAACTATTACTAAGAAAGGCCAATAAAACCTTCCAAGTGTACCAACCCATGTCAAGTAAAGACAATAGTACCTCAAACATGTGCCATTTTATATTGAATAAATACCTAATCCCGTGTACCTTGAAAACATATCATCTAGTGATGACTATCTACAGGACTAACTCTCTAGACAAATATTCAACAATAAGGATGAACACCTTGTTAGATTGTTAGAATGGGTGATAAGTTTACTCCTAGTTTTCCCATAGAGAACTTATAATATTTGGTTAGGACATCCAAAAAAACACCTCTTGTGTTGATATATGATCAAGCAGATACTAGCCAAAATCTCACTTTTGGCCAAGCATTAGTAGTAACAAACAAAGGAAAAGAGTAACTCATTTAACTTCCCACTCAAAGCCAATTAATTGTTGCACAAATATAATAGATGAACTATGTATTGGATACTTTAGTCAACTCCTTTGATAGTCTCCAAGTTCAAATTTCTACATTGGTAGAAAATAATCTTCCAATTAAGCAACCATTATATTTATCAAACTATCCAATGTACAATCTGGATCACTTTGGTAAAAAAACATTAGTTGTAAACATGTTTAATACACCTCTAGTTAAAATTAATTTAGAAATAAATCCTGATTTAGAGGTCCTTATAGACTATAACCAATGGGTCTTGGATAATTCTCAAATGAATTCTTTCAACCCACACCAATTACCATCTAAAACACAACAAAATGTCATTCCATATTCCCTACGGGTTCCTCTTTCTAATATTTCAAGTACCTTGACACAACAAGTTGAGGATATGTATGTACCATAAAAATAAGTTCCAATTACTACACCTCATCAAGTGGCAACTAGTGCCCCACCTCCAAAGGGGGTAATTAATTCCTCACTCTAATAAGTGCCAAACAATCCCCCACCTCAATAGGTGGTGCCAACTAATGCCTTACCAACATTGTCTAATATGCAATGCATTCTTATTAGTCAGCCAAGAGTTACTTATATTTAACAAGGGGATTCTTCAAATCAACAACTAGTTCCTCCTATGTGGTGGATTCTTATAAATCAAAAATAGGTCTATTTCCAATCCCAACAAGTACCATCATGTGTTTAGCAAAATGTACTTCCATCCAAACCTCAATTCTTGAGATGTATCAAAAATGTTCTCAATAAACATATTATCACCAACAAGTATGACATCAACAATATAAATTTAATCTATGAGTGACTACTCCTAGTAGAACTAATCATGTACCAAATTTCTAATAGGCTATGTTACATCCTTTTTAAGGTCAAGGTAATCCATCTCTAACCATCCAAAAAAATGTGACTACTCCATCTCATTTTGTCCCTACCTTCCAAGATTTACAAGGGCTTAAAGATGCAATTTTAGTTATTAATTAAGGTAATCAGACTAAGAAATTCAAGCTTGATGATATATGTTCTTATCTATTTGACATGAGCTACCTATAAGTACCTCTCCCATGTCACTTTGAGATGCCCAAGTTTAATAAATACAAAGGGAAGGGTGATCTAAGGGAGAATTTAACAGAGTTATTCATTGCATGTCAATAAGTTACTTATAGTGATATGTATTTATTTTGCCTATTTACCCATATTTTGGTAGGGTAAGCATTAAAATGGTTCCCAAAGCTACCTGAAAATTCTATTGATGACATGGATGAATTGTTCGATAAATTTGTCTAACATTTTTCCTATAATTTAGAACATGAATTAACCATGGTTGACTTATGTCAATATAAACAAAGAGGAGGAGAAAGTTTACCAAATTATCTTCAATGGTGGCATGCATTGGTGAGCCAAATTCCACATAATCTTCCTAACAAATAATTAGCTACAATGTTCATAGCCAATATTCAATTTGATATGACTCATAATCTCAAACTCAATTGTGCCAATACCTTTGAAGAAATCATTGCTAAAGTATTACAAATTGATTAGGTTCTCATTGACAAAGGTATTATCAAAACTGAATCTTAGAACCAACTATAAAAAAAGTATCAAGCACAAGCTTCAGTACAAGAACAAAAAAATACGTTAGAGAAGCTTAAACCCTTTAATAACAACAAAAACATTGTATGAGATGGAGTGACAAAATCTTGACATGTATAAATAGTTTAACAACCACCTGTTCAAACAAATCCTCTTCCTCAATAGTGCACTTTGCAGATTCCACCTCTAAGAATGGGTCATCTATGTCATAGATATTTTAGTGATGTAGGTGAGCCTATTGAGAAGGTATTTTAGAAACTAGTCACTACCACCATGATCATATGGCCAGTACCAAAAAAAATCCCATAAATCAGCCTAAGCCTGAATGGTATAAGGATAATGGTTTTTGTGACTATCATAAGGTTAAATGACATACTATTCATACTTGTGCACAACTTCATCATCTCATTCAATAATTTCTTGAGAATGGTGAGATAGAGTTGGATAATGTGATGTCGAAAACTAATCAAAATTTGGTTATATATCAGAATCCATTCCCACAACACAATAATCAAAATTAGAACTAGTAACAACCTAATAAATAGAATTAGAATAGGCCATTGAATAATCAACAACAATGACGAAATCAATAACAGTAAAACTAGAATTAAGGTCATGATACCCAAGTTAGTTATAATAGTATCCTTTATGATTATAATGTTATAGGTCACATTACAAGTAGGAGAGTAGCTACCATTAAGATCAAACCCACTATTAGCAATACCCATAGACTTATTATGTATATTCTTGGATCTCCACCTCAATCATTTGGTAATCCTCATTTAGTTTGACCAAGAGTTATCACACTAGGTTCTCATCTACCTTCATCTAATTATAATAACCCTCCACCAAAGCAAGGTTACACAATCACAATCCAACGTGCTAAGGTTACCATTCAAGGTCCTATACCTCCTTCTTCCAACCATCATGTTCAATGTCCCCCACCTTAAAAAACTAATTCAAGTGTCCCCATTAATGATAAACCATATGATATTGTGGAATAATTATAGAAAACACTTGCACATATTTCCATTTTATATCTCTTGTATACATTTGATGTCTACAAAAATATATTGACTATGCTTTTAAGTCAGTCTAAAGTTCCAATCAACATTGCACCTAATAAATTCCAAACTTTTGTAAGACATTTGACTCCTAGACAAAAAATTAACTTTTATCAAATAGACATGTCACCCCTTGGAACTTTTCACAATAACCTATTATGCATAAAGGCCATAATTTTTCATAACAAAATCAAATGGGTCTTTATAGACAATGGCTCAGGACTCAACATTGTGGCTTTGAGTCTAGTTAAACATTTGGGTACACAACTAAAGATCTTTATCTAGACACCATTACCATGCAATTATATAATAATAAGGAGTGTGAGTCTCAAAGTACCATGTATTTACCAAATGGTTTTGGTCCTTTAACCCTACACTATGCCATGTTCTAGATCTAGAATTATCATATAATTTTCTTTTTGGGTGACCATGAATCCATGAAGTGTGTGTCATGCCATCTACCCTTCATCAGTGTATTAAGCTCTCCTATTTTGAGTCAGAGGTTGTCATTCTAGTGATTTGCATCCATACCAGTTCTATAAGAATTTAGAGGTATAATATGAGAGATATAAATATCATTTCAACCAAGATCATGTTCCTAAAAAAGGCAAATAGGTGGTTGTTCAACCACCAAAATCTAATTATGTATATCGAAGTACACTTTCCTCCACTTTGGATACCTTGCCTATAGAAGTACCTAATCACTTCACTATTTAGAATAATGGGCTTGGGGAATTTAAAATTGGTGATGGTTTTAACATTACCAAATTTCCTAAAACACCAAAAACATATGGTAGGCCTCAAAAACAAGTTCCCAGAATGGAATGGCATAAGAATAACACTTCCCCTCAAACAAGACCATTGTATTTTATCAAGGGTACTTATCAAGAAAAAAATCCAAGATGATGATGATTCCTAGTTGTATAATGATGAATTCACCACCTGTTACTAGAATACAAAATATCATATCCCAAACCAGATAATGGATCAACAAGCTTACAATGGTAAAGGCCCAGGGGCAATGCAATCAAGAATCATTAAACTAGTATTACCTATCAAGCACAAGGGATATTGAGGTATTGGATACAAACTACCTATGGGTGACTCCTTAGATATCTTAAGTGTCTCCGATTTATCAACTAAAAATGATAATGTTGATAGTGACACAGAGTCCTATCTTAGAATTTACAATGATTTAGCTAAAACTAACCTATTTTTCCCAACACTATCTGTACCATTACCATTATACCATCATATTCCCCTATGTTCATCAATCACCCCCAATTAATTAATTGGGACCAACAAGATGCATATGTACAATTGGATAATTTCCAAAATGATGACGCAATATATGAATTCATCAACATCAGAGATAATGTACCACTTGATGATCATAAACAAGGATTTGATATTATACTAGACCCTACTACCTATTTTTGAGAGCAGGTGAACTTCTTTGGTAAAAAATTAAAAGATAAACAAAATCAAACATTGAGGTTCCAAAGTGAAAACTTCTTTGAGGTACTTTTAGACTAGGGTAAAAGTAAAGATAAAGATGAGTCCCATGGTGAAAACCTATTTCAGGTGCCATTGGAAGGGGAAGTTTACCCTCTCTCAAATGAATCCCAAGATGCCTCCAATCCCATAATTTCATGCCAATTAGGAATCAATTCAAAATAAAAACAAACATTTGATCAAATTGTTCAAGATTATCCACATGTCTTTACCCTATGGCCTTTGGAAAATCTTAGGGATTCAGACTCTTCCTACTTGGGAGAACCTGATGACCTAGTCCAACTATTAGATGAAGATAAAGATCAATGTACCACTCTACCTACTATTTTAAAGGATGGTTCCACATTACTTGTGGAAGAAACCACTAAAGTTAATATTAGAAAACATTATGCTCCTAAAGGGATCAAACTAGGAGTGTCCCTCATAGAAGAATAATGTGAAGTCCTTACTACTCTTCTCAAATAATTTATAGACATTTTTGCATGGTGTTATTCAGATATGCCAAGATTGGACCTCACTTTGGTTGTGCATCACCTTGTTGCACATCTTGATGCCAAAGCCTATCAAATAAAATTTGAGAAAGATGTAACCTCTCATAGCTATTATTGTTAAGAAATAACTAGAGAAATTATTGAAGGTAGGATGCATTCATCTTATTGATTATTCCAAGTGGATTTCCAACATAGTTCTAGTTAGCAAAAATATGTAGGGAATCCAATTATGTATCAATTTTAGAGACATAAATAAGGCATGCCTTAAGGATGATTTTCCTTTGCCAAATATTTATATGATTGTATATTCTACATCTAGGTAGGAGATGATATCTCTTATGGATGGTTTCTCCAGATATAACCAAATTAAAATTTTACCAAAGGATCAACATAAAATAGTGTTCACCACTCCATGGGGAACATTTTATTATTAGATAATGCCTTTTAGCTCAATAATGTTGGTGCCACATACCATTTTATAATGAGTGTAATTTTTCATGACATGATGCATGATATTGTTGAGGAGTATGTTGATGATATCCTTAAAAAATACAAGACTAAAGTAGGACATCCATAGGTATTGTGTAGAATATTTGAACGTCTCTGTGAATATAAAGTATGACTTAACCCTAAGAAATGTTTCTTTGGCATTACTTTGGGTAAATTTATAGGATTAATAATATCTCATAAGGAATTTAAATCAATCCAAAAATGGTTAAATCCATTAATGAAATGCTTTCACCTTCCAATATAAATAAGCTCTATAGTTTACAGGTCAAAATTCAATCTATTAGGTGATTCATATCTCAATTAGCAAACCGATGTCATATGTTCACACATATTCTAAATAAAGAAACCACATTTTCATGGAATGCATATTTTTAATCAACTTTTGAGAAATTGAAATATTATCTGGCTAATCCACCCATTCTAGTTCTACCTACCATAGGAAAACTATTGCTTCTCTACATTTCAGCAACCTAACATGCCTTAAGGGCACTCCTAACACAACATGATGATCGAGGGAAAGAAATAAAAGTGTAATACATGAGACAAAAATTGGTCACATATGAACACAATGACACATCCATTGAAAAATCTTGTTTAGCCATGGTGTTTATAGCCCAAAAATTATGACATTACATGCTCAACAACAATACCATGGTCATTTCTAATGTGGATCCTCTCAATTACCTACTTTCCAAGGTAGCATTGACTGGTCATATGGATAAATAGGTAATACTATTAAGTGAGTTTGAGATCGATTATGTTCATTAAAAGGCCATTAAAGGGAAAGTTCTTACTGATCAGCTTGTAGAATCACCCTTGACAGATACTAAACCACTTCTATTTAATTTTCTTGATGAGTCCATCATGACTCTTGAGGACACTTATTTTGAATCAAAACATTGGAAATTTTATTTTGATGGTTCATATACTTCCATAGGCTCTAGAGTTTGCATTCTATTCATAACACCAAAAGGGGATCTCATTCCCAAGGCATTTCATATCAGTTTCACTTGTATTAATAACATAGCCAAATATGAGGCCCTTGTTGTAGGACTTCATCTAGCAAGTATAATGGAACATCAAAAATTTATATGTTCATGGGGATTCTCAGTTGATTATCAATCAGGGAACAAAGTAGTACCAAATAAAATATGACAAACTTATTCCATACAAGAAGATGGTGTAAAATATAGTACAGAACTTTGATTACATCCAATTTGAGAAAAATCCAAGAACCAACAATAGGACCACCAATGTAATGACAACTATTGGTTCATTAATCTCAATTGTAGATCATGTTCATGATTACCAATTCTTTATCAAACATATTTTGAGGCTAGCTCATAAATTTACATTGTCTAAAATGGTATGCAATGTTGTTGGTCCCAATACACCTTGGTATACTAGAATATATACCTATCTCCATGATAACACTATCCCTCCTAACCTTTCCCATAAAATATGAAAAACCTTCATTCATAGTACCTCTCATTATACCATACTTATTGTCACACACTATCATAGAGGATATGATGAAACTCTACTTCATTGTTTATCTTTGATAGAGTCATGATTATCACTTAATGAAGTACACAAAGGGATTTGCAAGGCCCACACCAGTGATGCGGTCCTTTACAAGAAACTCCTAAATACATGGTATTATGAGCCTAGTATGGAGGTATATGTAGTTGCTTATGTCAAAAAGTGTGTGGCTTATCATAAACATGATAATCTTATTTATCCTCCAGCCATAAAATTATAACCACTCACTACGTCATGGCCATTTTCCACATGGGGACTCAATCTTGTAGGAAAAATAAATCCTACTTATTTCAATGGCCATAAACATATCCTTACTCCCATTGAATACTTTACTAAGTGGGTTGAAGCCATTCCCCTCACTTATGTAACAAGTAGATATCGAAGTTCATACTCAATCACCTCATTTATCATTTTGGCATTCCTTCTGACCTCATTTATGATAATGGTGGATCCTATAAAAATAAGGATGTCAAATACCTTTGTGCTCAATACCAAATTAAACAACACTTTTACATTACTTTTAATCCTCAAATCAATGGCCAAGCTAAAGCATCTAAGAAACCCCTAGTTCAAATCCTTAAAGAGACCGTTAATGATTTTAACCATGATTGGCATCTACAATTATTTCCCACCCTTTGGACCTACTATATGAATACTTGAACTCAAATAGGAGACACATGATACTTTCTCATTTATGGAACTGAAGTCATTCTCCCTATCAAGATTGAGTTTCCTTCCTTGAAGATTTCACTAGAGAATATCATTGATGAAGAGGAATACCAAGTTTCTCAACTAAAAAAATTAGACCCACTTGATGAAAAGTGATTACTAGCTTTGAACAACATTTAGGCATATCATAATAGGCTACGCCATAGCTATAATAAGCATGCCAAACATAGATATTTTTAACTTGGATACCTAGTCTTGAAGGAGAATTTGAAAAATACCAATGCCACCCATGAAAAAAAGGAAAGTTTGAACCTAATTGGCTGGGCCCATTCATCATCACCATAAGTTATGGATCTAGAGTATACATATTGGGCACACCAGAGGGAGAAGATTTGAATAAGCCCATGAATATTATGCATCTCCAGCATTTTTATACTTGATTTTCTTAAACATTATCTATGAGGACCCCTACTTTAGGGCATGACCATTGAATACTTTCCCTTCATCCCCATTTCCTATATGTACCATTTCCTATTTTATCTTATTCCCTTATTTTAGTACCAATATTGACCTTGATTCTAGTTCACAAAGTAGTACAGATAAACTTAGAGAAAGTTCCCAACAAAATATTCAGATTTGGTCATCATTAGCACATGCATTCACAATTGCTTTGATTAATGGTTCTTAAAAGTTGTGTCTTTTTCATCCCTTGCTTATCATTTGTCAATTTGTATCGATACTTATAGTAATTCATGTAACATATATGTTTATATCATTTCACTTGTTATTGATTTATAGTATTTTCCACTAAGGTAGAACTACATTGACCTGAATTCTTTTTTTGAACTATGTAGGTAATGTTCAATTCATGTCGAGGTCAATTCAGTCACCTCATTCCAATGCTCTCACCATTTTGTGATCAATTTAATCAATATTATCTTCATTATATATCTTTTAATCCTAAATTTAATTGAGATACTTTAAAAAATTAAAATACCAAAAAAAACTTAAAAATTAATAAAAAAATAAAAATTAGAAAAATACCTTAAATCTCCTTAAGAGATATCAAGTCACAAAAAAAATTCTTCTTGTTTTATCCTCTTGTTTGCTAGTGTTGTTTTACTTTCATTGTCTTTTCATTTTTATTTTTTTTTAGCTCAACACTTTCGTAGTGTTGTGCATCCATTCCTATTTTCCTCTATGTTTCCATTTTGTACCTATCATTTTTATTCTATCTCATATCCCTGGGAGAACTACATTTAGCTTGAAGTTCATGTTGGATCTAGTATCTATGGGACTATGTAGGTAGCATCCTCTTTTCTAGTGTATTTGGAGTCAGCTCGGCCACCCCTTCCTTATTATTCTCTTTCCCCTTTCCATTTTAAAGGTTGAGTTGTTTATGCTTACACCAAAACATAATTATACACATCAAACATAGAAATATGATAGAAAGTTATGAAAACAAAAATGTATTCAACAAATTCCAAAGCATTCAAAATGACCAAAAAATCTTTTATTTAATTTAGCATGTGAGGCATCACACAACACATAAAAATATGGATACACACCAAATACACTATAATAATATTACATAAATATTGCTTAAGGTGCATATAAACCTTTTTTTACTACTTAGGCATTATGCCTTCATCTAGTTGTTCTCCCAGCATTGTACTAATTATCTAGTGACTTTGGATTCATATCAATCCATCCTCCTTGATGGTTTCTTATTGAACTAGCTTCAACAACATTCCTCCTTAGACATGTTTAGATTACATGTCCAGTTTCCCCAAGTTTCTACACACTATTATAGGTTGTGTTAGCTGATCATTATTTTTGCTGGTATCAATGGTTATTGGGGGGAATATTCTAATCCTATATTCCATGTGCCTCATTATATGGAAAAAATCATACTCCACTCTTGGTCTTGCACCATGCTCAATTGACATAGCCATTTCATCCCTCTACTCATTTTGTTGAGTTTGCACGAGTAATGCCTATCATCACCTCATCATGCATCCCCTTGAACAGTGAGGATTCCTTTCATGAAAAAATCATAGTTGTTCATTTTTTTCCAGCCTTGGGTTATGATCTCCTAATTTTCATCTTACATAGTAAAACTCCCACCTTCTTCATTACAGTTGTGGTTGAGGCTTAGGCTCAGGCTGTGGTCAAACCTCCATTAATCATTGTCATAGTATTTATTCCAAATGGTCCATCACCAATGCAACATCAAGAAAATTTACATGTTTGCCTCATAGATAATTTTAGTCCATGGTGGTTGTCTATCTTCCCCACCTGAGTTCTCATTATTTCCATTATGTGTCATTTTCAATCTTTCATGTTTCTCTACTTTATCGAGACTTTACAAAGTGAAATAATTCATGTTAGAAGTTTTTTCTCAAGATGATGAATTAAGTAGACCTCATGATCATTGTTCCTTGATGTCATGTTATTCACTCCACCAACTAAATGAATCTTATGATATCATTGATTCCACATAATATTCATGCCATTTGAAATAATCACATCTACTCACCTTTCAACATAGACATGTAACCCCAAATGAAATGGTCATCCCAAAAATGTAATTATGTGTAGTCACAATCTCTTTTATTTATCATGTCATGGAACATCATAGATGTCTATGTCATATGATCTACATCCAATGCTTTATTTTTGTATATCAAGGTCTTTATGGGGATGGTGGTTTATTAAGTAGCTATCAATTATACCCCACCTTCTCTAGCTATATACGTAATATCCTGGGTCATGGAGCTTCATGATATCAAGGTCCCACTTAGTAAAACTCATAGATCACTAATACTAAGGTACTAAGATAGAGGATGCATACATGGCCACCTTTTTCCAGGACTGGATCTACATCTCTTGAATTAGGTGTATTTCATCCCCTATCTCTCACCATGTTGATAATTATTTACCAAACAAGATCTAAAAAACCTTCAAAGAAAATATTTACAAGTTTCCACTTAGCTATATCCCATAAAACCTAGCTCATAGTGATTATTTCCTTTTGCCAAAAAGGATCTATAGATATTGATAGATGCCCATCTTATAAAACTCAGCTTGTAGCAATAGATGCTACCACTTTGTTTATTCCCTCACAGAATTTAAGAAGTGATAGCCTCCTCATATAGTAACCTTTCATTTGAGTAAGATACATACCATTTGTGGTGCCTTAAACTTATTTTAGGCTCCTATTTATCCTTGATTATCCTTTGGTAGTCCCTAATATTTCCATGTGTGGAATTATTACACTAGCTTGTTACTATTCACTTCTAATTTGTTCCTTGCTTAGGGGTACTTCCAGGTTAGTAGATTTTTCTTACTCTCCCATCATTTTATGATCATATTAAGTCATACTCTCACTATTTTTTGAGTTAAAATATTCTACATCTCATAAATCCTCCATTGAGTTGAGATGCCAAAAATCCAAAAAAATCAAATACTCTAAAAATCCTAAAAATCAAAAGAGGTTTATAACCTCCATAAGAGATATAATGCCACAAAATTCAAAAACATTTGTCTTGTTCTAAATCTATTTAAAAACCTTAAGTCACTCCTTTTATAATCCTAAACCATTGTTGGGATGTGTCTTTCCCAAATCTACACAACCGAGGAAGATTCATTATTGGTTCCAAGTATTTTATCCACCTGGAGATGTGTTCTTCCCTTGCATGTATCCTTGCCTAGGGGAACCATCCATTTATCATTATCATTGAGCCCTCACATGTGCATTTTTACTTGGTTAAACAACAAGATGATTTTTGTTGCTTTTATTTTCAATTTTGTGTGTGTGTGTTTGCTTGTTTATTTCTTTTTTTATATTTTTGCCTTGACTTAGTCCATTGTGCCAATAGGGTCATTATCATGGTGCTTCTTGTCACACAGTTATACTTAATATAATCCATTAGCATTTATCACCATTATCATCATGGTTTTTTTATCATTTTTATGTTGTTTTACATTGTCTATTGTATCGGGGGTTGGTCCTTATGCACATTACAGCCAAGTCATCATGGTTTTTTATCTCATGGTGCATATTGTTTCATGCTCCATCAAAAATCTAGATGTCGGAGTTCACTTGGAAATTATACAGTGCTAAATATCCTTGTTCACTAAATATCCATCAACTAGACTGTATGGCTAATTTATATTCTCTCCACGATACATTTAAGCATATACAAATAGTCATGATCATTTTATTAAAATTCTTCTAATCCAATCACACTATTATTCAACCATTATCTTGTTCTTTTGATTATCATTTATCTTATCACTTTGACCATTCATAGGTGTACATTTTTTTGTGGCTTCTTCATTTTTAAAAATTTATTATACCATTGTACCGACATTTTTGTCACTCCTCTCCTTTTTAATCTATATGACAGGTTAAATCATTGAGTTATGCTTGCCAATCAATTAGTTAACCATTTACATAATTTAACAATAAAATCCTCCATACTAGGAAAAATCATTTGAAGCTATAAATTTTTACATCCACTCTACTAGGTAAATCTATTTCCATATCTATATCATCCTCTTTAGTTCCCTGTACCATCATTTCTCCCTACTGGGAAATTTTTTTCTAATTCCAAGCCGATAGTTTTTTGCCCTATTTAGGGTTAGTTAAAGTGTGACCTTATTTTGGGATGCATCCTTCTCACTTATCCCCACTTTGGGCCAATTTTAATCTATTTTTCTTAACCATTATGATCAAAGTGTGTAAGCATTAGCTCATTTGGATTAAGCTTATCCATGAATTAAGTTTATTGTTCTTATTCCTCTCTTTTTCAAGAGCCCATCCATATCCTCCATACCCTCTAGAGGGGGAATCATGGGTCAATAATTATTTATTCATATAATATGTTAATAGCTTTTTCATTCTTTTAAAAGTAATTATTTCAGCCGTGTCGCGTAATGACTTCTCAAATAGGGGTAAAATATAGACACTTAAAATCAAACACTTTGTCTTGATTTTAATCATCCCAATTCATCCCTAATTTTTACTATTTATAATTCATCATCTTTATTCATGATTTACTATTAACATCTTTATTAAGTTAATTAATCCAAATTAATTAACTAATCTTTCCCTAATCATAAATTCCTTGGATTTTGAATATTCACAATTTCTATAAATCTAAAAATCTAATTATCCTCACCTGATGAGGTCATCTTCCACTCTATTTCCCTTTCCAAATTTAAAAGATGTCCTAGACCCCACCTATCCCCCATTATTTGAGTTTTATAATATTATCTTCCTCATATTTCTAATTTAATAATCCACCTCATCTTCCACTCAATTTTACTTACCAATTTTATATTATATCTACCTTCCAAATGAATTTTATATTCATTTATGAGTCCTACATGTTCTCCACTCCAATTTTTAATTCAAGATTCCCATTTTTAGTTAAAATTTATTTTTTATTCTCATCCCTTGATTCTCATCTCAAGATGGATGGTTCACATTCATTTCAAAAGTCTATACATTAGAGGTTTTTCCTCCAATTTAGACAAGCTTCTCTACTCTAGACTTATTATGTAGGAAAAATTATAGGAGCTTTAATTTATTATATTACATGTCAAGCCAAAACCAACAATCAAGGTGAATAAGGAGATATGCTTCCCACAAGGAACTAGCATTGCCAAAGACTTCTAGATCAGAATCTAAACTCAACATCTACAAATCGATTTTCAAGCAAATATTCTAAGGAGGTATAAGCATCATTTTTATCTTCTATTATGCATTTATTTCTTGTTAATCATATATCTCAACATATGGATTAGACTTGATAATTTATGTTTGAAATTTGTTTTTGACTTATTCACTAACAATTGATTAATCTCTCTTGTATTTTTGATCTACAGTGGCTATGATTAAATTTATAGACAAAGATAAGTGTGTGATGTGTTCATTCATACTCATAATTTTAATGCTAGGATTATGAAAAATTTAATAACTTTAAATCATGTTCCTAAGTATGTACTTAACATACCTATCCAAGATGATTTCATCATCCTAAACTTATAACTATTTGATGTTCATGGAGATCCTAAAATACATCTATATTCAATACTTATTTCTATATGATAAAATAAGGAGTGTGGCTTAAACATACTTAAGTTGTTTCCTATAAACTTGATTGGCTATGCCTTAGATTGGTTTTATGCTCTACACAGTGGATATTTACATTCATTCCAATACATACAAGAGGCCTACTTAGATTGATTCATCACTAAAAATAGATTTCATTCCACATTTTAGAGTTTTAAATCTATTAATGATGGCCCTAAGGAGAGTATGAATAATTACATTTTTAGATTCCAATTTAATTTTTATTCTTTGATCTATCAACCATTATTAGTAGAGGTTCCTAAAAAACCCATCATAACATGCTAATACAAGAATATGTATGCAAAGTAAGAATAGAATTATAATGCAAACATAGTCATAGACTGAACATTATATTATTTATGTAGATAATATTTATGGATTATATAGCACCTCAATCTTGTACACTTGGAAAAATCAGACCTTAGTTTTTCCCATTAGTTTTGGACCTTTCTTACTTTTGTAATTCTCACATCTACTATATCTTATTCCCCTCGGCCTATATCTCTTAGTCTGACCAATCTTGTGTTGATGACCCAAACTTTATATCTTTCCCAAAAAATTTAAAATCTATTTAAATTTTATCTCTACAAATTTTAATCCTATACTTAATTTCCTTCTCCCTAGACATTAATGTTTGAGACATACACTAGGGTCGACGTTAGTGTCCTAACCTAACACAAGTGTCTAGTACCCTAAAAGTCATATATTTTTAAAATGAAACATATAATAATGGTTAGCCTAAGTTCTTTAACATGAGTTACCTATCCAAAGGAATTGATATAAATACAAGATCAATCCTCATTCATTCCTCACTTAGAAAAAAATAAAAGAAGCCAAGGAAACTTATTAAAAACACTCTATCAAGCATTTAATTGAACAAATCTTCCCTATTTTCATACCAATCATAAGTACACCACATCTATAGATTTAAATTACTAAAGGAGTATCCCAAGAACCTAATTTACCAAGTTATAAGCTATGTCACTATTTTAGTTACTTTACACATATTGAATGATTCACACACAAGACAATACATAGGGGATAACTACATCAGTCAAAGGTCCTCTTCAAAGTATTGGCTATGTAGGTATCACTCACTAATAGAGGTGTTTTTTAGGTTGTTAAGAATGGTAAAGGCATTCCAACTCAATAATCTGAAATGTTAGCAATAAAAAATCATAAAGGAAGTTATAGATATGATATGCAAAAAATAAGGTAGATCATATATTATTCAAAAATGAAGCATAATAAAGCATGCTAGTGTAAATGAAGTCACTTGATTACATAGGCAAGGTGAAATACTAAACGAGCTAAACTGGCCAATGTGGGATAAAGCCTCACATAGGAAAAATTTTCTAGAAGATGAAATAGATAGATAATACACTATCAAACATGATAAAATGCATGAAATATATACTCTAACATCCCCCCTCAAGTAAAGTTAAGGGATAACAACAACCAAAAAATAAATAATGTCATATCCATAATATGAGTCCCAATAATAAGTATTGATAAGGTACTCATGTACAATATGTATCCATGAAATGAATATAGAACATGTCCTCATGAATACCCCCAAAGACAACTTTTGAAAACCCAAGCATGTCATATAACTCAAGGAAATGAGGTGATGCAAAAGGTTTTGTGAAGATGTATGCAACTTGATGATGAGTCATAATGTACTCCAGGATAAGAATAGCATCGTAAATATGCTAACAAATGAATTGAATATGTACCTCAATGTGCTTGGTTTTTTTATGCTCAGTTGGGTTAAAAGATATATGATTTTCACTTTGGTTGTCACACCAAAGTGCAGTGGGTGAATCTTGTGTGAAGCCAAACTCTATCAACAACTGACAAAGATAAATAACCTATAGACTTACCATAAATATTTCCCTATACTTAGCCTTTTTAGATGAAAGTGCAATAGCTTGCTTCTTCTTGCAAAACCAAGCAATAGGTAAAGAACCAAGATAAATGATATAGCTAGAAATGCAATTCCTATCATCAAGAGAACCTACCCAATCTAAATCATTTTATCCAATCAACTGAGTAGAACCTCTAGTTTAGTGTAATCTAAAATGAGTAGTGCCTCACATATATCACAAAATCCTCTTGGCATCCTACTAATGTTGTCATGAGGGTCATGTTCAAACCTAGATATAATCCCAACTACAAATAAAATATAAAGGCAAGTATTGATCAAATACATAAGACTCCCAATCATCTACCTATACAATGTAGGATCACAAAGTGGAGTAGTACAAGAGGTAGTGAGATTAATTCTAGACTAAAAAGGAGAAGGAATTAGCTTGTAATCAGTCAGGCCAAAACATTGATGAAGATCAAGGGTATACTTTTGTTGACTCAAATAGATCCATGTATCTGACTATGAAATATATAAACCAAGGAATAAATGTAGAAGACCAAGATTTATCATGTCAAATTGTGTTGAAAGTGCCTATTGAATAGTCTTAATCTAAGATGATGAGTTGCCTGTGAGATTTAGATCATCAACATACAAGTCTAAAATAACAATATCCTCCCCAATATGTTGAATATACACTATGGGATCATAGTAGAATCAAACAAATATAGTGGAGAGAATAAATGAATCCATCTTCTCATACCAAGCCTAAGGTGCATGTTTGAGATCATAAAGAGACATCCTAAGTCAATAAAAATGAGAAGAATCATGAATAAACCCATTAAAAATACTCCATATAGGTTTCCCCATACAAGTCTCTGTTGTCCCACAAAAATATCACTCATTTTTGGGACAACATTTGAACTATTTTGGTCTTACAGACCAAAATCCTCTCTTTCCCTTTCAAAAATTGTTCTGAGCATTCAGGCTCTTCATTTTTCAAAGCTTTCTCAGAAATCTACGGACTCTGCAGGAAGAAATCTACAGACTCTACAGGCTTAAAACTACAGACTCTGCATGCTTAAAACTACGGACTCCACAGGCTCATTTCTATAGACTCTTTCAAGTCTCGAGAGAAAACTTAGAGAAAACTATGAAATTAGTTTTACAAAATTCATAGGTTGATAACTACGGACTCTGCAAGAAAGAACAAGTTTCCAACACTTGGTCATTTTTAGGATTGTTTCAATGCCTTGGTTCAACCAAAAGAGTTCATCGGCAAGCTTCTAAGTAAGGATTGAACCATTGAACCATTGAACCTTGAACTCTTTTGGTTCAAGGGTTTAATGGGTTCAAGGTTTAACGCCGTTAGCAACAATTGGCACTTCGGCAAAGGTTCAACAAGTTCAACCGCTTATAGGTTCAATAGCTTCAAAACACTTATCAAAGAGAAGAAGGCTTGAACCATTGAACCATTGAACCACTTTGGTTCAATGGTTCAATAGGTTCAATGACCAAATGGTTCAATGCATTTGGTTCAAAAATATCAAAAGGACTTAGCCAAATAAAAAGAATGAACTGATTGAACCGTTGAACCTTGAACCAAAAGGTTCAATGATTTCACAGGTTCAAAGGTTCAACCAATGCGATGAAGATCAAAGAGCTTAGAAAGAACAAGGAAGTGATAGGCAGAGGAAAAAACCAATGAACTGATTGAACCTTGAACTGAAAGAGTTCAAAGTTTAATGGTTCACAGGTTCAAGCAGTTCAAAGGTGGCCTCAAGCAAAGAGAGAAGCAACATGGATGAATCCAAAGGCAAGTTAAAATGAAAGTGATGGTTCAACCAAGGAGCAAGAAAGTGATTAAACCAAGGAGCTAAGAAGGCCACCTGAACCGTTGAAATAGTCAACCAATGACGTCCCCGCAGATGTCAAATTTAGGGTAAGGGAATATCCGTTGAAATTCAAATAAAATGTGGAACTTGAAGGAAGAACCAAGCGATTGGCTGAAAAGATAGTTTGATAGTTCAAATCATAGTAGGAAGAGACAAAGCTGGAAAAGACAAAAGTGGAAAATCCTAAAATATCTGTGAAGAAGTTATTATAATAGATGGAATAGTCTGTAAAGTAGATTTTTGAGCTTGCAAACATCGAAGGCGCGACCTGTTAGTCTCCTTTGGAGTAAAGACAAAATAGACAGTTGTGCAGACATTAGAGGGGACAATCTAGATGATCTAGACCCAGGAAAATACATATTAGATGAATAAACATTGCATAGTTAAGGTGATGCACTGTTCCAGGCATGGTCCCTCTAGGCAGAACTGAAGGCACATTGAAGGCATTGACTGCAGCATGGGCTGTCCCATGGGAGAGAGTGCCAAGCCTTGCTTGGTGGCTATATATTGTAATCTATTTTATTGTTTTGAAGAGATATTCCCCTTACCAAAAGTGAAACTCTATCCGAATTGAAAGGCATTATTGAGACTTTGAGCTCAGATTGTAATTCATATTTCTTTGATTGAATGAGAAAGTTACTTGCAGACTTTGTGCTATTATAGCTTGTGATATTTTAGGATATTGTTCTTATGTCTATCTTCTAAAAGCATTCTTATTTATTTGATTTAACAAGTAGGACTAGTGGAGGTGATAAGGAAGGTGTCCTGAAGCCAACCACTTTCAGACTTTGTGCTGTCATAGTTGTCTTCAGTGTGTGTTTTTCTTTTATGTTTCTGTGTAAAGGACCTTGGGATGAATTTGTGCCCCCATTGTTCTTCATATTTCACTCTTGGGTAGTTGAGGTGGAGACTTTGTGCTACATTTTAGGCTGTTGGTTACTCTGCACCTTTGGTTACTAGTTACTTACTAGAAAGATTCCTATTGTTTGTAAGAACAAGCACTTCTGAAATAAGAGAAGTGCCTTATGTCATTTCATCAATATTTCTACCATCCAGGAAGGAATCTGGCTCTTGGTTGAATGTTACTTTTGAAAGAAGAGAAGTATTTTCACCAATCACCCATGATTTCTCCTTTGTTTATTAGAATCATCTCTGAAAGAAGAGAGATGTATGGTTTATCCTACCCCCATGTCTTACTTTCTACTTATATATATATATATATATATATATATATATATATAGTATATAGCCTCCACATATTTAATAGGGAACCTACCCTTGATGAGAGGAGAGATTTGTCTCTGGTTGATGTAGTAAAGTTGCACACCTGGGTGACCAATATTCCTATGTTGTAGTGATAGGAATTATTTTGGTCACCAGTTAGCTGGCCGACAAAATATTCACCCAACAGTTTTTGGTGACTCCACTAGGGACATAGTAATTTTGTGCAATTTGAAACCTCAAGTTTTAAATTGAAACATCACCTATGTCTTACTCATAATCATTATACCCTTATCCATTATAGACTCTAGCAACTCCATTCTGTGTCTTACCCATTATCATTATAGCCTTACCATTTTCCTCCATCTCCATTATTTTATCTGGTCTACAAAACCAAAGTTGTTGGAAAAGAGTGCAAAGTTTGAAGCCTCAAGCCTCAAGCTGAAGCAGGTCCTACTTTTTTCCATTTTTGTTATGCAATATGGCCACTCCACCCAGATTTGTTATCCCTATTTTTCATAATTAAATCATGGCAGTTTGAGGCCCCTGGGGTAACTCTTTTGGCCCACTCATCTTGACTCCACCTTTGCATGAACTTCCATGTAGTTCAAGAAAGAACTTCCCCAAAATCATTGGTGATGGGAAGGTTCATCTTGATGAACACATTGCAGCTTTTAGCATAGCCTATAGTGTAATAGGGGTGGAATTTGAAGACAACAGTCAGGCTATTCATAGAAACATTATAAGGCACTGCTACAGACTGGTTCTACCACCTATAAGCTGGATCAATGATTGACTGGGATACACTCAAAGCCAAGTTTGAAGCAAGGTTCAAGCCTACAAAAGATGCACATGCTTTGTTGGCCCAGCTCACTTAGATGAAGAAGGAACCCCATGAACCTATGAGAGACTTCATTTCCAAGTTTAATAAGCTAAGGCACAGGATTCCCATGATTGCTCAGTCGACATCTTAGAATCTCATGTGTTTCTTCATCAACTCATAGCTGCCTAAAGTGAGTTTTTTATTGAGACATGATAGACACATATACCTTGAGGCTGCTCAGAACTTGGCTACTGAGCTAGAAGATGACCTTATCTTGGTAGGAAAGATAAGGAGAGATCCTAATAGAGGCAAACCCTCTTCATCTTCTAAATACTCACCCACAGCCACCACTGACCCAATGGTGCAAAAGCTGGAAAATGAACTACTAGCCTTGAAAAGACAAGTGGAACAAGGTATGTCTTCTATTCCTTCATACAGAGATGTACCAAGAAGGATGTTCCCCAATCATCCATATCAAGGCAATGCTGCTAGAAGTCAAGGGCAACCAACTCAACTTTCTTCCCCATAGAGGAACCTTGCCTTTAAAGCACCTCTAACCAACTCAGCAATGGGATATCTAGAAACATAAGATGTTTCCTATTTCCAACCTGAGTTCGAGTAAGGAAATGATGCTGGTCTCTTCATGGAGGATCAAGAAAAATCAGCTGGTGACTCCCACACTAGTTTCTTGAATTACCAGGATGAACCCAAAAGTGAAGGTGAAGTAGATGAGGAATCATATGTAGTATTCACCTAGTCTGAGAATCAGTCAGCCCAACAAGCTAATAAATAAAGAACAGAGGAATGAACTTAGCCTGTAATTCTAATTGCTAAGTGGGGAACCACTCTACCTTTCCAGTCAAAGGACCCAGTGATTGCCAAGAAGGTTAGTACATCAAACATCTCTACACCTTCTACTTCAACTTTGTAGATCAGTCCTCCCCCTCCCAAAAACCAAAAGGATGAACTCCCATCCTCTCTTCCAACTCTATCTCAGTCATTTGATAGGATTGATCATGTCAATAAATTTGAAATTCAAATGACTAAATTTGAATCCTTACAACCCAATTCTAAGCAGTTAAACATTGGTGAAGGGCTGGGTGTGGACATGTCTGAGGTAAGGATTGTGGTCACCCAAATGTCAACCCCTACTGCTCAAATTCTATTTGAGCCTTCAGGCAGGAGTAATTACCCCTTGACTACAGAGGATGCTCATGTCTCAGCTGATCAAAGTCCCATGGCTGGCAATCCAAGATTTGATCCAAATTAGGCATTAGAATAATTGGTAGGGTGCAATACAAATCAAGAAGGATCTTCCATCTCTGATGAAGATAAATCTAATAGAAGATCAGCTTCTGATGATGCTTGGATCCTGGAATCCGATGGCAGCAATTCTTTCATAGCTAGATGTAGATCTCTGTTGCTCAAATTGAAGACTACTCAGGATGAAGAGATCGAACTCCTTCACACCAAAGGAGATGCTAAGCTGATGGTTTGTCAGGGGTCTAATGCTAACAATCAAAATATGTGTTGGACTGAACCAGTAGAATAACAAGCTATGGTGGTGGACCATACTGCTGTACTCCAAAATTAGCAAAAGGAGCCCTTCACCAAGAAGCAAGGAGTTATGGTTTTCAAATTGAAGACCACGTCTTACCATGGGGCAAGAAGAAGAAAGAGCCAAGAGGAAGATGCAAAAAATTGGTTTCTTGGTGGAGAGATCCATTTACCCGTCACCATTTCTAGGGATAGAATGGTTTCCTACTAGTTTATCAGGATGGCATCCCCTTTTCTTTGCCTCACAAGGAGCAGCATCTGAAGTACTTCAATTCTTGAAGTATCAGATAATTTCACCTGTACATATGTATATCTATATAGTATTTGGTTCTATTTTTTGCTTTTCATTTTCATTTTTGGCACCTTTCTTTTTGGGTAGCATGACTCCATAGCCCAATGGCACACTTCAAGGCACTAGAGATTCTGGTTTCTACTCCCCTCAGCTGTTCCAAGTTTTCAACTGAAGAAAGTTCCCCAACTGGAGCCAGCTATTGTCCCCCAAAAATATCACTCATTTTTGGGACAACATTTAAACTATTTTGGTCCTACAGACCAAAATCCTCTCTTCCCCTCTCAAAAATTGTTCTGAGCATTCAGGTTCTTCATTTTTCAAAGCTTTCTCAAAAATCTACGAACTCTACAGGAAGAAATATATGGACTCTACAGGCCTAAAACTATGAACTGTATAGGCTTAAAAATACATACTCTACAGGCTCATTTCTATGGACTCTTTCAAGGCTCGAGAGAAAACTTAGAGAAAACTACGAACTTAGTTTTACAAAATTCACAGGTTTATTTCTACGGACTCTGCAGAAAAGAATAAGTTGCCAACACTTGGTCATTTTTAGGATTGTTTCAATGCCTTGGTTCAACCAAAAGAGTTCATCGGCAAGCTTCTAAGCAAGGATTGAACTATTGAACCATTGAACCTTGAACTCTTTTGGTTCAAGGGTTCAATGGGTTCAAGGTTCAACACCATCAGCAACAGTTGGCACTTCGGCAAATGTTCAACAAGTTCAATCACTTTTAGGTTCAATGGCTTCAAAACACTTATCAAAGAGAAGAAGGCTTGAACCATTGAACCGTTGAACCATTGAACCATTTTGGTTCAATGGTTCAATAGGTTCAATGACCAAATGGTTCAACACATTTGGTTTAAAAATACCAAAAGGACTTAGCCAAATAAAAAGAATGAACCGATTGAATTGTTGAACCTTGAACCAAAAGGTTCAATGAGTTCATAGGTTCAAAGGTTCAACCAGTGTAATGAAGATCAAAGAGCTTGAAAAGAACAAGGAAGTGACAGGCAGAGGAAAAAACCAATGAACCAATTGAACCTTAAACTAAAAGAGTTCAAAGTTCAATGGTTCATAGGTTCAAGCAGTTTAAAGGTGGCCTCAAGCAAAGAGAGAAGCAACCTGGATGATTCCAAAGGCAAGTTCAAATGAAAGTGATAGTTCAACCAAGGAGAAAGAAAGTGATTAAACCAATAAAGTGATTGAACCAAGGAGCTGAGAAGGCCGCCTGAACCATTGAAATAGTCAACCAATGAAGTCCCCATAGATGTCAAATTTAAGGTAAGGGAAATCCATTGAAATTCAAATAAAGCATGAAACTTGAAGGAAGAACCAAGCAACTGGCTGAAAAGATAGCCCAATAGCTCAAATCATAGCAAGAAGAGACAAAGCTAGAAAAGACAAAAGCAAAAAGAGGGAAAAGCCCAAAATATCTGTGCAAAAGTTATTCCAGTAGATGGAACAGTCTGTAAAGTAGATTTTTGAGCTTGCAAACATCAAAGGCATGACCTATTAGTCTACTTTGGAGTAAAGACAAAATGGACAGCTATGTAGACATCAGAGGGGACATACCAGATGATCCAAACCTAAGAAAAGACATATTAGATGAATAGACATGCCATAGTTAAGGTGACGCACTATTCTAGGCATGGTCCCTCCAGGTAGAGCTGAAGGTGTATTGAAGGTGTTGAGTACAGCATGGGTTGTCTCATGGGAGAGAGTGCCAAGCCTTGCTTGGTGGCTATATAGTGTAATCTCTTTTATTGTTTTAAGGAGATCTTCCCCTTAGCAAAATTGAAACTCTGCCCAAATTAAAAGGCATTACCGAGACTTTGAGCTTAGATTGTAATTCATATTTATTTGATTGAATGAGAAAGCAAGTTATTTGCAGACTTTGTGTTCTTATAGCTTGTACTACTTTAAGAGATTGTTCTTATGTATATCTTCTGAAAGCATTCTTATTTATTTTATTTAACAAGTAGGACTAGTGGAGGTGATAAGGAAGGTGTCCTGAATCCAACTACTTTTAGACTTTGTGCTGTCATAGTTGTCTTCAACATGTGTTTTTCTTTTATGTTTCTATGTAAAGGACCTTGGGATGTCTTTGTTCCCCATTATTCTTCATATTTCACTCTTGGGTAGTGAAGGTCGAGACTTTGCACTACATTTCAGGCTATTGGTTACTCTGCACCTTTGGTTACCAGTTACTTACCAGAAAGATTCTTGTTGTTTGCAAGAACAAGGACTTCTGAAAGCAGAGAAGTGCCTTATGTCATTTCATCAAGATTTCTACCATCCAAGAAGGGATCTAGCTCTTGGCTGAATGTTAATTCTGAAAGAAGAGAAGTATTTTCACCAATCACCTAGGATTTTTCCTCTATTTGTTAGCATCATCTTTGAAAGAAGAGAGATGGATGGTTTATCCTACCCCCGTGTCTTACTTTTTGCTTATATATATAGTATACAGCCTTCACATATTTAATAGGGAACCTCCCCTTGATGAGAGGAGAGATTTGTCTCTGGTTGATGTAGTAAAGCTACACACCTGGGCAACCAATATTCCTATGTCGTGGTGATAGGAACTATTTTGGTCACCAGTTAGCTGGCTGACAAAATATTCACCCAACAGCCTCCATGCAAGAAAGCACTTTTAATGTCCATCTAATATACTGACTCACTCTATGATGCAAAAAGATAAAGTACAAGGAACACAGAATCTATCTTGGCAATGGGCACAAAAGTCTTAGATTATTTAATAGCTTCAACTTGATTATTTAATAGCTTCAACTTGTGAGAATCCCATTGTAACAAGATGTGCTTTATATTTATCAATGGACCCATCAACTATAGTGTGGTAAATCCATTTTCACCTTACCAACTTTATTTCCTTAGGAAAAGTGACCAAATTCCAAGTGTGATTCTTCATCAATAAAGAATACTCATTTTTCATCACATCATCCCACTCCTGTATCCCATGAGCCTATGAAAAATACTATGGATCCCTAGAGAATGTCTTGCATAAAATTCTAGTACCTATAGAATGTGTATGATGATGTTGAGTAGGTGGAAGATCCTAAATTAAAGGTTTTACCTCAAAAATTGTAGTACATACTCAAATAGGCATAGTGGTAGCATCGGTGTGAACAAGATCTTCATCTTCTACAACCTCCTTAGGAATCTCTTAAATTGGTTCCTCAAATAATGAATCCTTAAGAGGAGGTGAACCATCAAAAGAAGAAGTCATGGGACAATATGAAGTTTCACGAGATGTGAAATGATCATTAAACTATACATATGTTTAAAAATGAACATCATGAGTATCAAGATCTAAAAGAATATAATCTCTTATTTCCTTGCAATACCCTAAAAAATCAAAGGTTTTATCTTCTTGTCTAATGTTTTTCTTTTCTTCTTTGGTACAAATTCCCAAGTAAATCTCCTAACGACTTAGAAAAATGAGATATTAGGTTTGGATATAAACCAAGCCTCCTCTAGAGTCATATGCTCAAGTGCTAGATGTGGTGTGTGGTTTTGAATGTAATTCACATAATTAACTACCTCTACCTAATAGATAGGAGGTAAATCCCATGAATGCATTATGTAGTTAGCCATCTCCTTCAAATTTTGGTTCTTCCTCTCTACTAATCCATTCTGCTATGGATTATGTGCATTAGAATGATGTTGAACAATGCCATGGGATACTAATCAAGTAATCCCCCCACATTATCTATATGAAGCTTATTGATGCAACTTGATAACTATTTATCAATCAAAGCCTTAAAAACTTTGAAGTGAGCAAAGACATCACTCTTGTACTTGAAGAAATAAACCCAAGTAAGACTTAATAAATTATCAATAAAGGTAAGTGTGTACTTAGCTCCATTGAAAGAAGGTGTATAAAATACCATCAAATCACTATGCACAAGCTCAAGTGGTGAATAATCTCTTATAGGCGTGCCCTCAAGAAATGGATCTTAGTGTTGTTTCCCTAATGCACAATAGGGGTAAACTCCATCAAGACATGAATTTGTAGCAAGACCCTCTACCATACTATGAGTTCTCAACTCTTCAAATATTTATAGTTTTGGTGTCCAAATCTCTCATGCCAAAGCTAACTCTCAGAATCTACATGAGAAACTAAACACATCCCTATAGGAGGATTATCATCAGAAACCTAAAAATAGTATAGTTGAGAACTATGATCACCAACACCATGTGCAATAAGTATGTGTGATTCTAAAAAGGCTCAAACTTTACACCTTGTGGTGTGAAAGTCACCATCTTGCCTTGAATAGAAAGGAAAATCTGATACATTAAAATTAGATTGATGGTGATGTCTAGAACATATAATGCATCATTTATGTGGCCACCATCTATTTATATGTCACCTTTACCCTTAATAGAAATGAAAGAAGAATCTCCAACAACAATGTTGTAAGTATAAATCATACCAAGAGATACAAAGGACTCCTTGGTATAATTCATATGGTGTGAAGCACCAAAATCTAAAGCCCAACTATCTAAAATAGGTAATTGTGATCTCTTGATAACATTAAGTGGTTTTCCATGCCCATGAAATGGAGGAGTGGAGATAGAAATATTATGTTTCTTAATGACATATTTTAGGGATTACATTCTCTTGAAACACCTAGACTCTTCATGGCTAGCCCTCCCATAATAAGAGAAAGATAGGTTAGACTTATTCTTGTATTTGGAAGATGGTTTGGGTTTATATGTAGTAGTGTTGGGATTAGGTGCATTTTAATGTGGAGTCAGAGTGTTATTTTTTTTACCCTTATATTTTCCCTTAGTTTGAAGATGTGAGGTTGCTAATGCTTTTTAAGAGTATAAGACTCAAGGTGAGATAATTTGGATTCCTCCCTAGTG
Source organism: Torreya grandis (assembly GCA_037957365.1). Lineage (NCBI taxonomy): Eukaryota > Viridiplantae > Streptophyta > Pinopsida > Cupressales > Taxaceae > Torreya > Torreya grandis. The sequence continues at coordinate 1,289,831 of JARHVA010001029.1, read as the reverse complement.
ATTATTTCACAAAATAATGCTAAATTTAGCATTTTGAATGTGGTGCCTAATGTATTTGTATTAGAGAAAAATATAGAAGCAAAGATTTGGAATGGGCCACTCAACTTATACAAGATCAAGTACACACTCTTCATCCTTTTTATCTTATCTACTCCCCTTTAACTATGCCAACAAATGCTTGAACTTAGTGAGGTAGTCTAAAATGGAAGCAAAATCATCTAGATTTAATAAAGTAAGCTCCACTTTAAGCTAAATCTCTCTCAAGTGATCTAATTTACCAAACAACTCCTTTAACTTATTCCACATTTTGAATGGATAATCATACCCATTGAAATGAAACAAAATACTATCACTCGCATATCTCCCAATCAATCCCATACATTATTAAAACTTACATTGATGCTAAAATTTTTCAAATTCACATGTGAACTGTGGTTGTGTTTCATTCATTAGGGACCACAATCCTTTATGCTTTATTATTTTTTCCATTTGAGGTCTCCATGTATGGTAATTATGTGTAGTCAAAGGCTAACAATGGTTAACACTAGAAGTATAAGCCATGCTAATTAATCATCAAGAGTAGAAATAATGCAAAGGGTGCACAAAATTAACATCGAGAAAACCCCCCAAAATATTATATTATAGGATCCCCCTAATTTGGAACTTTATAAAAATAATGCATTTTTAATATTTAATGACATCAATGGCTAGAGAATTTAAAACATGCACTTTTGAAAAATCAAAACTCAAATCTAGGTTATAGTTCAAAAGTTACAAGCATTACTATTTCTCATAAAATGGGTCAAAATAATTTAAAAACACTAAAAACTAATTTTTGAAACTAAACTAGAAAATAACATAGTCATGTAACTACTCGTTGGAACTATAATGTTTCCATGGCCTTAGAAAAGCTAACTAAAGTGAAAAAATTTCCTTCTAGTTAACACAATGCTTGCACAAGCAAACTTTACTTCAACTTGAGGCAAAAATTCAACCTTATAAAAGCAAAAAATGAATGGACAAGTTATTTTTGTGAGATAAAAAGGATAAATACTATTGCCTTTTCTCTAGATCCTTCCAGTAATATACAAACTAACAGATCGAGATTAGTCAAAAAACTCCAATGACAAGTTTTCTTCAAATTTGATCAAATCTTTGAAAGAGAAGATGATACCAATGTATAAAAGGACACCCTATCCAAGTTATTAGATATTTGAAGGTAAAAAATACAAATTAAATGTAAGATGAGACTAAGATGCCATGATTGACGAAGGTATTCCAATGCAGGTATCTTTTTAATAGATGAGTGAAATACCTTGGTAGATCAATGCATAGTAAAAAGAAAATGATGCCAAAGTTAGAATTTCAATGCCAAGCACCTCCAAATGCCTATCATAGATTCCTTCCTCTTTCAAACACCATGTGAATATCTACAAAGAAAATAAGATCCAAATTAAAAGTGCATTAATAAAAAAAGGTAGATTTGGTCAACCCAACACTAGCTAAAATGCCACTTTCCAAATCTAAAATGCCTTTATATAGCAGAACAATTCTTCTCTCAAATATTTAAACAAAATGCCACTCTCCTAAGCTAAAATACCACTCTCCAACACTCAGATCTATAAATGACAAAAAAAAAAAAAAAAAAAAACAATGCTTATCTTTGAAATGTATTCAAATGGAATGCTCCACAACACAGAAGCATTCCAATGCCTTGCTTCAAAGATAGAAAATGATGCAAAAAACACCAAAGGATTACAATAGTGCCAAGATATCCACACCATTTTAATACCTCAAAATCAACAAAAACTTCAAAATCTTTGAAAAGTCTAAAAAGGGGCACCAAAGGGCACCAAGGTCTTCTCGTACACATCTGTTATACACTTCCTCTCTATGAGAAGGGAAGAAGTAGTGACAAGAGGGAAGTGGAATAAAATTATCTAAGTTTTAAGATAATGGATGGTTGTAACTTCTTCAAGGCTCTGGTACCATTTTAGGAATCGTAAAGGCATCAATCCAAGAATCTAAATTGTTGGCAACAAAAAATCACAAAAGAAACTACAGATATGATATGCAAAAACAAGGTAGATCATATATTATTCAAAAATTAAACATAATAAATCATGTTAATACAAATTAAGGCACTTGATTATATAGGTAAAACAAATACTAAACTAGCTAAACTAGCCAATGTGAGATAAAGCCTCACATAGGACAAACTCACTACAAGATGAAATAGCTAGTTAATACACTAGAAAATGTGATAAAATGTATGAAATACATATTATAACATGGGTCAACTTGACACTATGTACCCATTAACCCATTTTTCCCTAGGGTTATAATGAATATGAAAAACTAAGGTTTTTCAAATTCATGAGGAGAGATAATCCATGACCTAAATCTAAATACACCAAAAAAAAGGTGAAGACAAACCTAGAATAATCTAGATGGTTACATTATTTTCTAGAAGGTATTCCTTATATAACACTTGAATCAAACCTAGATAGTAGCATCAATGTAATCACCCCAAGTTGACATTAGTGCCTAGAGATTTGGGAGTGTCAAATCTAGAATTTGATGATTATTCTAGAGTATCCTTCTAGATTGTTTTCTTCTTCTTTCAAATCCAGCACTATGTTAGAATCAGAACTAAAAAAGTAAATCATTTCTTTGTCATTTCCATGCATAGTTATACTTTATATATTTAGCCTATTCTCAACATAATAAATGTAGTGTATGTTTATATCTAAGTTTAGCATTTAATTGGCCTATTATAGATCTGATTATCACCCTTGTGCATTATTATTTCTATATTCTCAACCCTATTAACACCAAGTTAGGATCCTACATCTAATTTTAAGGTTAAAAATTTGGTGAACCCAACATTTTAACATCAAACCCTAAGACAAATTAGGATTTTATAATTTTCTCCTAATTGCTATATTTTGTTGTAAATTTTAATTTTTTTCATTTGTGAAGAAATGAAAAATGTTAGTGCAAAAACCTGATTCCAAATGGAAGATAAAGAAGCATTGATTACTCATCTCAATAATAAAAAGAGATTAATGGATGCATTTTTTTATGTTATAAGAGATGAAATAAGTAAAAAAGATAAAACTAAGGTTACCTCACCTAGTGATGGTGAATCCTTAGAAGGTATTATAATTGAGTCCACACCCATCAATCCACCTAATATAGTGGGGACACACATTATGTGTTTAAATATTTATTTCTTAAAACTAGTGTTAATACTTCTATCATGGAATTACCAATTATTTTAACACCAATACCAGTTTCAATGCCTATTATTACTCAAAACATGTTTGCATCCCCTTTGGTGACTACTTAAATTACTAATCTAAATCCCACTCAATCTAAAGTTCAAACACTCCTTCAAGTTATAAAGACCTTGGAGGACAAAGTTATAAACATTAAAAAAAATGTTTTAAAATCCCCTTATGCTATTCATTTGAACATGTATTGCATAACCTTCTTGCATTTGAAATATCTTTGCACCCTTTGCCAACTAGTTTTTTTACACCTAAGTTTCCATTTTATAATGGAAAGGGTGATCCTGAACAATATCGTTGATCCTTTTATATGTAATGTCTTTTTTACGCCTCTAATGATACAATTTTGACTAAATTATTTATAAGAAGCCTCAAGTACTATGTTTGGAGGTGGTTCTATGATTTACCTCTCTAGTATATGAAAGCATTCAAACCTCTTGCAAACTAGTTTTAAGCACACTTTTCCATTAATATTTATGAAAAGGTTTCCTACACTCAAATTTCCAAAAACAAACAAGGAACCAATGAACCTATCAATGAATATGTCTTAAGATATAAGATAATGCTAGCTAAAATAACCAATCCTATGGAAGATAAGGAGTTTCAAGACATATTCAAACAAAGTTTTCTTGCTCTTTTACATGACTCTATTATTTTTAATAAGTTCAAATATTTGGATGTCTTATGCCATCTTGTGTGGGACCATTAAATGAAGTTAATTTTATTGAATAAGCTCAATTTTATAACAAACACACTAGTTTCAGCTACATATAGTACCAAATTTACAATCAAACCAAGTTATAAGATAAAACCTCTCAAGTTTAAAAAGGAAACAACCACCATGGTTAACATAGTTTCACAAAAACCTAAGAACTTATCTTATCCAATACACCAAGGAGATAATTTACATGTTTACTTGAGTCCCTAGCTTCATTATTCCCATAGTTACTAGAGTGTCAGTTTATATCTCTTCCTCATCCTATCGAGGTTGATATGAGTCGACCTCTACCCAAGGATATGATGTAAATGTTTATTTTGATTATCATTAGGGACAAAGGAATTTTTCAAGTAGATGATTTACCTTAAATCATAAGATATAAGATCTTATTGATGACCAAAATCTTACATTTAAGGATCCTCCAAAGGAATCAGGATCACAACCTGATGATCACCATAAATAAAAAATATTTAAAATTCATTTGTAATATCATTATAAGAAATAACTAGAAGTAAAAATGGCATATACCGCACATCCTCTTGCACCACATTATGGGCACCCACTAGATGAGATTATTGGTGCTTACACTTGATATATACCTCATATGGTTCAAATACCTTCTATTAATTTTGATGGTAGGGAGATTAAGGATGATGACTCTAATATTAATTATTTATTCATTTGAGCATACCTTGATAACCACCTTATATGTAGTGTTATTATTGATAATGGTGAAACAGAGAATGTTTACACCATGACATTACTTACGCACTAGGTTTATACTCATAATGATTTACATCCTTCTACTAGATCAGTTAGAAAATTTTATGGGACCTACCAAAAGGTTCTTAGGAAGATAAAACTACCTTTATAAGTTAATCCCACCCATGTGGTTACTAATTTTTAGTCATACCTTCCATGGGAATATTTGATATGTTATTTAGAAGACCTTAGATCTATACACTTTCAGCAATACCTGTTACAATGCACGGGTGTGTTAAATTCATTTATGCCAATTGGGTAGTTATATTTTACATAATTCCCTATGAGCATCCTCTTGAACATGAAAAACTTATACCCATATAGTTAATTACCAAGCCTACTAATGCTAATTCACCACCAAATGGTAAGTAATAGGAAATACCCTTTAGTAGGTAGCCGGTACTTAAGGGACCATTACATCAGAGATATCTAGTGAATTTCATAAAATACCCATTTATTATGCACCATGTTTAGATATCTAAATCACCTACAAATTTTCATATTATGATTATTTCAATGAAATCATAGATCATTCAATGTTGGGTTACACAATCCCTTATTCCTTCTACTACTACTTCATGACCACATGGTCCTATTTTACATACATAGAGCATCATCGATACTATAGTGATAGATATTGAACCTATACATGCTCCTCTATAGTATCATAAGATTATTAAACTAGGTCCATAGTGGGGAGATATCTATAACCATCCATTTGATTCCATTATAGGATGATCTTTCCTTTTCAAACATTCCAAAACATTAAAAGAAAAAAATTTCAAAAATCCAAAAATATTTTCAACACCTACATGTTTTATTAGTTCCTTTGCATATATGTGTTAGTTCCATGTTGATGAATGGCATACTTATTTACTTATACATATGCACATATGTGTCACACTTCTACTTGAGTGTGATATAGACATACATAAATACATGATCTATTCCTATTTTGGATGTTGGGCCTTCCCTCTACTCATGTCATGTAGACATTGGGGGCCTTTTCTTCTTTGATCTTAATACACATAGGTTATATGGTTTGATTATCATGTTTAATCCTACATATGTGCTTACACATGTGTATTATCCATGATTATATCATATACAAGATAATTTATATGCTATGCACTTGATGTTTTTTCCTAACACATTTTATCTATGGACTACTATGATATGTTTATGTTGGTTGTTTATGCTTTTTTTTTAATGCACTTCCTTGAGTGTCATGTCTTGTTATAATCTTGCTTGTTAAAAAATTTGAATATGCTCCTTTTCTTATGACTCCCATGCCTATGTATGATTTCATTGACAATTACATATGTCTTTGTTTATTATATAAACATTTGAATATTTCATTCTTGCTCTTGTGGACATTTTAATAATTTATGTCCCTTCGATTGTGAGACATTTGAACATGCCCCTTGTTTATGGTCTCCTTGGACCATTGCATTTTGACTTGCTTCCGAGTACTCTTTTATGTGTGCTTGTTTGTTTTTTGGTCTCGTACTATTATTATCTAGACCTTGTCATGATCTTTATTGTTCATTTTAGGCCTTCATGTGATCTAATTGATTCTATGTGCTTAAATACTATATCTACCTAGATATTTTATTTCTATATGCTACATGATTATGTTCATAGATTATATAGTTGTCTTATCCTTTTGAAGAGAGGTAAATACCTGTTCATACATTTCCCTCACCTCAAAGGGGTCATATTAGTGGGGGAATTTCATAGAGTCATGTTCTCCATAATTGACATAGTTTTTAATTCAGTTGGGGTATGATTTGGAAGTATGTTCTCCAAACTAGTATATGGTACTTATATCAGTTTTCAGATTTAGTGGGTACATGTCATATGGGCATGCCTTCCACACATTCATAGTTTTTTTATATTTAGTGGGGGCATTATATAGAAGCATGTTCTCCACACCTATTCAATATTCATCTTAGGGTCATGTTTTGGAAACATGTTCTCCACATTTTTACTTATTTAAATTTTTATATTTCTTCATATATAGTGGATGCATGATTTGGAAACATATTCTCTACACTTACATGGTTTTTCCAAATTTGCCAAAGCACACAATTATATGATTTAGATTCATAGTTTTGGTAGAATCTTATACATTGGTACTATTATTATACATAGTTTCAACATGAGACATATCTAAGGTACATATTCTATGGAATATGCACCTAATATTTAAAAATTCAAATCAGTCTCAGATTTTAAAATATTCTCAAGGACTATTACCATCCACTAGTTGAAGTTTTACAAACTATATTAAACGAATATACTATAGTAGATGGTTCACCTTTTGGTATGTTTGAGGTGTCAAATCACTCAAACTTTCCAAATTTTTAGGTTGAAATTGGTAGTATCATCTAGCCTCACAATTTTTATAGTGTGGGTGACTTTGTTCACTCACACTCACTAGGTTATAAGTATCATTGGGTTACATGGTTGAGATAATCTCAATTGATAGGAGGCAACTCACTTTTGCTCCAAATTTAGAGACATATGCCTTCCAATATCTCTATTTCTCTATCTCCTTGGATGTATGCACTTTCAATATTTATCTCTATTTGTCCTAATCTTAGTTTTAGAGCCTTATAATGATACATTTTTTTCAAATCAAATCTCCAATAGGTTAGGTGGTTACATTGGCACATAGGTGTATTCCTAAACCTTGATATTTGAATTATATATATATATATATGTAAAGTAATTTCAATCCCAAATTATATGCACTAATTATATACTGTAACATGCTCTTAGTTGTGATTTAGTCACAAACAAAGTACACAAGTTGGGCACATGCAAAGACAATGTGTGTTATACACAACCATGTATGCATTCCTTTCCTTTAAACTAGAAATTTCATTACTAGATTAAAGAAGGAAAATGGAGATGATATTTATGGATTATATAGCACCTCAGTCTTTTACACTTGGTAAACTTAGACTTTAATTATTCCTCTCAATTTTGAACCTTTCCTACTTTTGTAAGTCTCGTATTTACTTTATCTTATGCACCTTGGCCAATATATCTTAGTCTAACTAGTATTATGTTGATGACCTATTCCTTATATCATACCAAAAATGCTTAAAATTTACTTATCTTACATCTCTATAAGTTTTGAGCTTGTACATACTTTCTTGCTTCCTAAACACTAGCATATGGGATAGATACCAACATCAACATTAGTGTCCTGACATGACACAAGTATCCAGTGCCTTAAAAGTCATCTATTTTGGAAATGAAATATATCCCAATGGTCGATCTAAGTTTTTTAATGTGATTTAATTATCCAAAGGGATTGTTATGAATACAATATCAACCCTCTTTCATTTTTCACCTAGAAAAGATTAAAATATGCCAAGGCAACTTATCAAAAGCACTCTATCAAGCAATCAATTGAACAAAGTTTCCCTATTTCCATATGAATCATAAGTACAATACATCTATAGGTTTGAAGTACTAAAGTATCATTCCAAGAGCATGATTTTTCAAGTTAAAATCTAGGTCACTATTGTACTTGATCACACATATTGCATGATTCACACATAAGCCAACATATAAGGGAGAATTACATCAGTCTAAGTCCCTCTTCAAAGTATTATATATGTAGGTAGTGATCATTGATAGAGGGTTATTTAGGGTTAGATACACACCATCTTCCCACTAACCTATTTTACCCCAAGGTCATAATGAATATGAAGAACTAGGTCTTTTGCAAATTCATGAGGAGCAATAGTCCATGATCTAGATCTAAATACACTAGATTGAAGGTGAAGATAAAACTAGAAGTATCTAGTAGGTTGCATCCTTTTCTATCAAGTATTCTATATAATACACTTATGTTGAACCCAGGATGACATTAGTGTCTAAATCTCTAGGATCATTAGATCCAGAATATGATGGTTATTCCAGAGTACCCTTCTAGATTATTTTCTACCTATTCAAGATCCAGTAATGTGTTGGCATCAAAAAAAGTAAATATATCACTTTTTTGTCATTCCCATGCATAACTTAGTTGTAATTTATATATTTATCCTATTCCTAGAATAATAAATTTAGTTTATGTTTATATCTGAGTTTAACATTTAATTGACCTTTTGTAGATCTTATTATCACCCATTTGCATTGCCATTTATATATTATTAACCCTATTAACACTAAGTTAGGATTCCTACATCCATTTTTAAGGTTAAACACTCTAGTTAAAGATGGTGTATATAGGTAAGATAATGTAGTATTAATAGATATATAACATATAATATTAATCTACATGATTAAATAGATTTAGATAAATAGAGCATTCACTATGCATAGAACAATAATAAAAGACATTTGGGAAAAACCATTATAGAAATATATATTAATCTCTATCACATTAGAAATTTTTTATTATACAATTGAGTATTATATATAGATATTTTACAAGTAATTTTCATTTCATATTCCATTCTTTCACTAAAAAAAGACTATTCTCCTTTTCAATATTTGTGACATGCTTTCAAGTTCTAAAAACATATAAAAAGAGATATAAAATATAAAATAGTGCGAGTCACACATGTGTCCACTAATTACACTCTGTGATTTTGTAACCATGTTTATTACCAATAATTTCCCAAAATTAAACAATTATCTCATACAAATAAGAATTCATAATAAGTGTGCCTCGTGTTGAATCTAAAAATCTACCTATAATGAAAATCTAGACTAGAACCATAAGTTATGGTAATCTCTTAAGGTGTCATTTATCAGTTTTCACCTTTTATGAAATACTTAAATTGATCTAAAAATTATAATTTTTTATTGAAATATATTTCAAGAACATAAAAATTAACATAGTAACAATGATTACTTTAAGAAGAGATGTTTTATTACTCAAGATTACAAATACAAACATATGGTTATCTCTGGAAAGAGATGTTTGATTTCCATTTCAGGTGACATATTCATTTATAAAAAATTTGAAGGTAGGAGGATGATGTGGAAGGTCACAAATATCAAAGGAGATTAAGTGTTTTGAATTCCATGATTTATAATAATACAAAATTTAAGGAATTACTATTTTTAGAAACTTACTATTTTTAGACTGCATTACTAAAATTGAAATTTAGGGTACTTCCATTAGGTTTTAAAGGGTTAAAACCCAATAATAAAATGTATATACCATATCACCACATTATCCTTATTCTTATCTTTCTAATAGTTCAAATCAGGAGTCAATCAGAGATATGGTGCAAAAGTTATGGCTCCTAGAAGTTTTATCATCAATTAGGGTAGAACCATCACTCGAATTGTTGCCTGAATTATTGCCCAAATCATTCTTCCATCCCTGAGAATAAATGGTACCCATTGTGTAAATATTCTTCACCATGTGTGGCAATTGTGTCTTAATTTTATTCTCTATGAACCACTCACCTTGGTGGCTAAGGTGGCCCCTTTTGACCACTCGATAAAGCAGAATAGAGCATCCTCTTATTGCCTTCATCCAGGTGTCCACAATCTGATCCTCCGCTGGAGAAAGACTCTATGGATCAAGCTCATGAAAGTCTAGTTATTATGCTATGATTGAAGTGTCCAATAGAGATGGATGATATGGTTTGAGGAGCTCCACATTGAATATTAGATGTAGACCAAGGTAGGCTGGTACGTTTAACTCAAAAGCATTTTCTCCAACTTTTTTGGTGATGGTGTAGGGACCATATCGTAGGGGCCAAATTTTTCTATGTGGGCCAGCAAGTCATTCCTTTTGAATTCATAACCAAATCTTGTCACCCATATTAAAATTGTGTGCAATCCTATGTTTGTCATGGTGTTGCTTATACTTCTGATTCATCTTCTCTAAGATGTCATAAAGCTACTATTGGATGTGTTGCATTTTCTCAATGAACTTTTTTGCTTTTTCTACCTTAGATCTCCCATGAGTGGTGTATTCCATAGTGGATAATGGAATGTCTATATCAATTAGTATCATGGGTTGGAACCTAAAGCATACTTAAAATGGACTATGCTTAGTTGAGCTATGCAAGGCCTGATTATATCCATGTTGTATGAAAATAAGCCCCTAATCCCACGTGCATGGATGTTTAGAGTGACACATTTGAATCATGTGAACAATCAAGTGGTTCACCACTTCTATATGACCATCAATCTATGGATGAAAGGTTGTGGACTTCATCAGCTTTGTATCCATCATCTTCCATAGAGTGGACCAAAATATGCTCACGAACCTGCTATCTCTATTGAGACAATGGACTTGGGGAGACCAAAACGGAGCCAAACATGACTAAAATATAATTTATTAGTTTTTTAAGTAGATATATTTTTCTTACAAGTAATTATGATAGCCATTCTTGAAAAATGATCAACTACAACAAAAATATAGTCCTTTCCATGTTTTGAAGTGGGCAAACCTGAGAGAAAATCCATTGAGATAGATTACCAAGGCCTAGCTGGTTCTAGAAATGTCATGTACAATCCTTGCTTCTTATATGTTGTCTTGGATATCACACATGGGGTGTAAGATTTGAGGTAACTTTCCACATCCTTCTACATATGGGGCTAGTAGAAGTGTTTTTGAATGTCTTCTCTACACCAAAGTGTCCAACTGTCCTACTAAAATGTGCTTCCCATATCGTCTTCTATTTATTTGTAGCTAAAACATAGACATGCCCCATGTGGCAGAGAACATTCTATTGTAAATAGAAATAAAAAACATGTTTACCTTCTCAAAACACTTGATATGTATTAGCAAAGGCAAGATCTGCTTTATACAAAGCACCCCAAGTGGTAGTCTCATGTTCATACAGGTCAAGAAATGTTGTGAGGGCAGTAATTAGTGGGTGGCTTAGACAATCTATACTTATATTTGAGTTCCCCTTTTTTGCTTTATTATTAGATGGAATTGATGTAGATATGTGGCCCACTTTTGGTGCCTCTTATTTCATAATTTTCTCTGCATTTGGATGAATTACAATGGTATATGGTTAGTGTGGATGACCGTCTCTTTCCCCAGGATGTAGTGTTTCCATTGTTTGTAGGCTTTCATAATTGCATATATCTCCCTATCATATGTCAAGTATTTCCTAATTGTATCATTGAAATTCTCACTATGACATGTAACCAGATGGCCATGTTACATGATGATAGCTCCCATGACATATTCAGATGCATATGTCATCAACTCAAAAGGTTGATGCAAGTATGGCAAGGCAAGAATAGGGGCTAAGTAGAGTTTGCTCTAAAAATGATCAAATGCCCTCTATTGTATTTCACCACACTAAAATGAAGATTTAAATCCTCCTTTAGTCATTTGGGTTAGTGTCCAAGAAACATGTGAGAATCCAAGAATAAACTTGTGATAGAAATTTGCAAGACCTAAGAAGCTATGAAGTTCTGTGAGGGTCCTTGGTTTAGGCCATTCTTGAATAACCTGAATCTTCTCTAGATCAACATGGAACCCTTCTTCATTCACAACATACCCCAGGTACTAAATTATTTTCATCTTGAATGTGTATTTGTTAAGGTTTGCCTATAACTAATGCTCCTGAAGAGTTTGAAGCACTTTACAAACATGTTGTAGATGTTCCTCCCATATTTTGTTGTAGATGAGTATGTCATCTAAGTAGACAAATATGAATGAGTTGGTGAAGGGTCACATGATGTCATCCATCATCCTCATGAAGGTTATAGGTGTATTAGTCAATCCAAAAGGCATAACCAACCATTAAAAGATCCCCTCGTTAGATTTGAATGAAATATTCTAGACATTAGTGGGATCAATGGGAATTTGGTGATAGCCAAATTTGAGATGAATTTTGGTGAACAACTTTGCACCATGGAGTTGGTCCAATAGGTTATCAATCTTGGGGAGGGGGTAGTGATTCTTCACAGTGACTTTATTTAGAACTTGATAGTTAATGTAAAGCCTCCATGTTCCATCTTTCTTTAGTGCCAAGACAATCAAGTTGAAATAGGGTGAAGAGCTTGGCTTGATGTGACCCTTTTGAATCAATTCTTGAATCTACATTTTTATCTCATCATTCTCCAAAACTGATCTACAATACATAGGATTGTTAGGCAAAGGTGATCCTAGGATCAAATTGATAGAATGTTTTACCTAACAGTGAAATGGAACTCCCATGGGTGACTTGAATAAGTCATCATATTCTCCCATAATTTTTCCAATCTACTTATGTTATTGTGTTGATTTTGTAGTTAGGACTGCAACATCAGTGTTCTTGGATTTATATGGTTTGACCACCATGAGAATGAATTGTTTTGTCTTCTGCACCAATCTCTTACATTATTTATAACTAATCAAGAAGACAGATGTGGGAGGTGGTGCTTTCGATACCCTATGGTGCCATGTTCCAAGAGTGAGGGTGATTATTTAGGTTTGTGATTCATAGATGCCATGTCAATCATACATGAATGGATAAACAAGGAGTACATCTAAAACATCTAGATTGACCACATCACACAAGACTTCATCTTGGAAAGGTTTTATTGCATATGAAAGTAGACACTGATGGGTGACACAAAGGTCTCTCCCTAGGCTCAACCATCTAATATTGTATGGCTTTGGGTGAGGCTTCATGGATAGATTTATACTTTTCACAACTTTAGTAGAGATTAAACTCTTTTGACTCCCACTATCAAGAATGAAATGTAGAGGCTTACCTTTTACCCATAATTTAGAGTGAAACAACTTTTTCTTGTCATCTAGCCTTTCCTCATAGGTCTATGATGAAGCAATGATGGTATCAAGCTTAACATCTATAATCTCTTCTTTGTCCTCTTTGACTATAGGGTGTGTATGAGGTAGAGTAGTAGATGTCAACTATTGTGACTCAAAAAGTAGTGACTTGATGTCTTGACAATCTTAGTTGGAGTGATTTCTAGTTTTGTGGTAATCACACCATTTCCCAATATTCCCCTTCTAGGGTTTCCTATCCTAGAACTCCTTTTGCTTCCAATTTTGGCCTCATGTTTGACCTTCTTTATCACTTTTCCATTTTAAAGGCTAACTCTTCATATTCTATCTTCCATGCTTCTACTTAATCTTCACTGTGAACTTGTATGCCTCACTATGGGTTTCCAAATTGAAGAGTTCTATTTCCCCCCATATGTACCACTGTATTCCACCATGATATGTGAGAGTCTTATGTTTCTCACTTTCTTCGATGCCCAATCTCATAGATAGAGAATGAAAAATGTCAGTGTAATCATGAATAGATTGGTCCTTACCTTGGTGAAGTTGTTGCCACTGTATGTACATATCATCATATGCTCCAATGGGATAGTATTCTTCCTTTATCACTTCCATGAAATCATCCTAGGTAGGTTCCACCTCAAGGCCAATTTCATCTATACTAAACCTATTTTTTTACACTTTCCACCAATTTTTCATGGGCAATGATGCTTTCAAAAGAACAAAAGTGATATTTTCTCCATCGGTGAATTTATTTATAGAAAAGTAGGAAGATAATTGATCCAACCAAGTTTCTACTACATCAACATTGATTTTGCCTTAAAATGTAGGGATATCAAAATTTACCTAAACCTTAAAGGGTGTTGGGGCACTAAAAGGATGTTCCATGGACGAGGAGCCAAGAAGTGTAGATGAGAAGCCAAAATTTTCCATCAAGATTTATACGAAAATTTGGGTGAATTATTGTAGCATCTACACTTGTTGCCGTTGGAGGGATTCATTCACCATTTATTTGAAGAGATCATATGTATTGATGTCATCCACTATTTGAGGTCATTTGGAGTGAATAGGTGGATAGTTTGAAAGCTCTATTATTTTCCAGTCAAGCTTCTTGTAGCCTGACCTCGTCCTCAGGATCATACACTCTCAAGACAAACCACTCTGAAACCACAAATCCAAAATTTAGAAGTTTTGATTGAAATATATTTCAAAAACATGAAAATAACATAGTAATAATTATTTCTCTAATAAGATATGTTTTATTACTCAAGATTGTAAATATAAACATATGCTTATCTCTAGGAAGAGATGTCTGATTTCTATTTTAGGTTACATCTTAATTTATACATATTTTTAAGGTAGGAGAAGGATGTGTAAGGTCACCAATCTTGAGGGAGATTAAGTGGTTTGAATTACATGATTTAAAACAATGCATAATTTAAGGAATTACTATTTTTAGGTTGCACTACTAAAATTGAAATTTGGGGCACTTCCATTGGGTTTTCAAGGTTCAAAACCCACCAAGTGGAGCTCTATGCCATCTCACTATGTTTTCCTCATTATTATCTTTCCAATAATTCAAATGGGAAGTCAATCAGAGCTATGGTGAAAATTTTATGGCTCTTGGAAGTTTTGTCATCAATTGGAGTAGAATTGTCACCTAAATTGTTTCCTAGATTATAACTACCCTTTCAGGTTTTCAACTAAGTATCATAATAATATATTGCCCTTATATGTTAAAAATATATTAAAATAACTAGGTGGCCTCATTTTATTATTTTTCAACCAATTTTTTCTTGCTCCTAATGTTCATATCTTTCATACTACAAAATGCTTACAAAAATGCAAAACTGGAGTGTGTGCAATATCTACAAATAAGGTGGTGGCATGGACTGCATTAGTTAAGTTAGAATAAGTAATAAAGATAGTTTGATTAATATTATAAAGAATAATTTGTTTCTATATAATCTAATGATGGAGGTAGTTATTATTATTGAGGTACAAGCTATGTAGTTGTTGTAAACTCTAGTAGAGTTCTTACTGGAATTGATTTGGAGGAACAAATTGAGGTTCCTAGATTATCTCTACGATATATATATCCAAATTATACATTTCCTTTTTAAATATTATCCAATATATGATAATTTATCTTACCATATTAATTCTAGTGTGTAGTGGCACTTGAAACTCTACTAATCTTTGGATATCCTCATCTTTTGTCATTAGGATCATAGCCCTTGCATTAGATATTTTTAGTTGAATATCATGGCCTAATTTATCCAACTTATATGTGTGCCTCTACATTTGAATATTGTAAAATGTATTATGCAGCATTTCATTTTTTCAAGTTTGCATCTTTAGCATGACACTATCTATAGATTAAAGTGACTACTTGATTACTATGTCCAGTGCATCTGAGGTAATAGAATGGTCTTCCATGGTAGGCTTGGATTTATCTAACTTTTTGAACTCTAACTTCACATTTATCCATGTGTTAGATAATTTTTATTCCATTAGAACATATTCTAAGCTATTTTATGATCCTGATGTGTAGTAGTGTTGAGGACTTGTTCATATTCCTCTAAGAGCTCAAAAACATTTGATATCTTAGCCTTGAGATTTTTCCATTGCATGTGAAGTTTTTTTAGCTTCTATGTATCAAGCCAATATTTTGTGATTGTTTAGAAGAAGGCTATGAACTATTTATCCTCTAACATGATTTGGTCACCCAAACTTGAGTGACTAAGATAGGACATATAACATCAATCAACTAATGAGTTTATGTAAGGTGGAGGTGTAGGGTTGCATTCTCCCCCCTAAGTTATAACATTTATTATTCTATGGTGTATGCCTTTGGCATGATTAATTCATGAAAGGTAGTTACTCCCTCAATTTTATTTGAAAGAGGTAGTTGTAAAAAATAAGTGATGCTTATTGCACCATTGTATCCAATGCCAAATTTGAAGTCATAATCATGATAGGTGCCTTCTAAATATGTTCCATGGTTAGAGAAAATGTTGTGTGATGTGTGGAGGTTGGAAGGACATCTTATAAACATTGGCTAAAGATTTAAGGATTATGATAATGTGCCTCCTCCTATGCACCCCGTAAGTAGAATCTAATCACTAAGATTTGGATGATGGCTTCTAGGTCTCAGTTATTTTTACCATCTTGGTGGCCTTTACTATCTATTTGGATATGCCTTATTGTTTATCCTTATGCTATATTGTTTCCTTGACTTTGGCATTTGTCTCTACCTTGTTCT
The DNA here is from genome assembly GCA_037957365.1 of Torreya grandis. Lineage (NCBI taxonomy): Eukaryota > Viridiplantae > Streptophyta > Pinopsida > Cupressales > Taxaceae > Torreya > Torreya grandis. The sequence goes on along the minus strand of JARHVA010001029.1, from coordinate 1,273,059 downwards.
TAGCCTCTTTATCTTTGGATTACTTTTTCACTTGCTCTTCCTAAGTTTGTAGCACCTATTTTGGCTTATCCTCTTCTTGGGATTTTTTTTAATACCAAAAATTCATATTTATTCTTATGTGCTTTGTACACTTATTAATTTTATTGATCTTGTTGTTTCCTCATAGCTTCTTCCCCTTATTTATTTTTCACCTCCATTTCCTCAGCCCTTTTCTTATCTACCTTAGTTTCCTCAACCTTTCCCCTAATTTTATCCTCTTACTTATTCCATTGCTCCTCATCCTTGATAGCCTTGCATTTCACATCTTCCTTATTCTTTATATTTGCCTTTCAATCCTTCTTTGTAGCTACATTTTACACCTTTTCTTATTCTTCATAATCTATGACAACTTGTTCTTATGATTTGATATATATTTGTTTAGTTTTATAATCAGGTTGTGATGGATTTATCTCTTTAAGATACTATGTAAGAGTTGGAAAATCAAACACTGAGATTAACTATGAATCAAATGATGAGGTTTCTTCAATCACAATCCCTCTACATATTGATTCCTTTTCTTAAAAGGCAGTAGAGGATTCAATTTATTCTTCAATATTATGTAAGATCAAACCAGATCTTGATGTTATTTCTTGGGTGCTTGTGCCTACTACATTTTAACTTCTTCTAGTGGATCTACAAAGTAAACCATTTGCTCTTTGATTTTCTGGGACACACTAGACACATAATGGTTCCTTTTCCTACACAGCAGAGTTGGTTGTGGGATTTCTTGCAGTGGTGAATGTTATGTTTATGCGCCATAATCTCCTACACTTATCTCTACATGAAATATCTTATCTTATAGATATTTTTGAATTGCTTCCTACCCAGTAATATATACAATTATTTATGGATGAGATTGGGTGATATCAACCCACTAGTCTTATCGTACCTATATAAATACTTGGTATGTACATATTGCTTTATAAAATTATTTTTTTGTATTCTTATTAATCATAGACCTCATTTCCTATGTCTATGAGCATTGACTATAAAAATTTATCTTCCTTGATGCCCAAATATTCAAGATTTCAATCTACAATAATTTTTGGAACATACTTATTGTCCAACCACATTTGATGTTGTGGGTCCTCTTATTTGGTGTTAGTGGTGATGATAAATGTGTTGGTGCCTTTCATTTTCCCATATCATTCCATAAAATATTTTTTCCTATATACATTAGTGCACGTGCTTGTGCTTGGGCTTATGTAGGTAAGGGCTCTTATGAAACTAGAGGCATAAATTGTAAGTGTTTCACTATTATAGAAGCTAGGGATTATGATCGTAAGACTTTTTCCTTGGAATACAAGATGGTAATGAATAAGGGAAGTGGAGTGGTTATTTCCTTGGGTAGTTCATGGACTTTGATTTGAATCCCATCATACAACTATGTGATAGTTGCATGCTACCCTAGATACTACAAAACATCCTTGGCTACCCTAGGGTATGAGATGATTAGGGATTGGATCTCAACCCACCATTATCTAAACATGGCCAAATAATTATATTATTTCCTTTTCTTAGTCTAGGCAAGGTTGGAAAATGTAATTGCAAGCCAAAGTCTTCATCTAGGTTGATTGTACCACCTGGTGAATTCTACTATGTAAAAAAAGTAGTAAGACTAAAAATTGGTACTAAAACACCTATGATGTTCCAGTGAGAACCTTATTAATATTTTTTTATGAGATCATAATCCAAAAACTTAGGCCAATTAAATTTCTCATGCATTTGGATGATTTGGTAGGTAATATCAATGACCACTTTTATTTCATGTCATGTACTTTTAGTGGTTTTATAGAAACACTTGGTGATACATTCAGATAAAAAGTGCACCGACATGTCTTCCACTATATTAATAGATATTCCCCCTAGATTCCCTTATTATAATTATCCCTTGTATCTGAATAAATTAGGGGAGCCTTGGTTTTTTAGGGTAGAAGAGATTTTCCCTAGGCTGGGAGTCCTATTACTCATGTCATGGTTATAGGGGTGATGAAAATGTTGACATATTATGATATATGGATCAAACCCTCATTATATATGATAATTAGTGTGACCATCACCTCGTCTAACTTCCTAAAAGTAGGAATATTGAGGAGTCTCTCTATAATAGATCCTCCTAGAGGGTTTTGTAGTGTTAAGGCTCCTAATTATGTTTCTAGTGATTGGTTGTGGATAAACATATTGGATTCTATAGTGTCAACAAATTTAAAGGGGTATGGATCATGGTATCTAGTTTATCCAGGCACCATACTAATACCCATTTCTTTATTCTATTTATTTATGAGAGGGATTAATAGTTTTGCATGATCCATGTTTTTTGTTGTATTCATTTTTAAATTATTTATTTATTTGTAATGGTGCTACCAATGAATATATGCACAATTGATTGAATTTGAATCATATCATATAATTATCTTGTTTACAATAATGTATAATGTCCTTGTGTTCTTATTTCCCCTTGTTATATATATTTTTTTTCTCAAATCCATCTAAAAATGATTTGAATGTGTCAATTTGGTTACGCATGATTTCACCTAGTGAATCAATATAAATCAATTGTTGGTGATGTGATGCTTGCTATTTTATGTATAGAAACATTGATTCATCTAGTGTAAGTGTTGATGTGACACCATATTCTCATTGATTCACTTTTTTTATTGTATAGCCTTTAATTCTAACATATGATCTAGTTTTGGAAAGATACAATATTTCAAGTGTATCATCATTAACATTTTTTGAATGACCATTGATTATCTTTATCCATATATTGGTTGTCAACACCTCATTCCTAATACTTACTTGATGATCATTATGTAACCATTGCAATCTATATTCCCTTCATGATGTATTTATTCATAAATTGTATTCTATAACTTTGACTTTTGAACCCTAGTTCTGATATCTTATGATATAGATATCACATTGTACAAACACACCCAAACCTAAACCCAAAATATGAAAACAATACATTAATCAAGAATCCTAAAATACATGGTGTTACTTAGCACCCTCTCTCATTTTTTATGAGAACTGATAGAGATTATTTATGGTATGGCTTAAGCCTATAGCCATTTACATGTCATGGTAGAATGGTTCCCTAAATATATTATAAGATAATAATTCCTTATTTTGGGACACAATGAATGATATAAGGTCCCTTTTATATAATACACATTTTCCCATAAATGTTCTAAATCTTCTATCATATCATAAGACTGCTTATTATGGAAAGAATTATTTAGATTATAGGTTGTGATTATACCATGATTTCTGACTTCGCATGTTAACTTGTTGTGTCCATTGTGCCCTTTGCCTATTTTTTCACTCTTGTTAAATCCATAAATAATCCTTGTAGATAATCTTAATCCCCTAGTCTCATGATCATTGCAATGCACATACTAATAACTATGTATTTGATGGGCATTATTGATTTAAGGCCATAGACCAATTGAAATGGAATGAAGCTAATTTTATGCTTGTAATTTTTCATGTATGCTCATAAGAATGCAAGAATTTGATCCTCCTGATAATCTCTTTGGACATTGCATATCTTTGTGAGCATCTTTTCAAGGAATTTGTTTGATGCTTCCACTTATCCAATTTCTTGTGGATGATATGTTGGGATTTTGTGGTATGATATCATATCTCCTCTGTTAGAGTCTTGATGGTGTTATTAGGAAATGTGTGCCTCTATTGCTTACCAATTTGATCAGACACCCAAATCTGATTAAAATATTTTTATATAGTAACTTAGTTACATATCTATCATTGTAACTTGGTGTCATAGCATCTTCCACCCATTTGGTAAAGTAGGTTATCATAGTAATGATGTATATTGCATTATTTTGATTACTAGGTGGATTTATTAGCTCTATAAAGATGATTCCCAACTATTCAAATGGGCACTATTCTAGAATAGGATTCAATGGAATTTCATCTATTTGAATATTCTTTCCCATCCTTTCATAGATATCATAGTGTTTTGATACTTAGTTTCAATTGTGAAACAAAGTAGGTCACCACAGATGACTTTACAATATCTTTTTTTAAAGTATTTTCCTATGAAATTTTCACCTATGATTCCCTAATGTTCCTCCTCAAGAATATGATGTCACTCATGCTCCAAATCTACTTTTCATATTACATCATCTTTCCCCAGTTTTTACATAAAACCATTAATGATGATGAATAAAATGGCTCTTGTAATCAACTACTTTTTATCCCTTTCTACATAGTGTGCTAGAAACATCCCTTGTTTCATAAAATGTGTTATGTCTTCCATGTTCTTAGGAATCACAAAGATATGAAACAAATTTTCATCTAGTGATTCGTCATGAAGTTAATCTAGTTCTTCTCCATTACATATCTGGGTCAGATGGTCTAGTCTCACTTTTTCCCTTCCTGGCCTAACATTGTTCCTGAACTAAAACTATTGAAATAACATCAATCAATGAGATATACATCCCCCTAACATAAGCTTATTTACTAGGTATTAAAATGCCTAATTATCAATAAAAAATTAAAATAACATTACCAAAAGTTAATGTCTAAAATTTTGGAGTGCAAACACCATGGCCAAACCTTCTCATTCTATAGTTGTATAAATTTTATCTACAATTGAGAGTTTGTAACTTGTATAGTGGATTTTATGGTCTAATACTTTATCTCTTGGTTGTGTGATAATAACTCCTAATAAAATTACTAAATAATCTACATAAACATGTGAAGTACTAGTAAGTTTTCCACTTACCCATTCAACATTTGCTTCATTACCTGTTTGATCCACTTGCAAACTAGATTTCTTATTAACTTGACTCTATTCTTATGTTGTAACAAGAATATCCTTTTGATTATTGGTATTGATAGACCAATGACTTTATTTTATACATACATACATACATATATACATATATATATATATATATATATATATATATATATATAATGATCACTTGATTATCAGTGTTCTAATCAGGATATGGCCTTAAATAATGTACTTGGTTCCATAAATTGTGATCTACATTTACACAGCCTCTCAAGCAACTAATTACACTTCCTCACTTATTTTGTATAATACTATATGGGAATTCCCTATGTTTTAAAATTAAATTTTTTTGAGTTCTCTTTGACCATGAATAATCCTAACACCCAAAATTTAAATGATAATTTTAGGTTACAAATAGGCCTATTATGCCTAATTATGCTTCTCAAGGGATCTACAACAATTTTCAAGATGAAACTTTATATCTATTTAGATAGGTGTAATTTAGTGAACAAAAATATATACACACTTATATAGGGTCAAAATTTTAATTCTCTAATCAATATTGATTCAAACCTCTCGTTTATATCTCATCTCAATAAGCACTTACAATAGTTTTACACACAGTCTTCAAGATTTGAATGTTCAAAGAATAATTTAATGTAAATACAACTTAAATGAATTTAAAAAATGATATTAAGAATATCAAGATATTTTAACAAGATATATAAACCAACTCTATCATCAACTAACAAGGAAACTTGACTCAGTCTCATCTTGCTACGGTGTTGTGAATGGATCTAATTAATCTTGTGACAATATCATATTTTTTGACTCTACTCAATACCCTTATAAATAACTTATTAAAACATTGTATATCATATATTGAGTATGAAACCAATCATTTTATTGGTTTCCCAAACATTTAAACCCAATGTTAAATTTCTACTTAAGGCTTACACAGACCTAATCTACCTTCTTTAAGGAATTTGACTTGGTTTCACTACCAAATGATTTAAATAAACTATACAAACGTCCTCAAGTGATATCATAATGTTAATACACCTTCATATAGAGTTTTGGGCCAAATAAAAAAACAAACTCAATCATATTCCACTTTCTTTATCCTTTTTTATAACAACCTACAGGTAGATCAGAATACAATCACTTATAAAAAGATCCAAAAGATGGGTTTAATCATTAAAATAATTGAGTCACCTTATAAAATATCTCAAGTAAATTCCATAAATATTTGGATGGATTTAAATGGTTCAAATTGAATTTATGATTCTTTTCATATCAAAAACCCTATTATAGGGTTAGACTGCGCATACAAACCTCAAGAGCTATTAAGTGATTGTTCATAGAATTGTTAAACCTTATGGATGATCTAACACTTATATAAAAAATTATATTAACGATATCAACCTTTAAAATCCTATGAATTACCTCATACATAAGATTATACATCTTTTAGAAGATATATGTTTAGTTTTAGTTTAAAAAAACAAAGTTACAAAGAGTTTTTAGTATAGAAGATTTAAAGCAATCACGAAATATTGATTGACAAAATTAAAATGAACATGAAGAGACTTGAGACACATAATACATCATTTACACAATGGTAATCCATGTAAAACATGACAATTTCCTCCTTTATTATTTAATTTTCATATATTTACATCATAGGCCTAAAGGCCTGAAGCCTTTCTCTAAACTTTTACTCACTTATGTAACCTTTAGCCATCTTTCTTGTGTTCTCTAATTTAAGTAAGACTTATTATCCTTATCTATATGTAGTTGTGAGACTCTATATTGGGATTGGTCTTAATTAAGATTAATATTCTCTCTTTTTAAGCTTTATCCTCAACTACCATGCTTCTTTTGGCTTCTTCCAACATAGCTCCTCTCCTTTCTAGATGATCATGAGGTATTTTTCACCTTTACAAAAGTTATAAAGTCTTCTAAAACATTATTTTGACCTCTTAAGGTCATTATACAAAGTCCATTCCCCTTTTCCAATGGGTCAATATCCCTTGCAAGTCTCACGTGCCTTTTTTAGTAATTTCAAATATTCAAACTCCTCATTTTGGATGGAAATTCAAATATGAGGTGACACAAAGCTCAAATAGACATAATACCTTATAATGTAATTAAACATGACTCAATTATGACTCTAAATGTTTTACAATATCTCTTACATATTTGATCATTCTTCTTTGGCCTTTAAAATTAGGATTTATTTGAATTTTTACAAATTTATTATAAACATTACAAAATGTTGTTGATAATCTTACTTCAAACTACCAAGCTTTAAAGATTTCATGAGCTCCTGATCATGTGTTTTTATCATGCCTTGCTTTCAAAATCTCCATTCAGGATCTTCTTGAGCTAATCTCTCGTATAGGTTAGCATGTTCTTGTTGACTAATTTGACCCCTACTCAAATAAGTCAAACCCCCTTGCAAGTTAAAACTTCCAGAGGGTCCCCTAGGTCATAAAATTTCCACCATGGTTATTAATAAGGTAAAATAATATGTCTTTATCCTTGTCATATTTGTAAAGTTTACCTTATGTCATATTATATCATATTTTGGCCATATGGGTGAATTGTATAGTTTTCCACTTAATAAAAGTGTCTCAATGTGTAAGTGAACATCCCACATGTTAGTAACGTGTCATTTTCCAATTTTGAAACTGAATTATACAAGTTCAAACATTGGAAGTAAGAAAATTAATTGAAAAAGTGGGAGTTTTAGTTGTTGTATAGACTGTATAGCATTTATGGCACATGTGAAATATTTTTTAATGTCCCTTAAACTCACCACAAGTCATATCCATGTTTATATTACATAGACAATCCTAAAAATTACAAAAACTGGTTTACTTATCCCATCCTTCTCTTGTACAAGTCAAAGAAGTCCAATGGTTTTCCTCTGGTATAGACAGGCCATGCAGAGTTGAGGGGAACGCATTTGCTGGATGTTAGTACTCATCTTTTACTTCCTTTCCATGGAAATAGTTTTTTATTTGGTGGTGTGTACTCTATTAACAATATTTAGGATTGTTGATGCCTTCAAATTGCTTACACATCCCCAACACCTCAGTCTTATTCTCTATTTGCAGTGGTTTGATTATTATAGGTGGTGTATGTGATCTAGTATAAAATGTCCACTCATTTATTTATAATTTCAGACTACTTTTCATTTTTTTATATGAATATGCAAGCAAGATCATTATCCTTATGTTGCAAGTGAAATTACAATAGTTTGTAGGATATGTTTCATAGTTGCAGAGTTTTCCTTATGTAGATGGCTTCATATCAAAGATAGTACACCTATGTCTCTCTTATTAAATCTTGGAAGTTGGTTTTCCATCAATTTTTTGCATTCCAAGGCTTGGATTTTTATAGAGATGAGGTTTCTCAAGATAGTGAGTAAAAACTAGTCAAAACTCTTCTATATGACAATCATCTATAGTTACTTGTAGGCATTACAAAGTAGATAAGATCATCCAAAACCCTAGGAGATATGGTTGCATTAAATTCCATGACTTGAATGAGTTTATCACATTATAAAATTTATAGTGTTGATCTTATACCAATTCAATCAACATACACAAGTGCAAGATGGAAAAGCTGCTAAATGAGACTGATTATCTTATTTTCTTTGAATAAAGTTTCTGCCTAATATAATGTCTTATTTTGATGGAATATAATGAGGTTTGTGTGAGCCTTGATGATTTATTATTATATTCTAGACATATATGTCATGATTTAACATGAGAGTAAGTGATCAAGACAAGATAAGGGAATGGTAAGTGAACTTTCAAATACAACCAATTTTCTATTGTAAGCACTCAGTAAACATAGTGCATTGAGCCTAGAACCTAAAATACAACTAGTGCACTATAGTATAGAGAATGGTTAATTTTATATAGGCATGAGATAATTTCATTAAATATATGTTTGAACATAGGAATAAATCATGAATAGGCACTTACATGAGCCCTTTGACTTCTACTTAATGCACACTTACAGTAGACATAGTCTACAGCCTAGTCTAAGCCAATGTAAGATGCAAGTTTGTTTGGCATGCAGTAAATAAATATGGATGAACATGTGGAGACCAATATAAAAATGGTAATATCTTCCTCATTTTATTATCATATTAAAGTAACATATAATAACTAGTTTTCAAATGACATAGTTTAGTTGAACCTTGCACACAATCACAAGAACTAGTATCTAGTTTTGGGAGTTTGAATATTAGAGAGACCTAGAAGCATGATCAAGATTTGATAATTTGTGAATATGGCAACCATGAAATAAAATATATAATCATAATACCCTTAAATTAATATTAATAGGGGATATTCCCTTTATTTTATCTCAGACAGAGGCCACTCTATGAACAACATAGTCTGTAGGTTAGTATGTGAACAGTAAACAAATGAGTGGAAGAATATTGAAATAATTTTAGGATGGTGTGAGGGTTTTATTTAAATTTTAAAAAATCATTTATATTAATCTACATCTATATAAAACCTATAAGTTTCCAAATACTCAATTAGGCCTATTAGGCCAATAACTAGGCCTAAGCCCTCATAGCCTCCAATTTGAGTCATAAGACCATATGACCTTTCCAATATAATTAAAATTATTTAATTGGAATTATATGGTTTATAAAAACCATTTATTTTTAGATAAAATCACAATAATGGTTAATTTGGCCTAAAACTATATTAGGTCTACTCATAATGCATAAAATGAGCTCAGGGACCATTTTCACTCACTCATATCTATATGGAGGTTGTGTATGAGACTTAAATTAGTTGGGGATATTTTAAGGGGGTATTTATAATGTCCTAAATGTAATTTTTTTGGAGTTTTAGTATCTATTTTTTATAAACCATTGTTAACAGTCTAAGAGACCTAAAACCTTCTCAAAACCCTTACTTGGACCTGATCGAGAAGAAATGAAAGGATATACATATAAGAGGGGAAAAATTGAAATTAAAGTGATTTAAACCTATTTATAACTCTCTTAGGATCCTTGACATTCATTTTATCCATATTGTCTTCTATACAGACAACTAATATGGGGTTTTCTACAAGTTTTGATGTTTTCTACAAGTACAAAAGAGAATTATTGAATGACAATCATTAAAAGAGGTATGTAGAGACTTATTAAAACCCCTAATACTCATATCTCACCATATTTGTTCATGAAAATCCTTTTATTACACTCTTAATTATAGGAATTCTAAAAGAGATAGTGAGAAGGATAAGTGATGGTCTAGTGTGAAGATGAGAAAAGTGGTACATTGAATATTTGGAAGTCTATTTGATATAACAAAGGAAAAAAATATATTTAATAAGTGTATAACACATAATACATGGATTTCATTGATAAATTACAAGTAATTATGATGACAAACATGAAGAGTGAGGTCTATAAGTCTAATGAGTGGTTGGTAGATAGTGAATGACAAGTGGTGCAGGGGAAGTCATCAATTGATGGGCATATGAGAAATATTACAACCTTGTTACCACATTATCATGATAGTAAAAATTATTCAAATATACATTTGGTAGTTTTATAAAATCAAGTGAACTCATCACCAAAGGACAATTTCAAAGAACATGAAGAATATCTATGCCATGTTGAGAGAGAATGATGCATTTCTAATGGACACTTATCCATGACAACTTCCTGAACTCACTTCCACTTCATTATATTTATTTTTAACTAGTTATCATATTTTGACAATTGGTCTTGTGACCCTTTCACTTCTCTTCTTCTCTCTCCTCTCCAATTCTCTATATATGCAAGCCATTTTGGCAATTGTATCTAGTACACACCTAGTATGACAAATCCCTACTATTTTGGTACCTTGTTTTTCCTTGGAATAAATATTATTAAGTTGATTTATTCTCTACTCATCTTACCTAAGTATTTCAAGTAGTGTATTTGGATGATAAGTGATGAATATTATTTCTCCTTACTTCCATTATAATGTTGTATGCATTATGTAAGTGGTATCTCTTCTAGCAAGTCTCATAAAGTGTATTATTTTTTAATGTGTACTTGAAGTGTGAGAGGGAATAGTAGTGTCTAGTATTAGATATTTTTTTACCCACCTCTAGTTATGCATAGCAATATTCCTCTATGACAAACACTTATGCTAGAAGATCATAGAGTTGAGGTCAGTTTTGTTAGTATTCTTTCTTAATGTAGATGTAAGTGTGTTGTGTGGAATTATCCTTGGTAAATCACCTCATTATCATAGGTTAATTTTGATTCCCTTATTCCCTTTTAAACCTCAAGTGACTAGTCTAGTGTAGTGTGTAAGTGTAAAATATAAATCAAGGGAGATAGCCCTTTAACCTAGAGGTTTACCTCTGTTATAGGTAAACCATAGGACTAGAGGTAATCCCATGTTATCTAAATGTGGGAGAGGCTTGAACACCCTCTCCTAGGTTGTAATATTTATCTAAAACAGTTCCTTTTCTCCACATATATACTTCATCTTTCTTTATGTCTTATCCTACCAACATGTCAACAAAATCAACTTATTAAATAAAACAATCATTTTTATATACCTTTGAAGCATACTTCATCCTTATGTTTAGTTTGCATATTTTCATTATTACCAATATTCATGATGAGCTTTAGATTATTCATCTCTTGCTATCTCCATGTAGAATATCTCTTCAATCAATTATTATTTTACTTGTCCTTTACCTTCTTTAAATAGTACTTTTGCCTCAACTGTAATAATTTATGTTTGGTTTTTTTGACCATCTCCATAGCTGATATTATTATTTAATCTTCCCTTACTTGAAAAACCATATGGTTAAACCAAGAATAAAGGTTTTCTTTTGTTACCTCCTTCACCATTTTCTTATACAATTTGTGAGGACCAAAACCATATTCTTCATAAAATTTAAAATTTGAACTAACACATACCTCATCTTGATTTTGAGGTTTGCCTTGGTCTTATCCTTCACTCTTCATGGTTTTAGCATTGTAATTGTCTTCACAATTTAGATTCTCTATATCTCTCTTGTCCTATTGCTTCACCATCTCTCCATATAATTTGTGAGGGTTCAAGCCATACCCCTCTTACATTGGTTTCATGGCATGCAAATCATCTTATGTAACTTCATTTATTTCATCTTATTTTATCAATCCTTCATAAGAAACAAATAATTTAAAAGAAACATTTTCCTTCTTAAAGTTTTGAAGTCTGTTGTATTGGATCTCAAGGACTGATCGTTCTCTTAGTGCATTAACTTGCATTTTCACTATCTCTTGATGTCTTGTCTTCTTAAACATATCTTACCCCATGTTTAAATATCATCTACTAAGGTTAATATCTTCCAAAAAAAATCATTTTCACTAGTATCATTACCCCCAACTTCTTCATTATTGTCCTTCAGGACAACTTCACTCTTTTCCTATATATGTTGTCCATATGATCGTGTATTGACCTTATTATTGTCCATAAAATTTTCCCTCAAACAACTAATTTTTCCATGAAACCTTTCAATATAATCCAAACTTATTATCATATACAAGTCATTAGACAATCCATTAAATAACTTATCCATTTGTTTCATTATCAAAATATGAGTACTTGAAAATAAATCAGGGTCTTCATTAACTGTAGGATTTACCTTTGAATGATCATATGACTCACTTATTACCTCATCCTTTTTACATTTATGTTGTCTATTAATAAAATTTTATTTTACATTATTTTTCATTTCAATCTCTCTTGATTGATTAACTTCAATACCATACTCCTTTGAAGGCCTCAATTCCCATTTCTCATTAAAAACCTCATTACTACCTTCATTCATATGCTTACTCAATGAAATATTATTTTCAAAAATTAAATGTTTTACCTCATTAGTTATCTCATTATTTCCTTTCTTAACAAATTCCTCTCTACCTTCATCTACTTCCTATAGTAATTTAACAATAATATCTTATATTTCCTTTTCCTTATCTATTTCATGGTTCACTACTAAAAAATACCATGACTCATCAAAATCAACATTATTATACAAATAAAAACAAATTTTTCCTTGTACATATTGCTCTTATTTATAAGGTTTTCCTTATTCAAAATATATTTATTTAGTTTCAATTACACACTTAGATGCACTATTAGGATCAAAATTAAGTATATCTTCTTTGGATTATCTTACTATCATCCTCAACTATTTTTTCAAACTCTTCATCTCCTTTTGCCTTCTTCTCCTCTCAATTTTTTTTTTACTAGCCATATCACTATCTTCTTGATCACATACCCTCATTGATTCTAAATTGAATCCTCTAATCTCTGTCACAATCTTTCCAAAACCTATTTCATCAATTATATCTCTTCTTGGAAGTCTTTCTCTTTCCTCAATTCTTCTTTATCATTTATTTGCTCCATTGCTCCATCACTAGGATCCTCACCCAAATCTATTATACCTTAGTCTTTTGGTTTCCTTAGGTCCTCACCTAGGTATTTTTAACCCTATTATTTTGGTATATTTAATGGCTTCACTGAGCCTTGCATTGATTCAATGACCTGCAATAACCTTCTCACACCACACTTCAACAAAATCAACAAGTCATAAATCCAATCTACCTCACCTTAGATCTTCCTCTAGAGAATTTACTATGCTTTCTCACTCTTTTATATCTATTAAAAATTCTATCTTTAATACTAATATGTTATGATATGTTCCTTATTCTAATATTTTCTCAAAACCAAAATTTTAAAGCAAAAACTTCAAATAGCATTCATACCTTTTCTAATAGGTCTTCTAGTTTACTGAACCTTCTTCTAATATTACTATAGTATCTCTATACTAATGAATCAACAATTTCTATCTTATACTCCAAATAAATCCTTTTCTCTAATACTGAAAATGATGTACTAGTATGTGGTCCACTTACCCATTCAACATCTACTTCATTACTTGTTTGATCCACTTGTAAACTAGATATCATTTTAACTTGACTTTAATCTTATGTTGTCACAAGAATATATTTTTGAGTATTGGTATTTATAGACTAATTAATTTATTATTTTTATCTATATAATGATCACTTGAATCTAAGTGTTCTAATCAAGAGATGACCTTAAACAATGTACTTGGCTCCATAAATTGTCATCTACCTTTACACAACCTCTCAAACAACCAATTATACTTCCTCGCTCATTTTGTACAAGACTATATGGTCCTTCCCTATGTTTTCAAACTCAACCTTGTTGAGTTATTTTTTACTATGAAAAATCCCAATACCCAAAATGTAGATGACAATTTCATGTTACAAATAGGCCTATTAGGCTTAATTATGCTTCTTAAGGGATATACAAAAAAATTCAAGACAAAAACACTATATAATCTATTTATACTGGTCTAATTTAGTTAAAAACACTATATTCACCCTTATATAGGGTCAATACTTCAATTCTCCAAGCAATATTGATTGAAACCTCTCTTTTATATCTCATCTCAATAAGCACGTACAATAGTTTTACACACAGTCTTCAAGATTTGAATGTTCAAAGAATATTTTAATGCAAAGACAACTTAAAAGACTTTAAACAAGGATATTAAACATATAAATATACTTGAACAAGTTTTAGACACCAAATCTATTATCAACTAACAAGGAAACTTGACTCAATCTCATCTTGTTATAGTATTGTGAATGGATCTAATTAATCTTGCAACAGTATTGTATTTATGAAATATACCAAATACCCTTATAAATACCCTATTAAAACATTTTATATAATATATTGAGGATGGAACTAGTCGTTTTATTATTTTCCTGAACATTTAAACCCAATGCTAAATGTCCTCTTTAGGCTTACACAGGCCTAATCTGCCTTCTTTAAGGAATTTGACTTGGTTTCACTACCAAATGAATTATATAAACTATGAAAACGTCCTAAAATGATCTCACATTATTAATACACATTCATGCAGAGTTTGGGACCAAATAACAAAGCAAACATAGTCAAATTCTAGTTTATTTATCCTTCTTGATGATAACCTACATGCAAATCAAAATACAATTACCTATAAAAGGATCCAAAATATGGGTTTGATCATGAAACCAATTGAGTTTCCTTATAAAATCTCAAAATCAATTTTCCTCAATATTTGGATGGGTTTAAATAGTTTAAATTTAAGTTTTGAGTCTTTTTGTATCAAAAACCTTATTCTAGGGTTAGATTGTGCACAAAAAGCTTGAGACCTATCAAGTGATTTTTCATATAATTTTAAAACCTTATAGATGATCTAACACTTCTATCACAACTTATATTAACTCTATCAACTTTTACAATCCTTGAAAGGACATCATACACAAGACTATACATCTTTTAGAAGCTCTATTTTTAGTTTCAGATAGAAAAAGAGAGTTACAAAGGGTTTCTAGTACAGAAGCTTCAAAGCAATCATTAAATATTGATTGACCAAACTAAAATGAACATGAAGAGACTTAAGACACATAAGTATAATCCCATTGAAAGTGTTAATTTCATGATAAGAGTGTCTCTTGATTTAACTTATCCCTAGGCTAGCCATAGACCTATCCTTGAGCATTAGACTTACTTTTCCAGTCATTTAGAAGATCACAGTCACCTATAGCTAGTCAAAACATAGTCCCAAAAATATCATCCTATATCCCAATCCAAATTTCTTATAAATTTACAAAAATTACATTAGTGCCACATTTGGGACACTACAGTCAGATGGAACTAGTGTCCCCAAATGGGTGTTATTGTCCTTAGCCCCAGCTCTTCCCAAAGAATAGATTTTTAAATGTGTGCCCCTCCTAAGGTTTGCCTAATCTCATTTTTTATTTTCACAAGCAACAAAACCTTATAAATACAAGTATAATCCACCTCTATTCACTATATGGAAAATATATGCAAAATCTATTCAAACCAAAGATAAAGTTGTGTAAAATTAAGGTATTTGATCCCTATTCTACCATACTTTATGCATGCTACCATCTACAATAGCCATAAGTCCAATTTTTCAAGAATTTAAAATCTCAATCACATTCAAGGCATCTAATGTCACTCTCATTCTATAATTCACTTGTATATACATCAAGCACTAAGTGGGAGAACTACATCAGACTTGATCCCTCCTCAAAGTATTGATATGTAGGTGACTCTTTACACAATGGGGTTTTGAGGATGTCATGTACATCCTATTAACATGCACAAAAATATTGATTATGCCATACATTAAAGGAGATTAGGTTTTTCACATCAAATCAATTTTTCCAAGTATAATATAGAGCTACATGTTTCGATCATGCAAGAATAGAACATAAAAACATAAGTGCAGGTACTTCCCAAAAATAGGAATAGTCCAAAAAAGGGGACATTAGCACCATATTAAGGGCACTACACACAGATTGAATTACTATCCAAACTGGGTGTTATTGTCCAATGAATAGATGAAAATAAGAATCATATTGATGACATAGACTACTACCTATATTTCAAATTTTAGAACCTAGATCATCCATGACAATCAATTTTTAGATAAGTCTCTATTTATCCCTATTTGTTGTTATTTATTTCATATTTATTTAACTAATTTATACATCTTATCCCTTTAACCAAACATAAGAATTATAAATGTAAAACCTTAAAAAGTTATATCATTTGGTGAACCTGACTTACTTTAAATATTGCTCTAAACCCTAGCTTGCATTAATCCAAATTTTATGCAATAAATTTAGGGTTGTCTACTTCTAATTTTTTGATTTTATTTATACAACCTCGATAATTAAAATCAATTTTACATTAGGGTTTTAATTTATTTTACATCTAGTTTAAATTATTGCAAAAACCCCTAGATTTAAAAACCTTAACCCTAGACATACTTAAGATTTGTATCCTTTTCTATTTATACTCAAATTTTATTTCCAAAATTCAAATTTTAGATTCACAGATCTTCTAATTCATATCAAAATAATTAAGACATTATTCTTTAGTCACATAGACGTATGCATACATGATGTTTCAAATCAACTAAAATATCTTTCATGTTGCATTCTTTCCATAGCATATTATCTTTATTCTATGTGAATAATAATTAAGACACTATTCTTTAATCACATAAACATATGCATACATGATGTTTCAAATCAACTAAAATATCTTTCATGTTTCATTCTTTCCATAGCATGTTATCTTTATTCTATGTTCAAAATATTTAAGAAATTATTATTTAATCACATAGACATATACATACATGATATTTCAAATCAACTAAAATATATTTCATATTGCATTATTTTTTTTGCATGTCATCCTTTTCCTATATATAATTCTATTAATAAGCAAACCCATACACACATTGAGTATTTAGTACATAAACTAACCACTATATTTCAAGTTTCAATGTCATATCTTATGCATAGGAAAAAATTTCCTTCTCCTCCTCATCTCAATGAAGTTGATATCTACTTTCCCTCTAACTAGGTCCATGTTATCATTCCTCCATGAGATGATGTATTCTATAACACTATCAATAATCCCCCTACTCATCCTATTCACACTTCTTCCCTACAGGGTGTGTGCCTATATGTTCAAGTAGAAACAACTAGGGTTTGCACTTTTGAGACTCTGCATGATCAAATTATTAATATGACTAAGATAATTATAGGTTTACCAAATTAGAATCAAATATTACATGAAAAGAATACAGCATTAGAAAATCAATTTACAAGACAAAGGCTTCCTAGGCACAATAATGTAAATCATGTGTATACATATTCAACTAGTCAATTTGTGGCAAACAATGTTACATATTAGAACACAACATCACAACAAAGTATATCTACAACTAGTGATTCAAAAATAATTCAAAGGGAAAATAAGATTTCAAGTGAGACACTAAGGGAAATGATTAAAGATAAGTTGATCAACCTATTTGCTCTACACCCAATGAAGAGATTTAGATATTTTTATGCATATCATATAATGCATGGGCACCACACAGATTACTATATAGCATTGAAAAGGAAAATACAATAGATAATGGATACAATTGATTCACATAGTAACACATCTTCCACACATACAATGGCACATCTACCAATTTAAAAAAGGGTCAAACTTAGACATGATACAAAAATGGTCATCAAAGCATAATTTAGAACCACAAAAAGTTCTAAAAAGATAATTAGATCAAGAAATAATACAATAAACATAGATAAATCAAGTAGATATACCTATCCAAAAGGAGGCTCAACATTCAATATGGTATGGGTTTGGTCAAAATTATCTACAATTGTCTGATTATCATGATCAAGGTTTGGGAAAATAAGACCAAGGCATCACTTCTCCTATTCTAATAGTTGATAATAATGGTCAACAAGGTTTGGGATTCATTGAACATCCTAAGGTACATTAATCCCAGATATAATTTATCAAGTCAAAACATAAAGATACATAGGACATGTTATATAAAGAGAAAGATATTAAGCTACAGAGTCAAAATCATGCTCAACCAACAAGCATTCTCAAACAAGGCTTTCTATCAAAATATCCTTTATGGTACCATATGTCTATAATAAGCACAATTTTAAGGGCAAAATCACAATCATTATATTAAATCACAATTTAGAAAGGTCAACTCCATAGTATAAGGTGGTTCCCTCCAATGTACCAGGTTATCATGATTTTGATGTTGAACAATATTATGATTCTAATGATGAAAAATACAAATATTACCACTGCAACAACATTTAACTACAACATAACAATCACACTACATGAGAGATTACCATTCCTATTTTTGACACAAGCCATAGTGATAACGAGTATTCCATGAGACTCATTGGTTAGTATGGTTCTTACCCTTGTGCATACTTCCTTCTCTCTCTCACACTCCTTATACATAATTTATTTTCATTGGCTTGTACATATCTAATACTCAAAAAACACAAAAATAATATAACATGTCAAACTACAAAAAAATCAAATATTCTTAAATTAACAAAATTTTGCAAATTTTATGCATTGCTATGTTTACTTTTCTACTACTTGATAGATATTGCATATTGATAGGTATCCTAACATAGTTAGTTTTATCATACACATATGATTCACTAGTTTTTGTTGAGTGTTTTCAAATTCAAAATAGGACTTTGGTCCCTTACACTAATCCATAATAATTATAATCTACCCATTAGGGGCATTTACATTAATCCAGGTTTATATACATCTACCCATTGGGGGCATTTCCTACATAGTTTGTATAATCAAATTTATCTTAGCATACTATACATTCTAGTTTACACATTGATTTATCTTGATATTTATCATAGTTCCTCATTGCTCATATTTTTTGTTGACTATCACTAGTTAGACTCAGTATATATGCATCCTTGCATCTACATAGATTTGTATTACATAGTTAGACATGATTTCATTTCTAGTTCCTAGATTAGATTAGATTTTATTATGTTCCTATGCTTATTCCATTTTCAAAGGCATTTGAATATGCCATTATTCTTTATCTCTACATGAATTATATATTTGTATGCTTTGGACATGTGCCCATGTCCTTTGTGTGTGCTCTTTCATGCTTCTATATGTGTACATTTAAACATGTCCTTTCATGTCTCTCTACACCAAATTATTTGGTGTTTATGTATGTGGACATTTGAACATGTCATTTTATGTCCTCATTCTAAGATTTAGTGACATGTGCCCGTGTCCCTTATATTGTGGCCCCTTGGCCTACCTTTTGTGTGCCTCGTGTGCTTGTATATTTACTTCTTTGTATGCTTCTACACCATGACACATATATTTTCTTGTTACACATACACTATTTTTTTATGCCATGAGAGCTCTCATGCATCTACCTATCCTACTTTGGAGCCTTGATCGACATCATGCCCCATCCCCCTAGGTAGTTACATAGATTTTGCTTCTATATACATTGATTACATCTATCTTGACACCCTTTTGAAATGCTAGATTACAACATACATCTTACATTTCCTATGTATGCTCATATACATTTACATTTTGATGTTATGTTTTACATTACATTGGAATATCATGTACATGCTCCATCTAACACATTTTGTAGAGCTACTTCTTTAAAGGGTATTTCTTCCATAGATTTCATAACTACCATCAAAAGAGGGAGAATTTAAAGGGGTTTTTCATAGATACATTTTAGCATACAGGATTAATTTTAGATATCAGACTCAAGGTAGACACAAAAATGAATAGAGACTCAGTAGTCAGTTTATATCACATAAAAATCAGACTAGGTAGTCATTAGCACCTAGATTGGGAAACTAGAACTATAGGGTGATGTTATCTACTATAGGGTACTGCTGTCTAGTATCCCCAACTTCATGACTATCTAAATCATTTAGATAATTACACCAGGTATAGTATAGATTTACATAGATATAATTATAGGTTTGATAGTTATGTTTAGATTTAGCTTAGACAGATTCATTATAGATCAAATTCATAATAGTTGCTCAAATTTAGGGGCATCATGTATGGCATGATCACTCCCACATTCAATTTAGTTACACAGATTCAACTATTACATACTTAGTTTAGAATAAGTATACTCAGATACCAGATTGGGGTCATGTGCATGGAAAATAGTTTTCATATACTCAACTACACATAGGTTGATTATATGGAATGGCAAACTCCATGCCATTCTCTATGTCGTATACAATTTCTATCACATTCTAGGTTATCACCAAATTTATTCCTTACTCCATTTATAGTGGTTGACATTATCGAGTGGCCTAAAATCACCTAATATATTTGAGTGTCCATGGATCTAAATACATAGTTAGATTACTGAGTTAGATACGTTTAGCACTTTATTTAGTACAATTACATATGCATCTACTTCACACAAGGGGAAATTATGGATTCATGGACTACTTGATTTCTTGAGCCACCTATATGAGAGGGTTTGACACACTTACAGTCTTAACAAAGATATTCATAGAGATCAAGATCCACCAAGCAGAGGTGGGTAATAATGGAGTCAAAATTGGATTGATTTCTTGAGCCACCAATGTGAGGATTGAGCAAGCCATCATCTCAATCCAAGATATTCAATGATATGATCACTATGAACATTCACACATGCAGGTTATCACCAAGTTCATGCATTGGTTTATGTACCCAAAAAGGTGTATTCATTCTTTTCCTCTCTCTTTGCTCAACTTTACTCAATTATTTCATTTCAGCATAGTCTTTTGATTTTGATTGTCTCTTAAGTAAGGACTAATTTTTGCATGTTTCATTATAAGACATTACTTTGGATCATGTTTCACATATGCAGACCTACATTCACATACTCAAATTCAACTATAGGGGATTCACTTCCAAGGTAAGTCTAGGTACGCTTATTTTTCCTTTATACTATTCATTTTGTTTTGTTGTATTACTAGCATAAAGATGGGGGCAAATGTAATCATTTAAAAGTGGTAATTGGATTCTAAGAGTGTCACTTGAGTTAACCTATCCCTAGGCTAGCCATAGAACTATCCTTGAGAATTAAACTTACATTTATATTCATTCAATAGACCATAGTCACCTATATCTAGTCAAGACACAGTCCCAGAACTATAATCCCAAATCCCAATCCAACTTTATCATTAATCTACTAAAAGGACATTAGCACCACATTTGGGACACTACAACCACATGGCACTAATGTCCCCGATTGGACACTACTATCCTTAGCCCTAGCTCTTCCTAATGGATAATTTTTGAAATGTGTGACCCTCCTAAGGTTAGCCTAAGCTCATTTTCTTATCTACACAAGCAACAAAACCCTATAAATATAATTTTAATCCACCTCTATTCACTAGATGAAAAATAGATGTAAAATCTATTCAAACTAAGGAGAAAGTTATGAAAAATTAAGGTATTTGATCCCTATTCTTCCCTACTTTTTGCATACTACCATTTGCATCATCCCTAATTCCATGTTTTCAATCATTTCAAATTTCAACCACATTTAAGGCATCTAAGGTCACTCTCATTCTAACATTCACTTACACATACATCAAGCACTAGTGGGAGAACTATATTGGACTTGATCCATCCTCAAAGTATTGGTATGTAGATAACTCTCTACACATCAAGGTGTTGAAGATGTCTAATATATCCTACTAACACACACAAAATTATTACTTATCCCATACTTACAAAGAGATTAGGGTTTTCACATCAAATCAAGTTTTCCAAGTACAATACAAATCTATATGTTCAAGTCACACAGGAATAGAACATAAAAACATAGGCACAAGTGCTCCCCAAAAATATGATCAGTCCAAAAAATGGGACATTAACACCATATTGAAGACACTATGCATGGAAGGCATTACTATCCAAATTGGGCACTACCATCCAGTGAATAGACAAATACCAAAATCCTATTGATGAAATGGACTACTACCCAGATCTCAAGTTTCAAAACCTAGATCATCTACAACAGTTAGTTTTTAGATAAGTCTCTATTTATCCCTATTTATTGTTATTTATAGAGAGTTAAATAAGTTTAAAATCATAAAAAATTAGTACTTAATTATTGCATATTTATTTAACTGATTTAGACATCTCATCCCTTTAACCAAACATAGGAATTACAAATGTAAATCCCTAAAAGGTCAAATCACTAAGACATCATTTACACAATGGTAATATATAGAAAATATGAAAATATCCTCCTATATTATTCAATTTTCATATATTTACATCACAGGCCTAAAGCCTTTCTCTAAACTCCTACTCACTTATGTAACCTCTATCCACCTTTCTTGTGTTATCTCAATTAAATAAGACTTATTATCCTTATCTCTACATAGTTTTGAGACTCTATATTTGGATTAGTCTTAATTAAGACCAATATTATCTATTTTTAAGCTTTATCCTCAACTACCATGCTTCTATTGGCTTCTTCCAACATAGCTCCTCTCCCTTCTAGATGATCATGAGGTATTTTTCCCCTTTACAAAAGTTATAAAGCCTTTTATAACATGATTTTGACCTCTTAAGGTAATTGTACAAGGTCCATGCCCTTTTCTAATGGTTCATTATCTTTACAAGGATCACATGCCTTTTTTAGTAATTTTAAATATTCAAACTCCTCATTTTGGAGGGAAATATAAATATGAGGTGATACCAAGCTCAAAATGACTTAAGACCTTGTAATGGACTTCAACATGACTCAATTAAGACTCTAAATGCTTTATAAGACCTATTACATACTTGATCATTCTTATTTATCCTTTAAAATGATGTTGTATTTGACATTTTACAAACATTACAAAATGTTGTTGATGATCTTGCATCAACATGGAAAGGTTTGCTCCAATTAGGGAAAACCAAACTGAGAAATATGACCAATCTCTAATTTAGGTTCACAAATTTTATTTGGAACTCATTTGTCCACTTGAATCCTATATCTTTTCATAGTAACCTCTCCATGGGGGTAGATATATCTCCATAGTCTTTTATGAATTTCTTATAGTATCTTGTGTGCCCAAAGAATGATTGTACCTTTAAATATCTTGTGGGAGGTGGCATTCCCACAACTATAATGATTTTGTATTGGTCCACCAAGATCCCATTACTACATATTATGTGCCCCAATAGGACACTAAAAATGTGTGAAAAACAAGCACTTATTCAATTTTAGTGTAATGTGCAGAGCTCAACATCATTTCAACATAGGTTGCAGCTTACATAAGTGATCCTTGAACAAGGAAAAGATAGCCAAATCATCTAGGTAGAATTCAATAAAATAATCAATGAAGTCTTTAAATTTAATGACCACTATCTTATAGAACACAAATAGAGTATTCTTTAACCCAAATGACATTACCTTATATGAAAAAGAATCCTATTTTTTAACAAATGTTGTTTTGGATTTATCCTCTATAGCAAATGGGATTGATGGTAACCATTGAACCCATACATGAAATAATACACTTTATGTATTATGACTAAATCTAAAACTTCATCTATTAATTGAATTGGAAAAGGATCATATATATAGGCATCATTTAACACATGGTAGTCCCCACACACTCTAATTTTGATAGACTTCTTAGGTTTCATTACCATTGGGCTGGCCCAATATATCTTTTTCACTAGATATATAATGCCTATGTCTTTCATGTGATCCAATTTAACCTTTCATTTCAATTTCATGTTGGGTTTAATTTTTATGGTCTCTTTTTCACATGTCCTATGAACTCGTTTAGTTATATGTGCATTTCATCTAGAGAATGCTCTACCCTTTTCACTTCTATTAACTTCATTGGAAATACATCTCGGTAATCTTGTAGTCATTACAATGATTTTGAAATATAATTTTACATCTATTATTCACTAAAAATCACAAGATTTGGTATTGATTTTATCCTAATATTTCCTATCAAATTATTTAATGGATCCTGATATATTTTTGGAACCATGTGGAATGGAAGCTTGCACTTTTTTGTGTCTTTCGTTCTCTTGGATATTAAGATTTCATAGCTACTAGGATTCATTTTTTTTTGTGACTTTGGATTTAGGATCCTCTACTTCTCACTCTAGTTCAAAAAATCCTTCAAATATAAGTCCTCATCACTATTAGTGGACTATGTCAATTCTTTATCATTTACAATCCCATAACATAGTTTGACAAAAAATTGTGCTTTTTGTTTTCTTTCCTTGTAATTTTGGATAGCTACATTCAAATCTCTATCTTCTTCTTATTATGAAGATGATTCTATCATGGTACTTAAGTATTTTTCTCACCTAGAACATAGAAATATTTTTAACTTCTATAGAGTATTCTACATCAGAGGATTCTCATCTTCAAATACAAATGTTTGAATGAAATACTTTTGTACCTACAACCAATTATTTATCTCTCACATGTTTTATTCTTACATGTACCAAGATGTTGGGAGCACTACCAAAGTATATTTAAATACATACACCTAGTATTTGGGTTCTACACCATACATTCACACACTTATGAACATGCATTTTTGGACACTATCCTTACTAGAAAAAATGTGATTATTACCTAATGGTAGGTGGTATTTAGAATCAAGTGTGTATTAGTTCACATAACTCATCCCATTATAATTATTTTATCCTATGGATTTCCCACCAAGTCATAGCATCTCATTTTATTACATAATTTAGTGCACTTACCCTCTGATCTATATTTGTCATATGATATTCTAGCCTTAGAATAAATTTATTCAAGTCATCAATCATAAAGTATTGAGGTAGTCGATGTTCTATGGTAAAAACCATTTGCATTGGGTATTCCTTGTGTTCACCCATTGATCAATTCAACATGTAAGTATCTGAGTCACCACTAACTAAAGACTCAGTCTCCCAAGGTAAAATACCTTCCTTCATTAGCTCTTTGTAGTCTATGTCAGTCACTCTTACTTTATAAATAAAATATACTTCTAACCTAGTTTGTGATCACATAAAAGGTGACTTGCATTCATCCATTTTAAACTAAAAAATTGATGCCTTTATGATCACAGGTATGGAGGTAATATATTCAATTGGTTATAATTGATGTTGAGGGTATGTGTTTTGATGGAAAAAATATATTTTATAGTTCACAAAGCATTATGATTAGATTTTGTACTCACCTTGAACTTGTTATTATCTCCATATACATATGTTAATCCAACTCCATGAGTATGATGTATGGCTTGTGATCTACTTTATTCAAGGTTATAATGATAATTATATCCCTTAGTGCACTTATAATTTATTACACACTATATTAATGGTAATGTGACTATCATAGGCCCACTTCTTACCAATTAACATAGGATAATGTTTCATCAATATTCATGTTGATCACTTCAAAATATACTCATATTATTAGCTCATCCACTTTGATTTCCACATCTTCTAGTTAACCAATAGGCTCTACCCTACCATAATTTGTGAGTTTTAATGTTATTGAACTATAACTAAGTGTTATCCATCCAATAGCTTCCCATGTAGACCAAGGAATCATATTGATAGTGATTCCAAAATTAAATACAACATTGGGTAATTCATATCCTTCTATCTCAATATCCATGTGGGAATCAACATCCCAAGTTTTCTTAGTCTTTATGTACAAAACTAGCTTGTCATTGTGTTGTTCATCTCATTGTGCACACTCTAATAAGTTATGTATAAGATTTTTAATATTATGTAAGATATCTTCATTTCATAGAGTGATCAAAAGTTTTAAAATTTCATTTAATGTAGTCACTACTCCTTCTTTCCTCATTATGTGGATGATATACCCATACATTTGCACATCAATGGATGTGGCATCACTATCTGATATGATTTATTTTTGTATGTGTTTAATAACTTGGGTTGCTTGGTAAAATAAGACCTTTTATATCATATGGTCAGGATATCTTCCCCTATAAACCTTTCTAACTCTCTGATCATATGGAATTTATAAAGGAGGCAATCCTTGTTCAGTGTATTATTTCCTTATGAATGCTTACATGATTGCATTATCCTTAGGGTGTGAATTTATCATGTTTACATTTAGAATAGTTTCTATTTCCTTTATTTCACTAAAACTAGACAATATTCAGTATGGTGTTATTCTATAACTTTATAATAGATGTAGTATATTTGCCTTTAAGGGTTAGTAGGGAAGTTTCATGCAAAGTGATTATATTGGCCACACTGATAAAACTGAATTAGTTGATGAGCTTATAATTTATTTATACTATGACTTAATATCCACCATATAACTCACCTCTAAATCCCATTTTATTTTGTTGGAAACACTCCCATTAAATCCCCCTTATTATTGCATAACATCATATCCTCCATAGTTCCACTGACGAGATGATGGAGCCAAACTTGACTGTTATGGTTGTGTAATCACAATATTCAATGATGACTAGTACTAAGATTATGGAGATGATGGCACCCATCCTACTAGACCATGGGGTTCATACCATGGTGACAAATGCATCTACCTAAGAACACCTTGTGTCATGTTAAACATTTATCTTTAAACTTGGAATTCCTAAATTTATAATGTGTATTTGTTGTGATGTGACTATGAATATATTCTTAGTGATGTCTTATTTTAGTTATTATGGAAAACATCAACTCTCATGCCCAAAATTTAACATGATAAAAGTTAACAAACTTTGAGAAAACATGGGGGGTTTATTATTATTAATGTTTTAAAATGTTGCAAGGAAGTGTGACACACATAATTATGTAGTGACTTAGGCATATCATTTAATTGATATAATTTAAGTAGTTTATCCATGCATTGTTGTAAAATCCCAACCAGGAAAATGACAACCTTAACCTATCTTAAGGACCTAAACCTGATGCCCACACCACAACTAGGGAAACCTACATATCCACTCCATGGAATCAGAGTCTATTGTAGTTATCCTTACACTTGTGATGGCCTTATCCATGAGAATCATCACCAAATAAGATTTAGTGATCTATGCCAACAAAAGAACTAATACATCACTCATAAAAGATTATAAAGGTCATTTGTTATAATGAATGACACAACTTAAGGTCATCAATCACTATCTGATTTAATTTTTTTAGGAATAATGGAGTTTTATTCTTATTTTAGTTAAGAGTTTAGATTAATAAATTAGTATAGAATATAGCAATAATTACAGTCCTAATTTATGTAATTGTTTATCTTTTTCACTTTTCTAAAAATAGCTATAAATAGGAATAAATATAAATTAACTTGAAAACAGTCTAAGATGACTGATATAAAGGCTAAAAATGGCTATGTGGGACTGGGAAGGTGTCATAAACCTGAATCTAGCTTTAGTTATATGAAAGGATAGGAAAGCAAAAAAGTGGATGCTTTCGTGTCTAGCACTATTATCTATTCCTACCTAAATTATCAAAACTAATCAAAAATACCTAAAACTTTTTGGGTAGTTGTGTTGTGCCCTTGTGATCCTACTTGTGAAAAATCAAGCATTGGTTGTTGACGAAACTCATTATGGAGATGATTTTATCTCAAAACCCTAACCCTCCTTTATTCTTGATAAAATGATATTTGAATCACTTGAGAAAGAGGGGGGGTTAGTGTTTAAGATGTAATGAACATGCAATCCACACCCTTTGTGTGGGCACATTACCTACATATCAATACTTTGAAGAGGGATCAAGCCATATATATTTCTCCCACCTAGTGTGCTTTGTGCAATAGTGTGATGTGGATGCAAAATGCCAAATTGATAGTGTTTGAGGTGGCTAGGGATAGGTATGAGCATTTGAGTAGGTGTACAGCTATTTTGGGTGACTATATGTAAAGAATAGGGAAGTTTTCTTTAGTTATTTGTTTGTATTCTTGCTTGCTTTCTATGTTTTTTCACCCCTTTGTAAATGATATTTGAGTGGGATTTTATAGGAAACAATTGGTCATGGGTCAGATGTATTTGTGCTAGATTGACCTAATTAAGGATAAGTATCAGATGAAAATGACCATTAGATTTCAAATTGCAAATGGAAAAGACCACTAAAAATTGGATGCTTTGGTAACTGGCACTATAGTCTAAATTTGGCACTCCTATCCTATAGGATTGAGACCTAGGAGAACAAGATTGGCATGAGTAATATTGTTTGGCTGAGGTAGAATGATCACTTAGAAGGTTCTGGATGATAGACAATAAGCAAATATATGTCTATAAAGGTCACAAAAGCATGTAAAAGGACCTATGGATGGGGTATTACAAGCCACACTAAAACTACCAATTTGGACATTTTATATGACTACATTCCCCCCCCTTATTCTAGTGATGCAACAAAGCAAAATACTAGGATAAATAAAAATTAGAAAGCATACCTGAATTTACCTACAAGGGTGAATCCCATGAAGATGTGTGATGCTAAGTGTGTGTATAGAGAGCATAGTGTGAAGTGTAAATTTGCAAGAGAAAAAGGAGTAGATCAGTTCTTACTAGACACGTTATGTCTAAAATAAAAATGTAAAAAGTCTAGGTAAAAGAGAGAGGAAGATAAAGGAATGAATACACCTCACTAGGTATGAGAACTAATACAAAACCTATTATGATGTTGAGTGATATTTGGTATGTGTCGTACCAAGAGTAATATCATGAACGGAACTAAGTGATTAATTACCTAAGGATGGATCAAGAATACAAAGGTTGGCCTTTTAGTTCTATCATCTCCCACTAAGTGTGAAGCTATGTGATCATGTGTGTGTTAATCAATGTTTGGACTATGTGTCCAATCTCTCTGAGTAGGTGGCTCAAGAATACAAAGGTTGGCTAGTCCTTTGGCTCTATCATTGCCCAATAAGTGTGAATTTTGAACTGATACTAGTATGAATGCATATTGTATGAGATGTATTATGAGGCCCATGAATGTTTTATAATTTGATAATGTGGTGTGGATCATTGAATGTGTACTGAGAACTAGGCCAATCTTGGCCACTCTAAAAGGTGGATATTATGCTTGTATGAAATCCACTCCAAAACTAAAAACTAGGCTTATATGAAAGCCACTCCAAAATGATGCCAACCACCTACAGATGGAATAAGGCATGCAACTACTAAGAATACCTAGGTAATACAATAAATTGTAAAGAAAAGAAGTCAAATGTGTCATGCACATTTCCCCAATCACTAGTGTCTATAACATGGATTTGAATATAGAAGTTGTACCAACTACCTAATATAAAATTAGAAGTGAGAGCCATCATGTCATGCATGATGCCCTTTATATCTAGATATTCTAATTAAAATTATATTGACACTACCTAATTTGAATTGAACTGTAGCTGACAAAACTATAATTGACCTTACCTTTCTATCTAGTTCTAAATTTTTTGGATTTTTAGCTATTTAGATAAGATCACCAAAAAGTGGACACTTTGGTGTTCAACATTGTTTTCCAATTATGGTGCTCTTATCCTTTACTATTTTTTATGACTGTTCTATATTCATCACTATTTTTTTGGTCTATTCTGCATGTTTTGAACTCTGATTGATGTTCTGAGTGTTCCAAAAACTAATTTTGATTGGTAAAAGGATCTAATCTCTATGACAAAACCCATGTTTATTGTCCCCTCTTTTGAGGGTAGGAGTGAAGACCATGCAATGACTTCCATCAAAAGAAACAACCTCACAAGTATGTTATGCTATGAAATACATGATATAGTAATGATAATCCAAAATATGTCTCAAGATATAGCATAGTTTTTATTGGAGATTGTTATATCAATAAGGGTATGCCTAGATATATGTAACAATGTAATAGCATGTGTAATATACTAAACTAAAACTAGAAATATAGTTAGTTGTTAAGGAGGGATGGATCATGATTTCCATCATGGCATCCAAGAAGAAAATATAATGCATGGTGTGGATCATGGCATTTCAAATAACTAAGAAGAAAATAAGCAAACAAGCACGCAAGGCAAGAAGCATATAAAAGAGGCCAAGGGGCCAAGAAAACAAGGGACATGCACACATGTCACTCAAACTAGGAAAGCAAGCATACAAGGCATGTTCAAATGCCCACATACACATATATTTTTAAAAAATTAAGATTGGCATGAAATCCACAATCACATACAAGAGTACAAATAAAGGATATTGAAAAATGTCCTAAGGCACACACAAGTAACAAAATAAAAACTGAGAAATGCAATTATATCTAGCTACCCAAAGCAAAAAAGGAAGGCATGTAAATATTGGAGATACTATTGCATCTAACTGATCAAAGTAAGAAGTGAAAGTATGAAAAACATGTAGTACAAAACTAAGTAGATGCTAATAAATACATAAGTGCTATATACTAGTGAGTTTCAATAGAATAACCTTTGTAGGCTAGTAAGTAATGTACATTAACATGATAACTAAAGTGTGTGGTGTAGGAATGTCATAACTTGGATGGTGTAGTCATCTAGAAGATGCCCTCGATAGGTAGATATGTCTATGTATGTCTCAAATGTAAAAGTGGGATGCCCCCTCAATAAGTAGAGTGAAGAAATCAAGGATCTAGGTGTCACTGCACATAGTCAAAGAAGATCAAGTGAAGCATGGTAATGTAGATAAATCGATAAATAATAGCATAGAACATCAAAATGTAAGTCTAGCATGGTAGTATAAATGTAAAGCATGGATAATACATAAAGTTGAAAAGTTTTTGGTGTTTTGAGTTTTTTGAATGTTTTTATATTTTGACATGTTATATTGTTTTTGGTATTTTAAAATATTTTATTTTTTCTGGTATTTTTAAATAAGCTATGTACAAGTAAGCATAAGGAAACTCTGTACAAGAAAGACTGAGAAGAAATGATACTAACCGATGAGTCTCAAAAGAGACTCCTTGTCATGGGGTCATGTATCAAACAAAGGAATCATGCATGATTGTGAAGCATGGGGGAATGGTTGTGAATATGATTTTGAATATTTAGATTCATTATCGGTACCTTGGAAATCATAATAACCTATATTGTTCCACTCATAATTATCATCTTGATTTTGAACCAATGGAATGCTAGTGTTGACTTTTATTATATCTGGATCTTTTCCTTTGATAAGTTGTGTCTATGAATGATTTGACTTAGGATGTTCAATAAATCCAAAACCTTTGTGAAAAAAATTATCAACTTCTAGGATAGGAGTAGTGATGCCTTGAGCATGCTTTCACAAACCTTGACCTTGATAATCAAACTATTGTAGATATTTTTGACCAAACCCATACTAATTTGAAAGTTGAGCCTCATTTTGAAGAGGCAGATTTGCATCTTTTTCATGCTTTACATGTGCTTGTGATACTATTTATTTCTATAATTTTTCTTTTTGATCCTTTTGTTGTTTTAATTTTTGTTTTGATAACCATTTTTTTTACTGTTTGTAAATTTGACCCTTTGTGAATGTGTTCTTATGTCACTATGGATTTATTGATGGATTTACCTTGTATAGGTTCCTCATTAGCAATTATCTATTGTATATATTTTTTCAATACCAAACATGAATCTATGTGATGCCCATGCATTCTATGATATGCACAATAATATCTAGATCTTCTCACTGGATGTAGAGGAGGTAGTTTGATCAACTTAGATTTAATCATTTTCCTTAGTACCTCATTTGAACTCTTATATGATCTTTGAATGCTTTTTAAATCACTAATTGTAGAGTTACTTTGTTTTAATATGTAACATTGCTTGCAACCAATTGACTAGGTGAAGGTGCATATATATGATTGGCACTAGGATGCCTTTGAGGCTTTTGGATTATAATCTAATTTTCTAATGTTGTGATCTTTTCATGTAATAAATGATTCTATATTTGTAAATCTTTGCTCATACTAGTGATTTTATCCCTTAGAGTCTCACAAGTGCAAACCTTAGTTGCTTTTGATTGAACATGTAAGCACATATATTGAAGATGGTTTAAATAATCTATAAGATGAATATATGCATTAGGAACAATAGTATAGGCTGCCTCACCTTTTGGAGGGGTGATAACATGGACCTGGTTAGAGGGAAAGTTGTTATCACCCTCTTGGGGGAGAGAAGCAGAAAGAAATTATTTCATGAGCATAAGATATGACATTGAAACTTGACAAGTGGTTATTAATTTATGTAATGGATCCTCTAAGTATGTAAGGATTTTATTCTTAATTGAATTACACATAATAGAGATATAGCATGTTAAAGAAGTAATGAAATATGACATATATTTGAATTGGTCTTAAAATAGCATGTACATATGTATTTATGTTATTTTTAAATTCATGCCAAATAAAAAGAAATTAGTATGAAAGAGAAACTAGAAAACTTTGCATAAGTAAATCATGATTAATAAAATTGGAATATTCAGCCCAATGTGCAAAAATCAGAATTTTAATTTCAAAACCCTAGGTTAGGGTTTAAAAATACCAAGACCTAGTATAGGTAACTAGGGTTTGAAAGAAATGATTTTTAAAATTACTATGGTAAATTTTAAAAATTAAATGTGAAATTTTGATTGATATATGTAGGAAAAATCAAAACAATTCTGCCAAAATCATCAAAGAATTTTTTTCTAGGGTTTTTGTGCGCAAATGAAGTAAGTCAAGTTCACTAAATGATTTAACTTTTTTGGAAATAATGAATTTTTTTTTATATTTTAGTTAAGGGTCTAGATTAATAAATTAGTACAAAATATAGCAATAATTACAACCCTGATTTGTGTAAGTATTTATCTTTTTCACCTTTCTAAAAATAGCAATAAATAGGAAGAAATATAACTTAGTTTAAAATAGTTTGAGATGACTGATACAAAGGCTAAAAAATGGTTGTGTAGGATTGGGAAGGTGTTGTAAATCTAAATCTAACTTTCATTCTGCAAAAGGATATGAGTGTCAAAAAGTGGATGCTTTAGTGTTCGATGTTGTCCATTCCCACCGTTGTTATCCAAACTGATCATAAAGACTTGAAACTTTTTAGGTAGTTTTGTTGTGCCTATGTGAGCCTACCTATGAAAAATTGAGTGTTACCTATTGATGAAACTTGTTATGGAGCTAATTTTGTCTCAAAACCTTAACCCTCCATTATGCTTGATAAAATGATATTTGAATCACTTGAGAAAGAGGGGGTGTTAGTGTGTAAGTTCACTGAACATGCAATCCACACTCCTTATGTGGGTGCATTACCTACATACCAATACTCCAAAGAGGGATCAAGCCATATGTAGTTCTCCCACTTAGTGTGCTTTGTGAAATAGTGTGATGCAAATGCAAAATACCAAATTGATAGTGTTTAAGGTGGCTAGAGACTGGTATGAGGATTTGAATAGGTGTACAGCAATGTTGGGTGTCTGTATACATAGGATAGGGAAGTTTTCCTTAGTGTTTTATTTGCATTCTTGATTTCTTTGTAAATTTTGTCACCCCATTTATAAATAATCTTTAAGTGGGCTTTTATAGAAAATAAGTGGTTATGGGAAAGATTTTTTCACACTAGGACAACATAATTAAGGATAAGGATCAGATGAAAATGACCATTAGGGATCAAATTACAAATGGACAAAACCATCAAAAAGTGGATGCTTTGGTTTCTGGCACTATAGTCTAAATTTGGCACTCTTGTTATATAGGCTCAAGACCTAGGGGAATAGGATTGACATGAGAAAAAAGGTGTCTATAAGGGTCACAAGAGCATGAAAAAGGACCTATGGATAGGGTGTCATAAGCGACACTCTAACTACCAATTTGGACATCTTATATGACTACACTATCTACGCCATCACAAGGTGTAATTTCTTACCCAACCACTTCCACACAACAATAATTAGGGGTGATTAGGAGCTTATATTCTCTTATTCCATTATGTTCAATAACTCTACAATCTATGAATTACGTTACTTAGAGAAACTTCATCCCCTGAATGAATCTCAAAAGGTGTCTAAGGTTAATATGGGAGAGAATAAGCCCAAATATTAATAAACAATAGGGATCATTATTTGCAATAAATGATCAACTAAGAAAACCATATTATTAAAACTGATGATAAACACATGTGTAAGGAATAATATCATACCATTTGTGATTAAACAAGCATACTAAGAATTAAATACTTTACACACGTGTTCTAATAACATACTAAAATTAGTTGTTAGTTTCCCACACTAGGAGGGCAACTTAAAGGTTAGTTTCCTAAGCATGTTAACCAAGAACATTCTCAAGTTACTCAATAATACCCACAAAAATGGGTGTTTTAAGGGTTAGTATGCTAAGTCTATGCCCACTCCATAAACTACATATCTATGGTGATTGCCTCACATGCAGAATTAGGACTGGTTGTAGTTTATCTATTACTAAATGATTGTTAGTTTATATGTAAAGACAATCGGCCTTCACTAATCATCTAAATGACTAAGCAAAACATCATTACCCCTTGCAGGTAACTCTGTGACCACTAGTTGACTTAAATACAACTAGACAATACTATGAGTTACAAATACCTCCCTACATATGATAAGTATGCACATAAATAAAACTAAGCTTGAATGAATAAATTAAGACTCATTCCAAGGTTCCAAACCAAAAAGACTTTAAGTGGGCCCTATTTTAGGTCCACCCACTAGCAACTAAGGTCAAACACAAACATATGTAATTGTGGTCTAAAATGTGAACTAAGGCAATAAGTATAAAAAAGACACAAAATTGTGTAAGGTATCTGTTGTCCTAAAAAAATATCACTCATTTTTGGGACAAAATTTGAACTATTTTGGTCTTATAGACCAAAATTATCTCTTCCCTTTTCAAAATTTGTCTTGGGCATTCAAATTCCTCATTTTTTAGGCTTAAATCTATGGACTCTGCAGGTGGGTTCAATCAAAAGAATCAGTTTCTAACACTTGGTCATTTTCAAGATTAGTTCAGTGCCTTGGTTCAAACAAAAATGTTCAAAAGTGGATTCAAGCAGCAGGTTCAACGTTTGGTTCATCCTTTGGTTCAATGTCAAATGGTTTAAAGGCAGGTTCAATCAAGTGGTTCAATGCTTTGATTCATCTTTTGGTTCAATCAAACGGTTCGGCAATCGGTTCAAGGCTTCGTTTGAACCATTGAAACAAAACTTGGTTCAATGGTTGGTTCAAGCGACAAAGTTCAAAGGAGTGCCCTAAGATTCAAAGACACAAGTGCCCTTGTGAAGGGAATTCCCATGGCAAAAAGTGACCAAGACAAACAAACGGACTGAGATAAAAGTCCAACAAAATCCTGCGGATGCTGCCAAGTGTCGACGATCGAGCCTCACTAAACTTTATTTGTGTGAATTGGCAAATATTGCCATGTGTCCCTCTTGAAGCTTGTCATAAGCCTCCAAGTGTCAATATCTGCAGTCTCTTCCCTTAGCTTCACTATTTCAAGCAAAGACACTGGTAGACCCAGGGATGAGTGACTAAATAAAGTGGAATGTGCCAAGTGTCTGCATCCGTGTGACTACCAAATGTATTCAAACCGTGCCACGTGCCCCTTGCAAAATTTAGTGGAAGCTGACAAGTGTCAATCTCCATAATTTCTCCCTCTTGCTTCTTGTTTTCATAAAGATTGTGGTGGACCCCCAGTGAGCTATTGAAGAAAGCAAAATGCGCCATGTGTCATCATCCACCTGACTCTCTAAAGACAAGCAGAAGCTACCACCTTTTCCATTGTAGCTTTGTAGAGAGCGACATGTGTCTGCATCTACGATTCTAAATTTCTAATAGGTTTCAAAGCCTCTATCAATAAACATTTCTCAGAGTCCCATGAAATTTGCCACATGTCTTCACCTATTTAGCAGTAGAATGTGCCATGCATCAATTGCTAAAGACCAGTAGAAAGTGACTAAAGAATAGAGCATCAAATTGAATATAAGACTCGATTCAAATAACCAAAAAAAGAGGAACGATGAAGAAAGATCAGATCATCAGGTGGACATTAAAAGATGTAAACTTTCAATAGCGTGACTTGTTTCTCAGCATTGAGAAAAGCAAATGGGTAGATGCCCCTAAGTTCCAGCCTACCTTCTTAATATATTTTAATGCAACATGATGTGTTACTATTCTCGAGTCCTTCTTGAAGAGGATATATAAGGGACTCTCTTCTATTGTAAAGATATCTCTTTTTGACAAGGAGAACGAAACTCTGCCCAAATTGAAAGGCACTTCTGAGACTTTGAGCTTAGTTTGTTGATCATATTTTGTTACTGGAATAAGAAAGCAAGTGAATTTTCAAAATTTGTGCTGTGATATCTTTGTTTTTGAGGAAACTGTTCTTATGTCTTTTTCCTTGATTTATTTTTTGTTCCTTTAATTCAACAAGTAGGATTAGTGAAATTAGTCAGAAAGGTGTCCTGAAGAGTCAACTGTGGAGAGACTTTGTGCCCCCATGATTACCTTTAGTGTGTTTTCTTTTCATTTCTATGTAAAGGACTTTGGGATGACTTTGTGCCCTCATTTTCCTTCGTATCTTACTCTTGAGTAATTCAGGTGGAGACTTTATGCTACATCTCAATTTGTTGGTTACTACATCCTTTGTTACATTTTGTTGTTACTACTAGGAGTACTCTTGTTGCTGGCTGAATAGTACTTCTAAAAGAAGAGGAGTGTTGTCTATCATTTCCTTTGAGTTTTTTCTTTGATCCGCATGCATCATCTTTGAAAAAAGAGAGATGGATGATTTGCCCTACCCTTGAGTATTATTTTCTATTAATATATATATATATATATATATATATATATATATATATATATATAACCTACCTATAGGGAACCTCCCCTTGATGAGAGGAGATATCAGTCCCCTTATGATGTGGTAAAACTACACATTTGGACTAATAATCTTCCTACTTTGGCTGATCAGACCTATTTTGTTTATCAGTACGTTGATCGACAAAATATTCAACCAAAAGTTTTTGGCGACTCCATTGGGGACACAATAATTTTGTGCAATTTGGAACCTCAAGTTTTAGATTAAAACATCACCTGTGTCTTACCCATTATCATTATAACCCTTATCCATTACAGACTTTGGTGACTCCGTTCCATGTCTTACCCATTATCCATTTATAGTCTTACCATTTTCATCCATCTCCATTATATTATCTGGCCTACAAAACCAGAGCTGCTAGGAAAGAAAGCGTAGTTTGAAGCCTCAAGCTTTAAGCTAAAGCAGGGCTAGTTTCTTTTTCATTTTTGTCCTATAATCTGGCAACTCCATTTAGATGTGTTATCCCTATTGTTCATAATATAATCATGGCAGTTTGAGGCCCCTGAGGTAACTCATTTGGCCCACTTAATCTAACTCCACCCCTGCATGAGCTACCACTCAGTTCAAGAAATAATTTCTCCAAATTCTTTGGTGATGGAAGAGTCCACCCTAATGAACACATTTCAGCCTTCACCATAACCTGTAATGTTATAGGGGTGGAATTTGAAGATGTGGTAGTCAAGATTTTTGTGGAGACACTATAAGCTGCTGCTACAAACTGGTTTTACCATCTATAAGCTGGATCAGTGACTGACTTGGATACACTCAAAGCCAAGTTCAAAGCAGGGTTCAAGCTAGTAGAAGATGCACATGCCTTGTTGGCCCAGCTCACTCAGATGAAAAAAGAGCCTCATGAGCCTATAAGGGATTTTATTGCTAGGTTTGACAAGTTAAGGCACATGATTCCCATGGTCACTCAGTTAACACCTCAGAACCTCAAATGCTTCTTCATCAATTCACAACTGCCTAAAGTGAGTTTTCTATCGAGACATGCTAGTTAAATAGATCTTGCTGCAGCTCAAATTTTGGCCACTGAGGTAGAAGATGACCTTATCTTAGCAGGAAAGATAAGGAGAGATCCAAACAGAGGCAAACCTTCTTTATCTTCTGAATACTCACCCATAGTCATGACTGACCCAATGGTACAAAAGCTGGCAAATGAATTGCTAGTCTTGAAAAGGCAAATGGCACAAGGTATGTCTTTTGCTTCTCTATATAAACATATACCAAGGAGGACATTCCCTAATCAGCCATATCAAGGCAACGCTACCAGAAGTCAAGGGAAACCAAATCATCTTCCTCCCCCATAGAGGAACCCTGCCCTTGAAGCACCTCCAACAAACTCGGTAGTTGGATATCTGGAAATAGAGCATGTTTCTTATTTCAAACCTAAGTTCAAGCAAGAAAATGGTGTTGATCTCTTTAGGGAAGATCTAGAAGAATCAGCTGGCAACTCCCACATTAGTTTCTTGAATTACGAGGATGAAACCAGAAGTGAAGGTGAAGAAATAAAGAATCATACGTAGTATTCACCTAGTCCCAGAATCAGTCAACTCAGCAGGCTGACAAAGAGAAGACAGAGGAGTGACCCCAACCAGTAATTTCAATTATTGAGCAGAGAACTCCTCTTCCTTTCAGTCAAAGGACCCAATGATTGCCAAAGAAGTAAGTACATTGAACATCTCTACACCTTCTACTTTAGATTCGCAGATCAATCCTCCCCCTCCCAAAAATCAAAAGGATGAACTCCCATCCTCTCTTCCAAGTCCATCTCAGTCATTTACCATGATTGATCATGTCAAGAAATCCAAAATTTTAATGCCTTTCATTTCTAGGTAGCATGACTCCATAACCCAATGGTACACATGAAGACACTAGAGATTCTGAATTATACTCCTTTCAATTCTTTTTACAATTGATAGAAGTTCCCCAATTGGAGCCAGCTATTGTCCCCCAAAAATATCACTCATTTTTGGGACAACATTTGAACTATTTTGGTCTTACAGACCAAAATTGTCTCTTCCATTTTCAAAATTTGTCTTGAGCATTCAAATTCCTCATTTTTCAGGCTTAAATCTATGGACTCTATAAGTGGGTTCAATCAAAAGAATCAGTTTCTAACACTTGGTCATTTTTGGGATTGGTTCAGTGCCTTGGTTCAAACAAAAATGTTCAAAAGCGGGTTCAAGCCGCAGGTTCAACATTTGGTTCATCCTTTGGTTCAACGTCAAATGGTTCAAAGGCAGGTTCAATCAAGTGGTTCAACACTTTGATTCATCCTTTGGTTCAATCAAACAGTTCGTCAATCGGTTTAAGGCTTCGTTTGAACCGTTGAACCAAAACTTAGTTCAACAGTTGGTTCAAGCGACAAAGTTCAAAGGAGTGCCCCAAGAGTCAAAGACACAAGTGCCCTTATGAAGGGAATTCCCATGGCAAAAAGTGACCAAGGCAAACAAACGAACTAAGACAAAAGCCCAATAGAATCCCATGGATGCTACCAAGTGTCAACAGCCAAGCCTCGCTAAACCTTGTTTCTGCGAATTGGCAAATATTGCCATGTGTCTCTCTTGAAGCTTGTTAGAAGCCTCCAAGTGTCAATATCTGCAGTCTCTTCCCTTAGCTTCACTATTTTGAGCAAAGACCCTGGTGGACCTAGGGACGAGTGACTAAATGAAATGGAATGCGCTAAGTGTTTACATCCGCACGACTAACAAATGTATTTGGACCCCGCCACGTGCCCCTTGCAAAATTTGGTGAAATCTGACAAGTGTCAATCTCTGTAATTTATCCCTCCTGCTTCTTATTTTCATAAAGACTATGGTGGACCCCCAGTGAGCTACTAAAGAAAGCAGAATGCACCATGTGTCATCATCCACCTGACTCTCCAAAGACAAGCAAAAGCTGCCACCTTTTCCATTGTAACTCCGCAGAGAGCGACACATGTCTGCATCTGTGATTTTAAATTTCTAATAGGTTTCAAAGCCTCTATCAATAAACATTTCTCAAAGTCTCGCAGAAGTTGCCATGTGTCTTCACCTATTTAGCAGCGAAATGTGCTACACGTCAATTGCTAAAGACCAATAGAAAGTGACTAAGGAACATAACATCAAATTGAATCTAGGACCCAATTCAAATAACTAGAAAAGGAGGAATGATGAAGAAGGATCAGATCACCAGGTGGACATTGAAAGATGTAAACTTTCAATAGCGTGACTTGTTTCTCGACATTGAGAAAAGCCAATGGGTAGATGCCCCTAAGTTCCAGCCTGCCTTCTTAATAGATTTCAATGCAACATGATGTGTTACTGTTCCCAAGTCCTTCTTGAAGAGGCTATTTAAGGGACTCTCTTCTATTGTAAAGATATCTCTTTTTAACAAGGAGAACGAAACTCTGCCCAAATTGAAAGGCACTTCTGAGACTTTGATCTCAGTTTGTTGATCATATTTTGTTACTAGAATAAGAAAGCAAGTGACTTTTTAGACTTTGTGTTGTGATATATTTGTTTTTGAGGAAACTATTATGATGTCTTTTTCCTTGATTTATTTTCTGTTCCTTTAATTCAACAAGCAGGATTAGTGAAATTAGTCAGAAAGGTGTCTTGAAGAGTAAACTATGGAGAGACTTTGTGCCCCCATAATTTCTTTTAGTGTGTTTTCTTTTCATTTCTGTGTAAAGGACTTTGGGACAACTTTGTGCCCTCATTGTCCTTCATATCTTACTCTTGAACAATTCAGGTGGAGACTTTGTGCTGCATCTCGATTTGTTGGTTACTACATCCTTTGTTACATTTTGTTGTTACTACCAGGAGTACTCTTGTGGTTGGATGAATAGTACTTCTGAAAGAAGAGGAGTGTTGTCTGTCATTTCTTTTGAGTTTTTCCTTTGATCCACACGCATTGTCTCTGAAAAAAGAGAGATGGATGATTTTCCCTACCCTTGAGTATTAATTTTTGTTTATATATATATATATATATATATATATATATATATATATATATATAGAAATTAATACTCAAGGGTAGGGCAAATCATCCATCTCTCTTTTTTCAGAGACGATGCATGCGGATCAAAGGAAAAACTCAAAAGAAATGACAGACAACACTCCTCTTCTTTCAGAAGTACTATTCATCCAACCACAAGAGTACTCCTGGAAGTAACAACAAAATGTAACAAAGGATGTAGTAACCAACAAATCGAGATGCAGCACAAAGTCTCCACCTGAATTGTTCAAGAGTAAGATATGAAGGACAATGAGGGCACAAAGTTGTCCCAAAGTCCTTTACACAGAAATGAAAAGAAAACACACTAAAGGAAATTATGAGAAAACACACTAAAGGAAGTAAGATATATATAGCTTACCTATAGGGAACCTCCCCTTGATGAGAGGAGAGATCAGTCCCCTTCTGATGTGGTAAAACTACACATTTGGACGACTAATCTTCCTACTTTGGCTGATCAGACCTATTTTGTTTATCAGTACGTTGATCGACAAAATATTCAACCAACAGTATCCATGAATCAAATTTTAAATGCTGAAAGGTACTAAAATAATAGTCACAATCATAAGACCTTTCCAAACGAGACAAAATATATGAATTTCACACTAGTAACTAGGTGTAAAAGTACCTCTAGTTTAAATCCGATGTAAGAGGATAATTTTTTTCTTTTCATAAAAGATAATTATCTAAGCTATAAATATTACATATAAGGCAACAAAATATTTTTATAATGAGAGAAAAACATGATTTAGTAAACTAGTCCAAAGTGACTTTTTACTTAGAAAACTTGCCCCTGAAAATTCTAAATAAACAAGTTACGAAAATACCATAAGAAAAATAGTAAATTTAATAACAAAATTTATTTTATTCTTCTGATAATAATTTAAAGTTATTATAATTTATTTGAAACTTTCGAATTTGAAAAATATCATTCCTAGGTATTTTAACTATGTCGATTCCAAATCAATTTCAAAGGCTAGAAAAAAGAGTTATTTCTGCCACTACAAAAATGTCACTAAAAAAGGCCTTAAATGACTATTGTCAAAGAGTCAAAAAATTATTTGACAGTTATTAGAAAATTTTGTAACTTAACAAGTCTCGGAATTTGAAAACCCTAAATTTAAGTATTTATTTAAAACCACTATAACATACTA
Organism: Torreya grandis; assembly: GCA_037957365.1. Taxonomy (NCBI): domain Eukaryota; kingdom Viridiplantae; phylum Streptophyta; class Pinopsida; order Cupressales; family Taxaceae; genus Torreya; species Torreya grandis. Next base: position 1,230,757 of record JARHVA010001029.1, on the reverse strand, counting down.
AAATATTCTCACAAAAAGAGTTGATAATTTTTATTTTATTTTATTTTTAACTAGGTTTATAAGGTGATCTAATAAATTAAAGTTTTCAATCAAAAGTTTAAATTTATTAATTTTCACCTTAAAGTATCACAATTTAAAAAATGATTAATATTTCATTATTAATATATATATTTTTTTAATTCGGTATGGAGTTAAAAATCATCCCAAAAGATTTGATGGAAAATTTAATTTACTTAATAAGTGGTCTAAAATAGCTTAAATGAGAAGTTAAATAAATAAATTCAATTATAATAAAATAAATTCAAAAGTTTCCTCTTTGACTTATCATATAGTGGGTTATTATAATAAAATAAATTCAAAAGTTTCCTTTTTGACTTATCATTTGGTGGGTTAAGTCACCATCATTGAATTGAAGGAATCTCCTTCTTAAGATCTAGGGCAACCTCTTGAAATCTAAGTTCTTTTGAATTCTCAAATAAAAATTATTTTTTTAATTTTTTTGAGTCTCATTCCTTATTTGTTTTATTTACATGTTGATGATTTGGATGGAAAAACCCAAAGAAAGAAGACTCAATATTTAAAATCAAACCATTATATATATATATATATATATATATATATATATATATATATATATATATATATATATATATATATATATATATATATAAAACTAGATGAATAACTAACCTTCTTTGAGGTTTCTTATACAAATATAGATGTTTTGATAAGTTTATATATATATATAAACTTATCAAAACATCTATATTTGTATAAGAAACCTCAAAGAAGGTTAGTTATTCATCTAGTTATTTTATTTATTTGTTATTATATGTATACATTTTCTGTGTGTGTATATATATATATAGACACACACACACTTGTTTTTTCAATGCCCTGTAGGTTTGGCCGAGCTGCATAAGTCATAGTCGACTTACGACTCCCCCAACAAACAAGGAAAATGGAGTGGATTGGCTACCCGACCCCCTCCCCTTTTCTTCTATGGAAATGGGTTGAGGGGTCGACACAATTATAGCCCCTCCCCTCTCTCACTCTCACACACACATAATTGTTTAAATTTATTTTTAAAATTTTATTTTATTGTTTTCTTTATTTTTATTTTTATTCGTCTAAAATAATATTTCAATTAAAAAAATTGAATTGTGATTTTATTTTTTTAAATCCATGTATATATATATTTCATTATATTATATGTATAACTATATTTGCATAAATAAATAAGAGTTTATTTAAACTCATTTATTTCAATTTATAATTTATTTATTTATTTTTGTATTTGTATCTAAAACCATGATTCCATATATATATATATATATGAGTCGATCTATTCTTTTTATAATATATTTTAGATTTGTTTTTAAAAGTTTATTTTTATTTTATTATTTTCTTTATTTTTATTTTATTTTTTTAATATATATATATATATATATATATATGTTATATACACAAATAAATAAGAGTTTATTTAAACTAAATTATAAATTATTTATTTATATTTATCTATCTAAAACAATGATTCCATACATTTATTTATTTATGAGTTGATTTATTCCATTTATAATATATATATTTCAAATTTTATCCATTTCATTAATTTTTTATATATATAAATATATATATACACACACGCATCTTTTTATTATTGTTTTGAAAAAAACTGCACCTTCACCCTTGCAATAGATGGGAAAATATATTGATTTATTATTTATTTATTTATATATATTGGAACTCTTTAAGTTTATTTTGTATCTAAAATCATTTCCAAAGATTAATAATATTTAATAAGTTATTTCATATATATTTATAATCTTTTAAATATATGGATATATTTAATTATTATTATTTTTTTAATTTGATTAAATAAAGGTTATGAGTTTTAAAGATCCCAAATATTAATATAAAGGAGAAAAAAATGTGACATTGACACATATATGAGACGTTTTTATCAATGAGAAAGGGATAGGCAAAATAGACACAAAAACAACTAGCCAAAAAATAAAAAATGAGTAAAAATGTACAGAGGTTCAAATCTACTTCAAACAGCGATGAAACAACCAAAAATGCTTTAGTGAAGCATTTGCCAATCTTTTGCACAAACATCAACAAACATAATTCCACCAGACTGTTTACATCCTCAAACTAGAGGATTTTCCACAAAATTTCATCAGGTTTTTGCTTTCTTTTTACCTTCAACAACTGTGTTTTGTGAATCTATTTGGGGTCCCCCCAATTTAGGAAGTTCCGCTGAGGGTCCCCTTGAGCGGAGGGACATACAAGAGAGTTAAACCACTACTTTTTTACCTTTTCTAAACTTTTGTCCATCCTTCCTTGACTTCTACAGTAACACAGCATTGGGATTTGTCTTCCATTATTGGGTCCTCAATTTCAGCCATAAATAATTATATTTTAGAGTTCTTCTCAAAAGAAATGGTTGAAGTGGAAGGAACTATCGAGTTCATAGATTTCCTTGTAAATATTAAGTCCTTCAACAGTACATATTTTGAATGAGGGGGACTTTTATGGTCCTCAAGATCCTCTAAAGGTTATAAAGAATCATCGCTATCAGAATCTGAATCTGAATCATTTTCAGCAAGCACTTGTAGGTGTTCGAGGTGGAAGTCTTTCCACCAAGAGGAATCCTTCTTTTTCCTAAGAAAACTATATTTTTTAGTCAAATGTCTTGTATTAAAATAGCTATGACAATGAAACAACAAACCTTCATAGTCCAAAGGTTGGGACCAAGATCAGTCCTTAACTTGAAAAGTGATATTTTTAAGAATATTCTTGTAAGTGTCAATATTTACCATCTTTTTTACCTTTTTTCTTTTTGTAAATTTTTGTCCATCCTTCCTTGACTTCTACAATAACACAGGGCTAGGATTTGTCTTCCACTATTGGGTTCTTGATTTCTACCCTAAATAATTTTATTTTTGGGTTCTTCTTGGAAGAGGTGGTTGAAGCGAAGGGGACTACCAAGTTTGTAGCTTTCCTTGGAAAGATTAAGTCCTTCAGTAGTACATCTTCTAAATGAGGAGGGATTTTATGGTCCTCAAGATCCTCTAAAGGTTACAAAGAATCATCACTATTAGAATTGAATCTGAATCATTTTCAGCAAGCATATATAGGTGTTCAAGGTGGGAGTCTTTCCACCAAGAGGAATCCTTCTTTTTCCTAAGAAAACTATAGTTTTTAGTCAAATGTCCTATATTAAAATAGCTATGATAATGAAACAACAAACCTTCATAGTCCAAGGGTTGGTACCAAGATCGATCCCTAACTTGAAAAGTGATATTTTTAGGAAGATTCTTATAAGTGTCAATATTTACCAACATTTTTACCTTTTTTCTTTTTCTAAAATTTTGTCCATCCTTCCTTGACTTCTGCAACAACACAGAGCTAGGATTTGTCTTCCATTATTGGGATCTTGATTTCTACCCTAGATAATTCTATTTTTGGGTTCTTCTCGAAAGAGGTGGTTGAAGTAAAGGGGACTATCGAGTTCATAGCTTTCCTTGGAAAGATTAAGTCCTTCAGTAGTACATCTTCTAAATGAGAGGGAATTTTATGGTCCTCAAGATCCTCTAAAGATGATAAAGAATCATCACTATCAGAATCTAAATCTGAATCATTTTCAACAAGCACTTGTAGGCGTTCGAAGTGGGAGCCTTTCCACCAAGAGAAATCCTTCTTTTTCTTGAGGAAACTATATTTTTTAATAAAATATCTATTGATGCCTAAATATGTACCATAGGTACCCAGAGCGTTAAAGAAACACTTCTCATTTTAGAATTTATAGAATTCAGTGCATGAGTTGCAAGTTGTGATAATCATGTTATCGGTTGGTGCAATAGAGGCAAAGCAAGTGGACTGTTTCATAATATTTATAATATTTTGGTGGTTGGGAGCCACCTTGGCCAAATAGTAGATCTATGTAAAGTATGAAGCATCTATGCTAAGAATAGTGAATTATGATCAAGAACTAATCTAAGATATATATTTACAATGTAAATTAAACTAAGGTGATTCAGTTAAAAAGGAATCAAAAGGAAGGGTAGGGTAGAAAGAAATGTTGTTGATATTCATTCCAAACATCATGACAAAGTTCAAATATCATTTAAACATATACTTTAAAACCAACATGTGAATTAAAACAACTTAGCCCAAATTACATCATACATCAGGAATACTTCTAAGGAAGGCATGGAAAAATACAGATAAGAACCAAGATCACTTTAAGTATTTACCCTTGCAAGTAAATAACATTGGCCCAAATGCAAGAAGAGCAAGAAAATGAATTGAATCTAAGAACTTTCAATCAACTTAGAATTGGCATACGTTAACAACTCTACAATCAAAGGTACACACCAAGAATCCATAAGAACCATTCAAATCCGGTAATAAGAATGAGCATATGAGAGAAAATCTATGATAACAAACACACAAACAAATACTAGACAATCTTTATAGAATTCTTTACTTGTATTGTTTACTCCAAGTTTAAAAAGTGATTTTGCCTCTAAAAATTCCCCCCTTTACAATTGATAATGCTCCTTTTATAAGATGAAAGGAAGCATGTCGGTCAGTCCTAATCAATTAAAAAAGTACAGGAGTAGGGACAGTTGTCATTTCCATAAATATTCTAGAAATACACTAGAGTTTTTTAATGAACTGATCTATAGGCAGTGTGTTTTAAAAACAACATATGTCTTTATAAACATAATATCCCATTTTCAAAATAGCTAATATTTAGTTATACGAAGAATATTCCTAAGTCTCTTAACCTTTGGGATCCCTGTGCTACTGTAAGATCTTCATGGTTTCTTGATGCTCTTGGCCCAGAGTAATCCCCTTCTCTACTTTTGAGGTCAAACTAGAATTATATGTTCCCTTAATAAACACTCCTCCAAGCTATCATGAAGTATTAGATTGCTTAGACAAATGGTAATTTAGGTTCTCCTTTGCATTACCAGGTCTGTAAAGTCTCCAATTTGGCACATTGAACTCATGTGGCTTTGATGTGGCATTTTCATGGCATCCCCATGTCATTATATTCATCACTATTTAAAATATGATCGTTGCCTTTGAATTTGGATTTAAGCAACTATCTTAAAATTGATGTCTGTGCGACTATCATTTGTGTTTGTAGGAACATCCTTGATGGTTGCATGACCATCAATTTTAAACACATGATCAAGGCTCTTTGTTATGTAAAAATTGATGTTTGTGTAACCATCATTTGACATCTATAGGAATGTCTTTAACAGTCACGTGACTATGAAGTTTAAACATGTGATCGATGATCTTTGCTATGTTAAATTTAGCATCCATACAACCATCATTTGACATTCGTGATAATGTCTTTGATGGTTGCATGATCGTCAATTTTAAACATGTTATGGGAATTATCTACCAAGTCCACCACTTGTCATTTTCTAGTTTATTATGCACTTTGTGTGTGCCATGTGTTGACTTCTCGATGCTTCTATGCTCTTTGTACTAGGTTTTGAGGTTATGCCACATGGTAGTCTCGTGAGCCTTTTGAGCTTTGCATCTTATCAGTTCTATCATCTCATGCACTTTCACCAAGTGGTAGTCTCATGTTAACTTAGAGCTTCATTGAAAATTCTTCATTGATCTCACTTTGTTGATCTAGATCTGTATGCTAAAATGCATATCATTGATATCTAAAAGGTGCTCAATGTTTAAAATGGAGTCCATTGCTTGAATTTTCAATCACTGATTTCCCTCCGTTAGATTAATCTTATCCGATCAACCATGGATCATAGATCCTGTAGAGATGCATAATGTTTAATCAAGGTTCAAGGAACATTTAGAACTTAGCATAAAACTTTCATACTTTTTATGTTAAATAAACACGACTTAAGACCTTAGGCTAATAAGATTTAAACTAAGTTCAGAGACATAACAAAGGGGACCCCATGAATTAAAAAGGGACCAAGGCACGAAGATTATGGACCAAGGCTAGAAACATAGATAAAAGGACCCCACGAATAATAAATACATAGCATAAAGTCTTAGACTAAGGTTTTTATCATATTAATAAATACAATAAACATTAGGATAAGACTTCAGGCTAAGCTTTATAACAAAGGGACCATGTGATTACTTAGACCAAGCTAGGATTTTTATCATAAGGTTTGGTTGTGTTGAAAAACATGACTAATCCTTAGGGTAAAAATTAAACCAAGTCCATATTATGATTAATTTATTCCTATTTAAATTTAAATAAAAAGCTCCTGTCAAATTTAAATTAAAAGGTCCAAATGAAACATTAGGCTAAGGTTTCAAAAATATAGATTTAATTAATCAATTATAGACCAAGGTAAAAATATCAATTTAACATTGAAGCACAAAAACCCTAAGCATGTTTAACCCCAAATGAGCTCCATTAAACCTAGAACTTGAAACATATAATCCATTGTTAGTTAATTTAGATAAGGGCAAACTAGAATCATGAACAATTAAGTTAGCCAAACCATGGTGTGGATGATCTTCAAATACAAATGATTTGCAAACGTTCTAGTGACACTTTGATCAAGTGAATCTTCAATTTGAAGGTACAAATTTTCACAATTTGACACAAGGGTTCCTAATTTTAAAAAATAGGGGTATGTTGACCTCAACAAATGGTGAATTATGGGGGAAATATAGCAATATGTTAGAATTCAAAGACTCTAGTTCAAACTAATAATTAAGATACTTATTCCATTTGATCAAGCACAATTATTAAGATTAGTTTATGGTTAGAACAAATCTTGCACATGTAGAATTAAGATCAAATATCAAAACTCAATCATGTTTCTTTGATTCCACTTATTGATTGCCAAAGGATTTAGAGAACAACTTTCAGGTTCATGAATTTAATCATTAGCATTAACTTTCAACATGTTTGAATATTCATTAAGAATTGTACTTAAGCTCCAGGAAGGCCTGAGAATTTCTCTACTATTAGTCAGGAATCCATAGCCCTGATAGAGATGCCTTTGGCTCCACTCAAGGCCTTGTTCCACTGCCAACCAGGCATCCATAGCCCCGGTGGAGATTACTAGAATCAACTTTACATAGAAATATTTTGACATTTTGTAATAAGGTTCTTATTTTTGTATTTTTCAAGTCCTTTTGACTTTATAACAAAGTTTGGGAACCAAGTTAGTCAGGTTTAGGGCAATTAATGTTTTTTAACTGCAAGCATAATTGTAAACTTTGTTCCAGGCAATTAATGTTTTTTAACTGCAAGCATAATTATGTCATAATAGTCTAAGATTTCATCCTACATGTGAAATCCTTCATAAAACCAAGATTATATCATAATAAGGTTTAAAATCTCAATGAACAATTAACTTATCCATCAGTCTTTTCTAGTTTCTCTAAACTACAACATCAAGATCATAGTTCAACAATCCATGATCAACCAATGTTGAGAAGTCATATCTACATTTCTGAACATGAATCTCTTGAGAAATTAGGTGAACTTTGAGCTAAGGGCTATCTAAAATGAATTATTAGAAATAAAGAATAAATCAAGAAGAAGCAAAAAATATATACAGACACTATATACAAAAAAGGGACATGAAGGAAAGAACAAGAAAGAAATGAGAAAGAAACTAAATTAAGCTCTACACTAACTTCATAAAATACTTACCTCTAAGATCAAATAGAAAGTTATTTAGTCTACTAAAAAATCTTGAAACATGAATGTTTTTTTATGGCAGCATCTTACTCATAGTGGTATTTGTATGTTCATAACTTCTGTGTGTTGTATCTTGACTTTTCACCTCCATTCTCTAGTACATGGATTGAAGATATGGGTCTAAAACCCAATCATCTTCCTCCCAAATTCTTATACTTTATAGTATGAGTGTTATTTTTACTTCATCCATAGACAGATAGTGGCTTATATCATCTTCACCTAATAATGGTAGTTTGGCTAACATCCTTAGGCTGATGTCTTAATTGGGCTCTTTTTGGGGTGGAAATAAACTACTAATTTTTGTACAAAAATCTTCCAAGTCATTCCAAAAGGCTTCTTCATCTTGATCAACTGAATGGATTTCATCTGGAATCTCATCATTAGAAACATGTTGGTCCCATACTCTTGACCTTTTTATGGGTTCATATTAAGGTTCTTGATCTGTTGCATTAACTTCATCTTCATCTTTTTTGTCCATAAGTATTTCAATGGCATCTTCAAGAACTTCATTCATCTTAGTTGTAACTTATTTCAAGAAATCCTAATATAATTGTTGTTTATGGTCAGTTTCTTCAGCAATATCTTCAATTTCATCAATGTCTTCATATAAAGTATCCTCACAGTTATCTTTTGAATAGAAGTCAATGTGTATTTGATCTTGTTCCTAGGATTGCTCATCCTGAGGAACTGCTCCTTCTAGAGTATCTTTAGGTTCACTTTCCTCTTCAAATGGAAAATCAAAATCTTATACAAAGCTAGATGTCCCTACAACATTGTCTTGATTAGGTACAATTTTATAAGTGTCTCTTCCATATTGAGATGCTTTAAAAACATTGCAATGATCAACCAAATCTATATCACAAAGATTCATTTCATGTATGCTCTCAGATGACTCATTCTTATTTTTTTGAAACCTAGGTGAAATTTTATTTTGATTTACATTATAAATGACATTCAACATAGGCAAATTAAGATTGGCATTTGAAATGGTAATGCCATTTAACCCTGGGGTTGTATTTGGTCATTGATTACCACAGCTTCAGCATAGGCCTAAGCTAATGTATCAATGACTCTGATATATTTTTTAAAAAACATAGAAGTCAATAGATCTAAAACATCCTTATAATTCTCTAAATCTAAAGGCTCAACAAGTTTATAAAGAGCTATAGTTTTATTAAGAATCTTTTGAAATCTAGCATTAAAATTTCTAATGGTTTCATTTGAATCCTTCTTAACAGTAATGAATTGTTGATAAAAGACATATGGACTGATGGTGTTTCCAAATTGATCAACAAAATAATTATCAAAATCATTCTAACTAATAATTAAATCCTTAGGAAGTTAAGAAACCAATCATATGCCTCATCTCTAAGAGTAAAAGGAAAAAATCTACAGACAACATCTTCATGAACAATATTTAACAATCTTAAGGTAGCCTTAAAGAACCTGATGTGATCCTCAACATTAACACAATTATAATACTAAAAGAAGGCAAATACCTTTCAGTATTCTTGGGTAAGTCATGTACCTAGCTAGGCACATTGAAAGAAGAGCCTCCTAACCAGGCCATACCTTGATGAGGATCTCACTTGTGGCAATTCCAGCTCTAAACCCTATTTGAAATATGATGTGTAATCCTCATATTTATAAATAACAATGATTAGACTCACACATTAAGCAAATTTTACACAAATATGTATAAATAATAGTAAATAACATCGATCTTTAACTAAATTAGCTCAAAGATATGTCTAAATACATTAGTATGAATGATCTTTACATGTTTCAAGCTTAGATGAGCTCAAATTTGCAAAGAATTAGTCAATATTTGAACAAACTTGCTATTACTAACCTCAAACATCTTGGATTTAAGCTATCTTTACCAAAAATGTCCATATATCTTCAAATAAAATCAATCTTTGTCTAAAAGAAGCATAAAGATTGGTCTAAGACTAACAAGATCAATGATCTTTATAAAAATATGCTACAAAAAACACAAATATGAAATGAATACATCAATCTTTGATCAAAATACACTAGAATTAGCAAATATTCTACAAATTCACAAAGATCTAACTATGGGCTCTCTTTTTATCACCAACAAAGCTCCTCTTATTGATGCTTAAATGTGTACCATTGGTGTTCAAAATGTTTAGGAAATACTTCTCATTTTAGAATTTAGAGAATTTAGCGTATGAGTTGTAGGTTGTGATAAACATGTATCTGTTGGTGGAATAGAGGGAAAACAAGTGGACTATTTCATAATATTTATATTAGTTTGGTGGTCAAGAGCCACCGTGGCTAAATAGTAGATTTATGCAAATTATGAAGCATCTATGCTAAGAACATTGAATTATGATCAAGAATTAATCTAAGATGGATATTTACAATGAAAATTACACTAAGGTGATTAGGTTAGAAAAGAAGCATAAAAAAAGGTAGGCAAAAAGAAATGTTATTGATCTTCATTCCAAACATCATGACAAAGTTCAAATATAATCCAAGCATGTACTTTAAAACCAACATGTGAAGTGAAACAACTTATCCCAAATCACATCATAAATTAGGTAGACTTCTAAAGAAGGCATGGAAAGATGCAAATAAGAACCAAGCTCACTTTAAATATTTACCCCTACAAGAAAACAACATTGGACCAAATGCAAGAAGAGAAAGAAAATGAAATGAATGTAAGAACTTTTAGTCAACCTAGCATTGGCACAAGTTAACAACTTTGCAATCAAAGGTACACACCAAGAATCCATAAGAACCATTCAAATCTGGCAATAAGAATGAGAAAATGAGAGAATAGACATGATAAAAAACACATAGATAAATACTAGACAATCTTTGTAGAATTCCTTGTTTGTATTATTTTCTCTAAGTTTACAAAGTGATTTTGCCTCTAAAAATCCCCCCCCCTCTTTTAAAATTGACAATGCTCCTTTTATAAGATGAAAGTAAGCATGTCATTCAATCATAATCAATTTGAAAAAGTATAGGAGTAGGGACAGTTATCATTTCCATAAATGTTTTAGAAATACACTAGACTTTCCCAATGAACTAATCTATAGGCAGTGTGTTTTACAAACAACATGTGTCTTTATAAATAGAATATCCCATTTTCAAAATAGATAAAATTTAGCTATATGAAGAATATTCCTAAGTCTATTAACCTTTGGGACCCCTATGTTGTTGCAAGATCTTCATGGTTCCTTAATGCTCTTGGCCTAGAGTGTCATGTCCCCTTTTCAGTTGACATCTTCAGAGTTGAGGATTGGCCTCTTATGCGACCTTCATAGGCTGATAGGATGGATAGAGGGTCATAATGGAGCTTGGCTTGGCTTCGACTAGCATAATTTCTCTAGTTGCCATTCATTCGAGCTCTTTCAGACATGTTTGCTTGAGCTCCTATTATTTAGAGACTTCTGACATACAATAGAGCACCCTTATTTTGGCATGATCATCTGCAGAATCACTCCTTGGTTCACCAGCGTCAGACAGTTCGAGGATTTGACATGTATTGAGGGAGATATTAATATTTGATTGATTTAATCAAATATTAATTATTTGGCCTATTTTTAATTAAGAAACCCTAATTCTAATTTAAGAAACCCTAATTAGGGCAAGCACACCTTTTTGAGGGTATAAGGGTTTCTCATGGGAGAGAATTATGATTATGAGATTATTGATATTGATTGTTGCTAAGAATTCTTTTGTGAAGACTGAGCCAAGGGTTCTAGGATTCTATTTGCATTGGAGAACGTCCACTCTTCAGTGTGTGCGATTCAAAGGTTGTGAGATACCAGTCGATCTATTGCTAGTTCGAGGGATAGCTTCATACAGAAGTTATCACAGTATTTCAGGTATGTATTTCATACATTGTGATTTAAATAATTATCCAAATTAGATATTTTGTATTAGTGCCATATTTCTTCAGATCTGGTATCTAGCATAGAGGCCGCAACATATTATCATGATTCTATACGGAATTTGTACCGATCCGTGCAATTCTGTATAGTTTTGTATCAGGTCATACAGAGTAGCAGGCAACTCAAAGACTAACATCGGCAGTCCAGAGACTGAAATCAGTTGACTTCATACCGACGATGGCAGAGCAGATCGACTAACTGAGACCGACGTCGATAGTATATCGACTGACGATGACAATATAAGCGACGTCGGTGACTGTGTTTTGACACAAAAACCTGAGCCATTCCAGATTCAGGGTTTGTTTTTAGATTTACAAAAGACCAGGGTTTTAAGATAGTTTTTTTAATATTCTTTGATATGCATGGCAGAGAACTTTATTTGTAATCAACTGGATGAATAATAAGATTAGCGATTTTCCAGTTAAGATATTTACTGTGGTTTATTTGTTTAATTGAATTTATTCTACAAAAATCATATCTTTGTTCAGAGCTTTTGTCTTTCTATATTCCCTATTGACAGGGGATATTATAGTGGTATCAGAGCCAAATTCCTACCATCCTGTTGGGTAGATTGATCTGTACAGTGATAGCTCTGATACAGTGGTATCAGAGCCAAATTCCAGCCATCATGTTGGGTAGTTCAGAGCCAAATTTCCTGCCATCCTATTGGGTAGATTGGTCATTGAATCAACTAAGTACCCATGATGTCTTCAAGTAATCATAAATAGTGGGACAAGGATATGGAGAAGTTGAAACAAAGTTTGAAGAGGTTAAATGAATTTTTTTCAGGCCCTACATTCGAAGACAAATTAACATGGAGTATTGCATCCATTGTTAAAGGGTCTAGGAAAAATCTTTGCTTATACTACAAATGTCCGTATGATGCCACTCACGATTGTCATTTGAGGCCTAAGGGCAAGGCAAATCATGTAATATGGGCATATTGTGAGGATTCAAAATCAGAAGATTTCAAACAGCAGGATAGTTCTGAGGAGTCAGAGGCAGAGGCTTCAAAGCCTAAGGTAGAGGTAATGAAGGTGGCTCACCAAGATTCTAAGAGACATGTGGATGAGCTTAGTCATGAGGATTTGGACTCTCGAATAGTTGCAGAGGATGAGGGAGCTAGAGATTGTAATGATGAGATAGTTTCAGCAACAACGTCTTCAGAGTTAGTGAGGATGAGTCTGATGCTGGCATTCAGAGTGTGGAGGTATACTCAAAGGTTAGTACATTGAGTGTTGTTGGTGAGTACATTCCTATAGTTGTAGCTGAGGAACATGTTTTTGGGGCTGACACACATGTTCAGGATTTGGGAGTACCTGGTCCTGATGAGTTTGGGATACTAGTGGAGTCGAGTCTCCAGATTGATTCTTCTCATGCTGATGACAGTGTGGTACAGTTGATCATGCCACCTTTACAGAGGGATCAGTTATGGGATGGATTGGCACCATCTTTTATATATGGCATATGTAGTTGCAAGTTACACAGTGTGCAGTATCGACACATCCAGGGCAGTTGTGATTTTGGAGATTGGTTGAGTTGCATTTGTCAGTTTGTTTATGGATTCCTCTTGGTTATACTTCAAAGGATATTGTAGGAGCTTGTGTTGATTGTCATCAGTATAGATCATGACTACATTTGGGATCCAGGTGGATTAATTGGTTTATTGTTTCGAGATTGCTTGGGGACAAGCAATTTCAGGAGGGGCAGATTGTCATGTTCCCTTTTCAGTTGACATCTTCAGAGTTGAGGATTGGCTTCTTATGCGACCTTTATAGGCTGATAGGATGGATAGAGGGTCATAATGGAGCTTGGCTTGGCTTTGACTAGCATAATTTCTCTAGTTGGCATTCATTTGGGCTCTTTTGGACACTTTTGCTTGAGCTCCTATTATTTAGAGACTTTTGACATGCAGTGGAGCACCCTTATTTTGGCATGATCATGTCCAAAATCACTCCCTGGTTCACCAGCTTCAAACGGTTCGAGGATCTGACATGTATTGAGGGAGACATTAATATTTGATTGATTTAATCAAATATTAATTATTTGGCCTATTTTTAATTAAGAAACCCTAATTCTAATTTAAGAAACCCTAATTAGGGCAAGCACACCTTTTTGAGGGTATAAGGGTTTCTCATGGGAGAGAATTATGATTATGAGATTATTGATATTGATTGTTGCTAAGAATTCTTCTATGAAGACTGAGCCAAGGGTTCCAGGATTCCATTTGCATTGGAGAATGTCCACTCTTTAGTGTGTGCGATTCAGAGGTTGTGAGATACCAGTCGATCTATTGCCAGTTCGAGGGATAGCTTCATACAAAAGTTATCATAGTATTTTAGGTATTTTGAGAGATAACTTCACACAAAAGTTATCACAGTATTTTAGGTATTTATTTCATAAGTTGTGATTTAAATAATTATCCAGATTAGATTTTTTGTATTAGTGCCATATTTCTTCAGATCTGGTATCCAGCATAGAGGCCGCAGCATATTATTGTGATTCTGTATAGAATCTGTACCGATTTGTGCAATTCTGTATAGTTTTGTATCAGGTCATACAGAGCCACAGGCAACTTAGAGACTGACATCGGTAGTCCAGAGACTGACATCGGTCGACTTCATACCGATGATGGCAGAGCAGATCGACTAACTAAGATCGACATCGGTAGTATATCGACCGATGTCAGTGACTGTGTTTTGATACAAAAACCCGAGTCATTCTAGATTCAGGGTTTGTTTTTAGATTTGCAAAAGACCAGGGTTTTAAGATAGTATTTTTAATATTCTTTGATATGCATGGCAGAGGACTTTATTTGTAATCAATTGGATGAATAATAAGATTAGCAATTTGCTAGTTAAGAGATTTACTATGGTTTATTTGTTTAATTGAATTTATTCTGCAAAAATTGTATCTTTATTCAGAGCTTTTGTCTTTCTATATTCCCTATTGACAGGGGATATTACAGTGGTATCAGAGCTTTTGTTAAAAAAAAGGAGACCCTTTTGGTTGGGGATATTACATAGAGTAATCCCCTTCTCTACTTGTGAGGTCAAACTAGAATTCTATGTTCCCTTAATAAATACTCCTCCAAGCTATCGTGACATATTAGATTATTTATTGGTGGACCTTGTATAATATTATCTTTAGACATATCATAATTCCATCTCTCTTTTGCATTATTAGGTCCGTAAGGTCTCCAATTTGGCACATTGCACTCCCTAGATTTGACGTAGCATTTCCATCATGTCCCCATGTCATTCTATTCATCATTGTTCAAAATATGACCATTTCCTATTTGGATTCAAGCAACTATCTTAAAATTGACATCCACGTGACTATTATTTGATGTATGTGGGAATGTCTTTGATGATCGTGTGATTGTCAATTTTAAACACATGATTAAGGATCTTTGTTATGTTAAAATTAACATCCATGTGACTGTCATTTGACATCCATGAGAATGTCTTTGATGGTCACATGATCATCAATTTTAAACATGTGATTAAGGCTCTTTTTCTATGTTAAAATTGATGTCTGCAAGACTATCATTTGATGTTCATGGGAATGCCTTTTATGATCATGTGACCATCAATTTTAAACATGTTAGGTGAATATTTTGTCGACCATCTAACTGGTGACCAAAATAGTTCCTATCGCCACAGCATAGG
The DNA here is from genome assembly GCA_037957365.1 of Torreya grandis. NCBI lineage: Eukaryota > Viridiplantae > Streptophyta > Pinopsida > Cupressales > Taxaceae > Torreya > Torreya grandis. Next base: position 1,215,425 of record JARHVA010001029.1, on the reverse strand, counting down.
GAGATTAGTCATCCAATGTTGCAGGTTTACCACATCCAAAGGGGACAAATCTCTCCTCTCATCAAGAGGAGGTTCCCTATTAAATATACATAGGCTATATACTATAAATATATGCAAAAAGTAAGACACAGGGGTGGGATAAACCATCCATCTCTCTTTTTTCAGAGATGATGCTAACAAATAGAGGAGAAATCCTAAGTGATTGGTGAAGGTATTTCCCTTCCTTCAGAAGTAACTTTTATCCAAGATCCAAATCCCTTCCTAGAGAGTAGAAATCTTGGTGAAGCAATAGAAGGAACTTCTCTTCTTTCAGAAGTGCTTGTTCTTTTAAACAACAAGACTCTTTATGGTAATAAGTGACTGGTAAGTGGGTCCAAAGTAACCAACAATCTAAGATGTAGCTCAAAGTCTCCACCTTGACTACCCTAGAGTGAGGTATGAAGAATAATGGGGGCACAAAGTCATCCCAAGGTCCTTTACACAAAAATAGAAATGAAAAACACACACTGAAGACAACTATGACAGTGCAAAGTCTGAAAGTAGTTGGCTTCAGGACACCTTTCTTATCACCTCCACTAGTTTTGCTTGTTAAATCAAATAAACAAGAATGCTTTTAGAAGACAGACATACGAACAATCTCCTAAAGTAGCACAAGTTATAACAACACAAAGTCTACAAGTAACTTGCTTTCTCATTCAATCAAAGAAATATGAACTACAATCTGAGCTCAAAGTCTCAGTAATGCCTTTCAATTTGGGTAGAGTTTAACTTCTGGTAAGGGGAAGATCTCCTTTGTAACAATGAAAGAGTTTACATTATATAGATGCCAGGAGAGACTTGGCACTTTGTCCCATGGAGTGACCTATGCTAAGCAATCAATGCCTTGGCTGCATTTTTGATTATGTCAGGAAGGGCCATGTTAGAGCAAGGTGGCTGCCTTAATTGTGGCATGTTGGTTCATCTTCCTTATCTTCTCCTAAGTCTGAATCACTCATTCCATCACCTGCTAGCTGCACGATTGTCTACTCGACCCATTGTTCCACCTACCAAAAATAACTCTTTCAAAGACATTTTTGGTCCTTCATATCAATCTTCTCTCTTTGATTCTTTGAGCTCTCCAGTCGATCGCTTGATTTAGGTTGAACCTTGAACCCGTTGAACCACTGAAAAGTTCATTAGTTCATTAGTTCATTCTGTCTCTTTTGTTCTATCGCTTATTGGTTCAATCACTTCTTCACCCCTTGGTTGAACCATCCATTGAACCACTTGCGTGCCACTTTTTCTTTGACTGAGGCCGCCTTTGAACTTGTGAACCATGTTGAACCATTGAACTTTGAGCTCTTTCGGTTCAAAGTTTAATCAGTTTATTGGTTCATTCTATGTTTTTCTCAAACAATGCTTCCTTTATCTTTCCAAAGCTTTGGTTGAACCTTTGAACCTTGAACCCATTAAACCTTTTGGTTCAATGGTTCATTGGTTCAATTGGTTCATTCATTCTTTCCTATTTCTTCAGAATTAGCCATTTCCATCGGACAAAAATTCCAAAAGAATTATTCCTTTTGGGCCTTTGAATAAATTCAAAGGAATTGTCTTTTCTTTAACCTTCAAACCAATGCCACCTGCCCTCCATAAGGGCATCCCTCTTTGACACATGGTAGTATCTATCACTCCTTGCCAAGGACACGTGGAGTCTTCCATTGCATCATGTTGAAACCCTCCACCATCGATGCTTGGCACTTTCTGCTATCAGGATTTTGCAAAACCATATAAATACTTGGCGCTCAGTCGGGCTCTTGTAGATGATGACACTTATCAGCCTCCATCGATCTCTGCTAGGGGCACATGGCATAGTCTGCTACTTCTCTAAAATAAAGCATAAAGGGGCTCGGCTGACGATACTTGGCAGCATCTGCCTGACTCTTTCTTTTGCGTGCATCTCTTTTCTTAACTAAGGAAAAATTTGAAATCGTGCATTGAACCCGCTGATCCTTTTATGAAAAAGTTGAGAAAATGATGAAATTGAATGTTTAGAACAAATTTTTGGAAAGGGGAGGGGAAATTTTGGCCATGTAGGACCAAAATAGTCATATGTTGTCTGAAAAATGAGGAGTCATTTTTCAGGGACAACAGTTGGCTCATGTTGGGGAACTTCCTTCAGATGACAACTCAGAATAGTTGAGGAGAGGAGAAACCAGAATTTCTAGTGCCTTAAAGTGTGCCATTGGGATACAGAGTCATGATACGCAAAAATAAAGGCTCCAAAAATTAAAATGAAATGAACAAAATACAACAAAAGACTATACAAATATACATATGTACAAGTGAACTCATCTGATACTTCAAGAGTTGAAGTGCTTCAGATGTTGCCCATTGTGAGGCAGAGAAAAGAGAGTGCCATCTTGATACTTCAACAGGAAACTATTGTTACCATTGAGTTGATGAATAGTAAAAAGGCCTTTCCACAGGGAATCAAATTTTCCATGCATCTCCTTTGGTTCTCTTCTCTTGTCCCACAGCAGGACTTGATCTCTAATTTGGAAATCATGATTCTTTGCTTTCTGGTTGAAGAGCTTCTTCACCAAACTTTGATGGGTGGAAATTCAGTCCACCACTATAGTTCTCTGCTCATTTAGCTCAGCAAGGCACATGATCCTCTTCTCAAGTGAGCTCTCATATGTTTGATCTTCAATCACCTTAGCCAATTTCAATGCTGGCAATTCCAAGGTGATTGGTATCTCAACATTGACACCATACAGAAGTTGGAAGGGAGACATACCAATTGCTCTCTTTGGTTTAATTATATCTGCCCATAAAGCATCAACCAATGCCTTATGCCAAGTCCTTTGGTTGTCATCCACCAGCTTCTTGATGATAGTCACTATATTTTTATTGCTTGACTCAGCCTATCCATTCCCTTGTGGAAAGTAATTAGAGGAGTGGGAGAGTGTACTTCTATAGTAGAAGCAACATTGAGTAATCTCCTGAGAAGTGAAACAGGTTACATTGTCAGTGATAATTTTGACCTAAGACCCCAAACCTAGACATGATGTTCTCTTTGAGGAAATTGCATACTACTTATGAAGTAGCATGTTTGGTTGGAACTGCTTCCACCCATTTGGTGAAGTAGTCTATTGCCATGAGGACATAGTCATGTCCAACAATTGATGATGGGTTTACAGCCCTAATAAAATCAATTCCCCATTGCTGGAATGGCTCCTCTATGATCATTGGTTTGAGGGGCAGGGCAACTAGTTTGGGCCTTCCAACAAACTGTTGGCACAGTTCACATCCCCTGACCCACTTGTATGCATCTTGAAAAAGATTTAGCCAATAATACCTAGCTCATAGGATCTTATGGGCAGTCACAGGGTTAGAAAAATGTCCTCCATAGGCTGAATTGTGGAAGGACTTCAGAAGTCGGCTTTGTTTCTCCTTGTCCACACAGCAAAAGAACGTTCCATCAAGGCTCCTCTTGTACAGGCCGTTGTCCTAGAGGATAAAATTAGTAGCTTTCATCTTGATGGTTCTCCTTTCTTTATAAGATAGGTGAGCAGGACATTCACCATAAGTAAATAAATGAGCAATACCTAAATACCACTAATTTGTGGTGGAGACAAAGAGGACTATTGGTGTTGCATCCTCATCCACTTTTGGTTCTTCATGCTTTGTTCCTCTTGGCTTGTTATTAGCAATTACTTGGCATAGCTCCTTTCCATGTACCAGCTTTGTTGGCTTAATGATCAGATCAAACTCTTGGATCTTTGCAACCCAATTGCCTGTTTTCATCCCAAACTCCTACTGAGTCAATATAGATTTCACTATGGTGTCAGGGACTAAGGCAGTAACTTGAGAATTGAGGATGTAGAAATGAAAATGTTTCATGGTCTTCACCACTGCATAAGTGTGCTTCTACATATTTGAGTACTTCAACTCATGAGCTTTGAGAGGATAGCTCATGAAGGAAATGGGAGATTCCATACCTTCTTTATTCTATTGAACCAAAATTGCTGAGAGCGTATGTTTCGAAGCATAGTTGTAAATGGTGAACTCTTTGCTATAGTCTGGACAAGCCAAAATTAGAGCATGGGCAATGGCAATCTTGATATCCTCAAAAATTGACTTGCCTTCCTCAGTCCAGCTGAAGGTGGCCTTTCCATTCATCATGTTTACAATGTGCCTGGTCTTCTTGACAAATTTGAGGATGAATCTCCGTAAGATATTCACCTTTCTAAAAAAAGAGTGAACAACAGTCTTGCTTGTGGGCAAAGAAAGTTCTTAGATAGACTTGACTCTGTCTGAGTCAATCTTTATGCCTCCTTTGGACACAATGTGTCTGAGAAGTTTCCCCTCTGTTACTCTAAAAATTGACTTCTTGGGATTTAAGAAAATGCCATTCTGGCGGTAGCGTTCTAGCACTTGCTACAAATAGCTCACATGATCTGGGTGATGCTTAGAGAAGACAGTCAAGTCATCAAGATAAACTACAATGAACTTACCCATCTCATCCTTAAAGGCAAGGTCCATTACTCTTTGGAAGGTGGTGCCAGCATTTATCAAGCCAAAAGGCATCTTTTTATACGCAAATGTGCCCTAAGGTGTGGTGAAAGTAGTCTTATGCTAGTTTGTTTCACCAACTTTGACTTGATTATATCTTGAGAAGCCATCTAGCATTGATAACATCTCTAAGCCCATCACTATCTGTAGCACTTGATCCATGATTGGCAAAGGATAATTATCATTCAAGGATGCCTAATTCAAATTTTTAAAATCCACACAAAGGCAAATTTCACCATTCTTCTTCCTCACAGGCACTATATTGGCAATCCATGTGGAATGATGGATTGGAAAGATTATCCCAATATTTAGCATTTTGTGAATCTCTAATAAAATAGTACTTGATATTTTTGGATTATAATGCTAGGACTTTTGCTTGTAAGGTGTTGAATCAGCCTTGAGAGGAATGTTGTGTCAGATTTCATCAAGTTGGAGTGATTTTAGGTCATCATAGGAGTATGCTAGGACATCCATGTATTCATTGAGCAAAGTGGTGAACTTGAAATGCTCTTTAATAGTACAGCATTTCCCAATGTTTACCATCTTGGGGTTTGCTTTGGTTCCCAGATTTACTTGATCAAACTCCTGGGAGGAGCTTGAATCCATTTGTTGTTGTTTGATGAATCTATCATACTTATCAAATAGCTTTTCGAGGGAAATAAGGCCTTTAGGAATTTTATTCCCTTTCAGTTGCAAGAACTCCTCACCTATGCTTGAAATTGATTTAGGAGTCAGTTCAAGCTCTTGAAATTCACTGCCTTCAAAATGTAGTCATTCGAAGCTGTCTTTTTACTCCAAGAAGGCAATGATTTGATTCTCATTATTGAATACCTGCCAATGACTCACATTATCAAGCATGTTTGGTCTAACAACCAACTCAATAATGTACCTGTCTCCTTTGAAGTCTAGGTGGGGGATCAAGAGGGTAGCTAAAATAGCTAGCGCATCAGCCCAATCATTGAATTCTTTGGGAACTACAGAGATGTTGAAAGCATCAAAGTTTTCGAGTTGATCTGAGACTAGATTATGGTAGTGGTGCAATATTTCATTCTTGGTTTGATATAAGTTTCTCACCTGACAAATCATCAATTTGGCATCTCTTTTAGCATGAAAGAGTTTGATGCCTTTGTCCATAGCAGCTTTTAATCCCAGCAATAGAGATTCATACTCAGCTGTGTTGTTAGTGTTGTTGAATTACAACTTATAAGAAGAAGGAAAAATATCTCCTTGAGGAGATATTAACACAACCCTGGCTCCTAAACTAGTGGAGTAACTGCCATCAAATTCAAGAATCCATACCTCATTTGATACTAATTTCCTTTTGGGTTCTTCTTTATTCAGAAGAGGGGATTCTTCCACACTTGTATTGGGCTCAGTCAATTCTTCTACTATTCCACCTGATTGCATTTCCAAGTTGTCACCTTCAGGAGCTTCATCAGATGCCTCATGAACTTCATCCATGGATAGAAAGTAGTTACCCATGCCTGAAGAATCGAACAAGATTTGAGCTTTAGGTGTTGAGGTCCGAGTAACTACATATTTTGCTTCTTTTTTGGAGAGTAGCCTCTTCATGACACTTTTGACTGGAATCCTTGCCTCTGATAAATCCATGATCAATTCACCACCAACATTCTTATAGAAATTCTACCCAAGAAGGATATCATATGATGTTAGGACGTCTGCTACCAAGATAGTCATCTTGATTATTTTGTCTAAAAAGGCAGCAAATGCAAATTGGGCATCTTTTATTTGCACCAACAGTGGCACTTGTTTGTTCTCCATGGAGAAGCATCTACCAAATGTCTTGGTCAGTGTGAGATCAAGGGATTCAGTTACTTTAGTAGGTATGACATTATCTAAAGCTCCAAAATCAATAATGCAATTATTCAGTTGTCATCCATTTATTAACAATGAGACATAAAAGGTTCAGTCCTACTAAGAGTAGCACGAGGGGAAATGAAAAGATTGTTCTTGGTGGATGCATCCTTGGGGGTATTACGAGTCACTTTGGGAACTACTTGCTCAACAAGGACTTTCTGGTTTTTAACATACTGAACCAATTTGTCTAATTGTTTAGGTTGAGACTGTAGGAATTCAAATTTAGACATTTGAATCTTGGTTTTCTTAATATGATCAATTATGTCAAATGATGGAAATGAACTAGGTATAGAGGATGGGAGTTCATCCTTTTGATTTTTGAAAGGGGGAAGACTGGACTACAAATTTGAAGTAGAAGGCATAGGGGCATTTTGGGTACTTACCTTCCTCGCAATCACTGGGTCCTTTGGCTGGAAAGGAAGAGTGGATCCCTGCTTAGCAATTGAAACTGCTGGTTGAGGTTGCTCCTCTACTTTCTCCTTATCAACTTGTTGAGCTGATTGGTTCTTAGACCAGGTGAATACAGTATATGATCCCTCAACTGATTGCCTTCACTCCTGGGTTCATCCTGATAGTTCAAGAAACCAATATGGGAGTCGCCAGCTAATTCTTCTTCTTCCTCAGTGAAGAGATTATCATCATCTTCAGGATTCAATTTAGGCTGGAATGATAAATCTAGTTCAGCTTCAAGATATCCAACTGCTGAGTTGTTTGGAGTTGCTTCAAGGGCGAGGTTCTTATTTGGAGGAGGAAGGTGATTTTATTGTCCCTGATGCCTGGCAGCATTGCCTTGGTATGCCTAATTTTGGAATGTCCTCCTGGGCATGTCTCTATACGTAGGAGCAAATGACATTCCTTGTGCCATTTGCTTTCTGAGAGCTAGCATTTCATTTGCTAGCTTTTATACCATTGGGTCAGTGGTCACTCTAGGTGAATACTCAGAAGATGAAGAGGATTTACCTTTATTAGGGTCTTTCTTTATCTTTCCTACTAATATAAGGTTATCCTCTATCTCAGTAGCCAAGTCTTGAGTAGCAACAAGGTCTATGTGTCTGACCCATCTCAGCCAAAAACTCACTTAAGGCAGTTATGAGTTGATGAAGAATCATTTGAGGTTTTGAGGTGTCGACTGGGTGACCATGGGAACCTTGTGTCTCAGTTTTTCAAACTTGGTAATAAAATCCCTCATAGGCTCATGAGGCTCTTTCTTTATCTAAGTGAGTTAGGCCAACAAGGCATGTGCATCTTTTGTAGGCTTGAACCTAGCTTCAAATTTGTCTTTCAGAGTGTCCCAATTAGTCACTGATCTAGCTTGTAGGTGGTAGAACCAGTCTGTAGCAGCACCTTGTAGGGTCTCCACGAACGGCCTGACCATTATGTCTTCAAATTCCACCCCTATTACATCATAAGCTATGCTAAAATCTGCAATGTGTTCATCAGGATGAACTTTTCCATCAAAAAATAATTTGGGGAAATTCTTCCTTGAACTACATGGAAATTCATGCAGAGGTGGAGTCAAATTCAAGAGATCAAAAGAATTACCCCAAGGGCCTTGAGCCATGATTTGATTATGCAAAAGTGGGATCACTAATCTAGGTGGAGCATGGATAGGCAAAGCTTGGCTAGCAGTAGAAAAAGAAGCTTTGCCTTGTGTTGGTGGCCTAGTAGGGCTAGGAGGAAGACTCCTAGTTCATCCAAGGTGAGGTTATGGATGAAACAACTCAAAATTACTCTGTTGCACCAACTCAAAAGTAGGGTCAACAACACCTTGGGATTTTTGGCCTCTAGTATAATGTGGAGTTGCCAAATTTTAGAACAAAAAAAATGGAAAAGAGTAGGATTTGCTTTAGCTTAAAGTTTGAGACTTCAAACTGCGTGCTCTATCCCTAGTAGAGTCGCTAAATATTTTTACGCGAGGCTGGGGATGAAAAATTAACAATGGAAAAGCACTAGAGTAGTTCATTCTTCCACAACAGAATGCATGGATAAGGTTATAATGATAATAGGTAAGACACAGGTGGTGTTTCAATCTGAAACTTGAGGTTCTAAATTGCACAAAATTATTATGTCCCCAGCAGAGTCGCCAAAAATTATTGGGTCAATATATTGTCGGCCAGCTAACTGGTGACCAAAATAGTTCCTATCACCATAGCATAGGGAGATTGGTCATCCAATGTTGCAGGTTTACCACATCCAAAGGGGAAAAATCTCTCCTCTCATCAAGGGGAGGTTCCCTATTAAATATACATATGCTATATACTATAAATATATGCATAAAGTAAGACACAGGGGTGGGATAAACCATTCATCTCTCTTTTTTTAGAGATTATGCTAAAAAATAGAGGAGAAATCTTGGGTGATTAGTGAAGGTACTTATATTCTTTCAAAAGTAACTTTCTGCCAAGAGCTAGATCCCTTCTTGGAGAGTAGAAATCCTGGTGAAGCAACTGAAGGTACTTCTCTTCTTTCAAAAGTGCTTGTTCTTGCAAATAGTAGGACTCTTTTTGGTAACAAGTGACTAATAACCAGGTCCAAAGTAACCAACAATCTAAGACGTAGCTCAAAGTCTCCACCTTGACTACCCTAGAGTGAGGTACGAAGAACAATGAGGGCACAAAGTCATCCTAAGGTTCTTTACACAAAAATAGAAAAGAAAAACACACACTGAAAATAACTATGACAGCTCAAAGTCTGAAAGTAGTTAGCTTCAAGACACCTTCCTTATCACCTCCACTAGTTCTACTTATTAAATCAAATAAACAAGAATGCTTTCAGAAGACAGACATATGAACAATCTCCTAAAGTAGCACAAGCTATAACAACACAAAATCTGCAAGTAACTTGCTTTTTCATTCAATTAAAGAAATGTGAACTACAATCTGAGCTCAAAGTCTCAGTAATGCCTTTCAATTTGGGCAGAATTTAGCTTTTGGTAAGGGGAAGATCTCCTTTGTAACAATGAAAGAGTTTACATTATATAGAGGCCAGGAGAGACTTGGCACTTTGTCCCATGGAGTGACCTATGCTATGCAATCAATGCCTTGGCTACATTTTTTATTTTGTCAGGAAGGGCCATGCTGGAGTAGGGCGGTTGCCTTAACTGTGGTGTGTTGGTTCATCTTCCTTGTCTTCTCCTGAGCCTGAATCACTCATTCCATCACCTGCTATCTACGTGACTATCTACTCGACCCATTGTTCCACCTACCAAAAATAACTCTTTCGAAGACATTTTTGGTCCTTCGTATCGATCTTCTCTCTTTGAGTCTTCGGGCTCTTTTCTCAGTCGATCACTTGATTTAGGTTGAACTTTGAACCCGTTGAACCACTAAAAATTTCATTGATTTATTGGTTCATTCTATCTCTTTTGTTCTATCACTTCTTGGTTCAATCACTTCTTCGCCCCTTGGTTGAACTGTTCGTTGAACCACTTGTGTGCCATTTTTCTTTGACTAAGCCCGCCTTTGAACTTGTGAACCATGTTGAACCATTGAACTTTGAACTCTTTCAGTTCAAAGTTCAATCGGTTTATTGGTTCATTCTACATTTCACTCAAACGATGCTTCCTTTATCTTTCCAAGGCTCTGGTTGAACCTTTGAACCTTAAACCCGTTGAACCTTTTGGTTCAATGGTTCATTGGTTCAATCGGTTCATTCATTCTTTCTTGTTTCTTCGAACTTAGCCATTCCATCGAACAAAAAGTCTGAAAGAATTATTCCTTTTGGGCCTTTGAACAAATATGAAAGAATTTTATATTTTCTTTAACCTTTGAACCAACATTGTCTGCCCTCTGTAAGGGCATCCCTCTTTGACACATGGCAGTATTCGTCGCTCCTTGCCAAGGACACATGGAGTCTTCCACTGCATCATGTTGAACCCTCCACCATCAACACCTGGTGCTTTCTGCTATCAGGCTTTTGCAAAACCATAGAAATTCTTGGGGCTCAGTCGGGCTCTCGTGGATGATGACACTTGTCAGCCTCCATCGATCTCTTCCAGGGGCACATGACACGGTCCACTACTTTTCTGAAATAAAGCATAAAGGGGCTCGACCGACGACACTTGGCAACGTTCACCTGACTCTTTCTTTTACGCATGTCTCTTTTCTTAACTAAGGCAGCCTTTGAAACTGTGGATTGAACCCGCTGATCCTTTTACCAAAAAGTTGAGAAAATGATGAAATTGAATGTTTAGAACAAATTCTTGGAAAGGGGAGGGGCAATTTTGGCCATGCAGGACCAAAATAGTCATATGTTGTCTAAAAAATGAGGAGTCATTTTTCAAGGACAATAAAACACATTATGGGGACTATCTGTCAAGCCTTCTACTTGTCATTTTATGATTTATTCTACACTATGTGTGTGCCACATGTTGACTACTTGGTGCTTCTGTACTCTTTCTACTAGGCTCTAAGTTTATGTCACTTGGTAGTCCCATGGGCCTTCTAAGCTTTGCGTCTTTTCAGTTCTATCAGTTCACGAGCTTTCTCTACATGGTAGTCTTACATTAACTCAAAGCTTCATTGAAAATTCTTCATTGATCTCACTCTGTTGATCTGGATCTGTACACTAGAATGCATATCATTGATCTATAAAAAGTGCTCAAGGTTTAAAATGGAGTTCATTGCTTGAATTTTCAATCATTTATTTCACTCTGTTAGATTAATCTTATCTAATTGACTGTAGGTCATATATCCTATAAAGATGCACAATGTTTAAGTAAGGTTCAAGGAACATTTAAATCTTAACATAAATTTGTCATACTTTTTGTGTTAAATAAACATGACTTAAGACCTTAGACTAAGAACATTTAAACTAAGTTTTAATACATAACAAAGGGGACTCCATGAATTAAAAAGGGACCAAAGCACGGAGATTATGGACCAAGGTTAGAAACATAGGTAAAAGGACCCCACAAATAACAAAGACATAGCGTAAAGTCTTAGGCTAAGGTTTTTATCATATTAATAAATACGATAAACCTTAGGATAAGACTTTAGGCTAGTCTTTATAACAAAGGACCATGTGATTAATTGGACCAAGCTAAGATTTTTAGCCTAAAGTTTGGTTGTGTTGAAAAACATGACTAATCTTTAGGGTAAAAATTAAACTAAGTCCATGGTATGATTAATTTTTCCTACTTAAATTTAAATAAAAAGATCCCACCAAATTTAAATTTGAATTAAAAGGTCTAGGTAAAATATTAGGCTAGGGTTTCAAAAATATGAATTTAATTAATCAATTATAAACCAAGGTAAAAAGATCAATTTAACATTGAATCACAAAAACCCTAAGCATGTTCAACCCCAAATGGGTTACATTAAACATGTACCCTGAAACACAAAATGTACTATTATTCATTTAGACAAGGGAAAACTAGAACCATGAATAAATAAGTTAGTTAGACCATGGTGTGGATGATCTTCAAATACAAATAATGTGAAAACATTCTAGTGACACTTTGATCAATTGAATCTTCAATTTCAAAGTACAAATTTGCATAATTTGACACAAAGGTCCCTATTTTTTAGAAATGGAGGTATGTTGACCTCAAAAATGTCCTATATTAAAATAGCTACGACAATGAAACAATAAACCTTCATAGTCTAAGGGTTAGGACCAAGATCGGTCCCTAACTTGCAAAGTGATATTTTTAAGAATATTATGGTAAAAATGATCAGTATCTAGGTGCATTTGTAGATACTCATCGAGTGATTCACTAATAAGCTTCAAGCTAGATTTAGGTAAACCTAAAGAGGAAGATGAGGTAGGTGAACCCAAATGTAGGTGAACCCAAATGAGTTTTACATTAAGTTGTTCAATGAAGGGATTTAAGTTAGGGGACCATTATTTGATAATCAGGGGGTGGTGATTCAAGCATAAAAATTGGTTTTGAATATTTGTCTTGTCTTCAATATTGCAAAATATAATAATAAAGAATTTTTTTGCATAAGGGTAAATATCAAGATCACTTGATAGGCGGGGTAGTTAATGCTTTGAGATCCAAGCATGCATTTCTTGAAGTTTTGGTCAATAATCCACAAATTTGTAGATGACCCTAAGGGTTGAGAAGTATTCTTCCAATTTGATCACTTGTCTAGCCTCTTCCTCATCAAAGATCATAACTGGTTCAAAAGATGCAAATTTGAGAGGTTTTAGATCTTCTTTTAGAGTTGTCTTATGGGATACCACCTCCACGAAAGCTACATGATTCCAACTTCTAGAACTTACAGCAACTTCCATCTCCATGGCATCTAAACCTTTGTAGACAAGAGAGGGGAAAAGTGGAGAATGGCCAACCTACCTAGGGGAACCATTTGTAGTTCTAGATCTGGTCAAGGCTTCCTTTTGTTGTCCCCCAAAAATATCACTCATTTTTGGGACAACATTTGAACTATTTTGGTCCTACAGATCAAAATCCTCTCTTCCCCTTTCAAAAGTTATTTTGAGCATTCAGGTTCTTCATTTTTCAAAGCTTTCTCAGAAATCTATGGACTCTGCAGGCTTGAATCTACAGACTCTATAGGCTTGAATCCATGGACTCTACACGAACAAATCTATGGACTCCCCCAATTCTATAGACTCTATAGGTTAAACTACGAACTTCATAGATGGTTTCTACAGACTCCACAAACTAGATTTCTATGGACTCTTTCAAAGTTAGAGAAAACTACAGACTTGGCTTCTACGAACTCTGTAGGCAGGCTCAAATCTATGGACTCTCAAGGCCTCAAAACTAAAGACTCTATAGGCCGGTTTCTCACATCTATGGACTCCCCCAGATCTACGAACTCATTTCTATGGACTCTGCAAGAAAGAAATAGGTTCAACAATTAGCCATTTTTTCAATCGAGAAGTTCAAAGGGGTCTTCTAAGAGCCTGAAGGACAAGTGCGCTTGCAGAGGGCACTTGGGAGCCAAAGTGGACCATTGAAAAAAACTAAAAGGCAACCTTGGAGGTCAAATAGCCCTTGCAGAGGGTAGGTGAGGAGTAGGTGGCCTGTTTCAAAGGCTGAGCAAGCAAAGGAATTCCTTCGAAAGGAAATCCCATGGCAAAGTTAAGGACATTTTCTTTGGACAAAAAGTTTGAAGGAATTCCTTCAGACTTTTTTTTGAAGGAATTAACCCAACCGATAAAGCCCGAAGGAAAAGTCCGAAGAAAAAGTAGATGAAACAAAGAAAAGGATTCCTTCAGACATTTTATCTGAAGGAATTAACCTGAGGACTCTCTAAGAGAAGGAAGCCTGAAATCCATCTAAATACCACCCTAACGGCAGATACCCTTGCGAGGGGCTCTCCCCGACCCAAAGTGGACCATTTCTTAGGACCCCGAAAGGCAAGTCCCCTCTGAGAAGGATCAAACAACAAATTTGAAGGAATTGTCAAAGAAAGTGACGGGCTTGAAGACGTCAAAGTTGAGCGTCATGAACTAGCCATTGGGATCTAGACGTCTGGTGACGTCCCCACAGCCATCAAATTCAAGAAAACTGACTAGATGTTGGCTTTCAAATGATGATGGTCCTTAAGACGTTAAAGTCGCAACAATCAAATAGCCATTGATCCTTGCAAGTTTAAGCATAGACTTGAATACATTGAAAGGCTTTAAGACCAAGGCCAAAAGGAAGAACCGCTGAGAGGAACGTAAAGAGCTAGTAAAGCTAGGAACATAGCCCCGAGAGCTTAAATTCCAAGAAGAGACAAAGATGGAAAAGACAAAAGCAAAAAGAGGGAAAAGCCTAAAATATCTACGCAGAAGTAATTTTAGTAGGTAGAACAGTCCACTAAGAAGATATTTTGGCTTGCAAACATTGAAGGCACCACCTGTTTGTCTCACTTAGAGTAAAGACAAAATGGACAGCTACACAGACGTTAGAGGGGACATACCAGATGATCCAGACCCAGGAAGAGACATATTAGATGAATGGACATGCCATAATTAGGGTAATACACCATTCTAAGCATGGTCCCTCTAAATAGAACTAAAGGTGCATTGAAGGCATTGACTACAGTGTGGGTTGTCACAAGGGAAAGAGTGCCAAGCTTGCTTGGTGGCTATATATTGTAAAATTATATTTTATGCAACGGAGATCTTTTTGATCACAGAAGCAAAACTCTGCCCAAATCAAAAGACGAATACTAAGACTTTGAGCTTACATTGTTGTTCATATTATTTTATCTGAATGAGAAAGCAAGTTGTTTACAGACTTTGTGCTGTCATATCTTGTATTATTTTAGGAGATTGTTCTTATGTATATCTTCTGAATGTGTTCTTGTTTATTTAATCTAACATGCAGAATTAGTGGAAGTGATAAGGAATATGTCTTGAAGTCAGTTACTTTCAAACGTTGTGCTGTTATAGTTGTCTTCAGTGTGTGTTTATTTTTTTGTTTCTATGTTGAGGATTTTGGGATGACTTTGTGCCCCCATTGTCCTTTGTATCTCACTCTTTGGGCAACTGAAGCAAAGACTTTGTGCTACACTTCATTCTGTCGATTATTGCACCCTGTTACCAGTCACTTATCTTACCTAAAAGAACTCCTACGGTTTCTTACAAGAACACTTCTAAAAGAAGAGAAGTGCCTTCAGTGTTTTCACCAAGATTTTATCCTTTGTTTGTGAACATCATCTCTAAAAGAAGAGAGATGGATGGTGTATCCTACCCCTGAGTGTTATTTTTAGCTTATATATATATATATATATAGTATATAGCTCCTGCATATTCATAGGGAACCTCCCCTTGATGAGAGGAGAGATTTGTCCCCTATTGATGTAGTAAACCTACACACCTGGCCGACCAATCTCCCTATGCTGTGGTTGAAGAGACCTATTTTTCTCACCAGTAGTAGGTTGACAAAATATTCACCCAATAGTTTTTGGCGACTCCACTAGGGATGAACGTGCAATCTGAAGCCTCAAGTTTTAGATTGAAGCAGTCCCTACCTTATCCATTATAGACTCTCGAAACTCCGTTCCATGTCTTATCCATTATTATTATATCCTTACCATCTTCCTCCATCTCCATTATATTATCTAGTCTACAAAACCAAAGCCACTGGAATAGAATGCACAGTTTGAAGCCTCAAGCTTCAAGCTGAAGTAAGGCCAATTCTTTCCCATTTTTTTTCTATAATCTGGCAACTCCACGCTATACAAGAAGCTAGAGAGCCCAAGGTAGAGTTGGTTTTTCTATTGTTAGCAGAGCTTTGCCTATCCATATGCCACCCAAATTTTTTATCCTCTTTTTCATAATCCCATCATAGCAGTTCAAGGCCCTTGGGGTAACTCATTCAGTCCACTAAATCTTACTCCACCTCTGCATAAACTTTCATGCAGCTCAAGAAAGAACTTCCCTGAATTCTTTGGTGATGGGAGAGTTCACTCTGATGAACACATTGCAGCCTTCATCATAGCTTATTGTGTAATAGGGGTAGAATTTGAAGACATGGTAGTCAGGATCTTTATGGAAACACTACAAGGTGCTGCTGCAAATCGGTTCTACCATCTATAAGCTAGATCAATAAATGACTGGGACACACTTAAAGCCAAGTTTGAAGCAAGGTTCAAGCCTATAGAAGATGCACATGCCTTGCTGGCCCAGCTCACATAGATGAAGGAGCCCCATGAACCTATGACGGAATTCATTTCCAAGTTCGATAAGCTGAAAAAAAGGATTCCCATGATTGCCCAACTGACACCTGAGAATCTCAAGTGTTTCTTCATCAACTCACAACTACCTGAAATGAGTTTTTTGCTGAGATGGGCTAGACACATAGACCTTGTTGCTACTCAAGACTTGGCTACTAAGGTATAAGATGATCTTATCTTGTCAGGAAAGATAAGGAGAGACCTAAACAAAGCTAAATCTTCTTCATCTTCTGAGAATTCATCTACAGCCACCACTGATCAAATGGTGCAAAAGCTGGCAAATGAATTGCTAGCCTTGAAAAGCAAATGGCCCAAGGTATGTCTGCTCATCCTAATTAGGATATGTGAAGGAGGACATTTTAGAATCAGCCATATTAAGGCAATGCTGTCAGGAATCAAGGGTAGACAAATTGTCTTCCTCCCCCACAGAGGAACCTTGCCCTTGAAGTGCCTCCAACTAACTCAACAGTTGGATATCTGGAAATTAAACATGATTTCTCTTTCCAACCTGAGTGTGATTAAGAAAATGATGATGATATCTTCATGGAGGGTCAAGAAGAGTCAGCTGGTGACTCCCACATTAGTTTCCTAAATTACCAGGATAAACCCATAAGTAAAGGTGAAGTAGTCAAGGGATCATATGCTGTGTTCACTCAGTCCAAGAACCAGTCAACCCAACAAGCTAATAAAGAAAAGACAGAGGAGTGACCTCAATCAGCAATTTTAATTGCCAAACGTGGGACCACTCTGCCTTTCTATCCAAAGGACCTGTTGATTGCTAAAAAGCTAAGTACATCAAACATCCCTACACCTTCTACTTCAAATTCACAGATTAGTCCTCCCACCCTAAAAACCAAAAGGATGAACTATCATCCTCTCTTCATAGTCCATTTGAGTCCTTTGACATAATTGACCATGTCAAGAAAACAAAAATTCAAATGATTGAATTTGAATTCCTACAAGCCAACCCTGAGCAGTTGGATAGGTTGGTAGAGTGTGTGAAGAATATAGTCGTCCCTATAAGACAAGAGATTAGAAAGGTAACTCATGATTCCCCAAGGAACATGCCCATCCTAGTCACTCAGACATTAGCACCTAAAGCTTATATTCTATTTGAGTCTTCAAGCAGGAGTAATTATTTTTTGTCCACTGAGGATGTTCATGTTTCTGCAGATGAAAGCCCTGTAGCTGGCAATCCAAAAATTAATTCAAACAAGACATCAAAAGAATTGGTAGGGTGCATTACAAATAAAAAAGCATCTTTCACTTCTAATAAAGAGAAATGTAATAAAAGATCAATTTTTGATGATGTTTAGATCCTAGAATTTGATGGCAGCAATTCTTCTACCAATGCTAGAGCTGAGACTGTGTTGATATCTCCTCAAGGAGATATTTTTCCTTCATGCAAGTTGCAATTTAGCAACACCAACAACACAGCTGAATGTGAATCTTTGTTACTCAGATTGAAGGCTGCTCAAGACCAAGATGTCAAACTCCTTCACACCAAAAGAGATGCTGAGTTGATGGTTTGTCAAGAGTTTGATGCTGACAAACAAAACATGTGCTAGACTGAACCAGCAGAACAACAAACTATGGTAGTGGACCATATTGTTGTACTCTAAAATTAGCAAAAGGAACTCTTCACCAAGAGAGCAAGGAGTTATGGTTTTCAGATTGAAGACCATGTCTTGCCATGGGGCAAGAAAAGAGAACCAAAAGGAGTGCACAGAAAGTGTGATTCTTGGTGGAGAGTTCCATTCACTCGTCACTGATTCTGGGCACAAAATGGTTTCTTGTTGGTTTATCAGGATGAAATTCCATCTTCATTGTCTCACAATGGGCATCATTTGAATCACTTAAATTCTTAAAGTATCAGATAAGTTCACCTGTACATTTGTATATTTGTATAGTCTTTAGTTCTATTTTGTGCTTTTTGTTTTCATTTTTTGGAGCCTTTCTTTTTGGGTAGCATGACTCCATAGCCCAATGGCACACTTTAAGGCACTAGAGATTCTGGTTTCTACTCCCCTCAGCTGTTCCAAGTTTTCAACTGAAGGAAGTTCCCCAACTAGAGCCAGCTATTGTCCCCCAAAAATATCACTCATTTTTGGGATAACATTTGAACTATTTTGGTGCTACAAATCAAAATCCTCTCTTCCCCTTTCAAAAATTATTATGAGCATTCAAGTTCTTCATTTTTCAAAGCTTTCTCAGAAATATACAGACTATACAGGCTTAAATCTATGGACTCTGCAGGCTTGAATCTACGAACTTTGTAGGAAGAAATCTACAGACTCCCCTAGTTTTACGGACTCTACAGGTCGAACTATGAACTTCATAGATGGTTTCTACAGACTCTGCAAACTAGATTTCTACGAACTCTTTCAAAGTTATAGAAAACTATGGACTTGGCTTCTACGGACTCTATAGGCAGGCTCAAATCTATGGACTCTCAAGGCCTCAAAACTATGGACTCTACAACCCAGTTTCTCACATCTATGGACTCCCCCAGATCTATGAACTCATTTCTATGGTCTCTGTAGGTTGGTTTCTACAGACTCTGCAAGAAAGAAACAGGTTCAACGCTTAGCCATTTTTTCAATTGAGAAGTTCAAAGGGGTCTTCTAAGAGCTTGAAGGACAAGTGCCCTTGCGGAAGGCACTTGGGAGCCAAAGTGGACTGTTGTAATTTTTTTTGAAAGGCAACCTTGGAGGTCAGACAACCCTTATAGAGGGTAGGTAGGGAGCAGGTGGACCGTTTCAAAGGCCAAACAAGCAAAGGAATTCCTTTGAAAGGAAATCCCATGACAAAGTTGTTAAGGATGTTTCCTTCAGACAAAAAGTCTGAAGGAATTCCTTCAAACTTTTTTTTGAAGGAATTAACCCAACCAATAAAGCCCGAAGGAAAAGTTCAAAGAAAAAGCGGACAAAATAAAGAAAAGGATTCCTTCAGAAATTTTGTCTGAAGGAATTAACTTGAGGACTCTTTGAGAGAAAGAATCCTGAAAGCCATCCAAAGACCACCTGAAGGGTAGATACCCTTGCAGGGGGCTCTCCCCGACCCAAAGCAGACCATTTCTTAGGACCCCAAAGGGTAAGTCCCCTCCAAGAAGGATCAACCAACAAAGCTAAAGGAATTGCTGAGGAAAGTGATGAGCTCGTAGATGTCAAAGTTGAGCATCACGAACTAGCCATTGGGATCTAGACATCTGGTGACGTCCCCACAGCCATCAAATTTAGGACAACTGACTAGCTGTTGGCTTTCAAATGATGACAATCTCGAAGACGTCAAAGTCATAACAATCAAATAGTTGTTGATCCTTGTAGGTTTAAGGATAGACCTGAATGTATTCAAAGTCTTTAATGCCAAGGCCAAAAGGAAGAACCACTGAGAGAAGGAGCGTAAAGAGCTAGTAAAGCTGGGAATGTAGCCCTGAGAGCTTAAATTCTAAGAAGAGACAAAGTTGGAAAAGACAAAATCAAAAAGAGGGAAAAGCTTGAAATATCTATGCAAAATTAATTTCAATAAGTGAAATAGTCCACTAAGTAGATATTTGTGCTTGCAAACATTGAAGGCACCGCATGTTTATCTCACTTGGAGTAAAGACAAAATGGATAGCTGCACAGACATCAGAGGGGACAAACCCAATGATTCAGACCTAGGAAGAGACATATTAGATGAATGGACATGCCATAGTTAAGGCAATATGCCATTCCAAGCATGGTCCCTCCAAATAAAACTAAAAGCGCATTAAAGGCATTGACTGTAGCATGGGCCGTCCCGTGGGAAAGAGCGCCAAGCCTTGCTTGGTGGCTATATCTTGTAAAATCTTGTTTTATGTAAAGGAGATCTTTTTTATCATAGAAGCAAAACTTTGCCCAAATTGAAAGATGAATACTGAGACTTTGAGCTCAGATTGTTGTTCATATTATTTTATCTGAATGAGAAAGCAAGTTATTTGCATACTTTGTGTTGTCATATCTTGTATCATTTTAGGAGATTGTTCTTATGTATGTCTTTTGAATGTGTTCTTGTTTATTTAAGCTAACATGCAAAATTAGTGGAAGTGATAAGGAAGATGTCTTGAAGTTAGTTACTTTTAGAATTTTTGCTGTTATAGTTGTCTTCAGTGTGTGTTTATTTTTCTGTTTCTGTGTTGAGGATTTTAGGATGACATTGTGCCCCCATTATCCTTTGTATCTCACTCTTTAGGCAGCTGAAGCAGAGACTTTGTGCTACACTTCATTCTGTCATTTATTGCACCCTATTACCAGTCACTTATCCTACCTAAAAGAACTATGGTTTCTTGCAAGAACACTTCTGAAAGAAGAGAAGTGCCTTCAGTGTTTTCACAAGGATTTTCTCCTTTGTTTGTGAACATCATCTCTGAAAGAAGAGAGATGTATGGTGTATCCTACCCCTGAGTGTTATTTTCATCTTATATATATAGTATATAGCTCCTGCATATTCATAGGGAACCTCCCCTTGATGAGAGGAGAGATTTGTCCCCTGTTGATGCAGTAAACCTGCACACCTGGCCGACCAATCTCCCTATGCTGTGGTTGAAGAGACCTATTTTGCTCACCAGTTAGCTGGTTTACAAAATATTCACCCAACACCTTTCATGTTAGATTTTTCCCACATATCTAAGCATCCATGTCTTCTACAACATTTTTCCACCTAGAATTAATCTTCTACGCAATAAATATCTTTCACACAACATCAATCCTCCATATAGTGTTAGTCTTTTGCATGACATTGATCTTTCACACATTATGGGAATTTTGCCTAGAACTGGTCATCTTCACAGCATCAGTCTTTCATAAAACATTGACCTTCTATCTAAAATCACTAAATATAGGTGAGCTTCTACCCCGAGTTGGAAGGGAAGCAGTTACATGGCCAAATTAGTCATGGGAACCACTTATAGCTCTAGATATAGAGGCTTCCTTCTGTGTCAAATTATGCCCACATATCTAATCATCTATGTCTTTTATAACATTCTTCCACATATAATCAAGCTTCCACGCAACATCCATTTTATACACAACATCAGTCCACTCTGTGTCAGTCTTTTGCATAACATCAGGCCCAAAATTAGTCTTCTACATAATGTTAGTCTTCTGTAAGATGTCAGTCTTTCGTATAACATCAGCCTTCTACCCAAAATTACTAGATATATGGGAAATTTTAGAATCATTCTTTTGCATAACCTTAATATTCTACATGACATAAATCTTCTACACACTATAAACCTTCTATCCAGAATCACCAAATATAAGGGAGCTTCTCTTATCAGTGAGAAAGGGAGTAGTAGAAGGTATTTATTATTATTTTGAATAGAAGTAACTTATTTATTTTATAAATAAATATTCAAATATAAATTATTTGTCTTAAAACAATATAGACAACATGACTATTTTATACATTACTAAAATGAATAAAAGGCATATTTCTTTTACATGTAAAAATCTAAAATGAATAATTTTTATTTTAAAATTTTTTAACTTTCATGAGTAAAAGAGAGAGTTTGTGTGAAAGGAAGGGGATTTTATTATACATTTATTTATTTAATTATTTTTAATATTATTATTTTTTAAAAGATATTAACCAAAAAACTTCTTTCAATATTTAAATAAGAGAGTGAGAATGACATTTTTCTTCAACAAGAAACACACAACTCAACTAAAGCATTTCCATTTGTAATATTGATATCATATAAAAATGTAAGGAAAAGAAGGGATATATATATATATATATATATATATATATATAATGTTCTAAATAAGGGATTATACAACTCAAAAGAACAATCTTTATTTTAAAAAGGAAGGATAAAAGAAGAGAGAGATCATCTATTTCCACAACCATCTCATTTTCATATTTAATTTTTTTCAAAATTCAAAGAAGGTATTGGAAGAGAGTAAATGAGAGAAAAATAAATGGGTAAAATCTATTAATTTAACAAGTATTTTCAAATACAAAAGAGATGAGAAAAATAACCAAACTTTACTCTTCTTGTTTCCTACACTTCTCCAAGCTTCTCCCTACTCCAATACAACTCTCCTTCCACCAAATTACATTCCAAGAACCCTCCATAATGACTTAACATATTTTTTTGCTTCACCAAAAAAATGATCCCCAAATAAAATTCAAGTTTGAAAATAAAAGGAATTCAAAATCCTCTTCTTAATTTCATTAAACGAAAGGAGTACCCTCCCTTACATTGCCTTTTCATGTCATAGAAGGACTTATGTTTTTTTTAAATATTATGAACTTTCTTAGAAGTAAAGTCTTACACACAATAAATTCTCTTACATGACCATAAGGACTTCTTATAATTAAATTTCAAATTAATTTACTTGAAAAATACTCTATCAAGTAGGTCAACGCCTATTATGTAGGCTACAACCTAAGAGAGTAGGTTTTCTAGAAGACCTATGGGATAGAACTTATAGGCTCTCTAGGGATCATAGGACCTATTTAATTTCAATTTTAAATATTATAAATTTATGATATATGAATATATATTTAAGGTGTGCAATTATATTTTAACTAATATTTATTTATTCATTGAAGAGCATTAATACAAAAATAATAAAGAGGGAATCATAATTCAAATTCTTCATAATTATGCAATTGAATTTCTTAATGTCTCAATTGGTAAGGGATGGATGTCCCTCACATGGAGTATTACATACTCCCTCCTTATAAAAATATCATCCTCGATGCACTAAACCAACATAAGGGGTTAAAGAACTAAACATTACTAGAGCACATACTAAGTTGTAAATAGTATAACTCAAACCAACACATTTTCTTTTTATTTTAAAAAAATCCCTTAATTTCAATCATGTCTTTATGTCAGTTCTCAAAGCTTTCTCTTTTTCACATTTTAGACTTATTAACATCTTTTACTATTATTATGAATTTGGATTTCTTGCAATTAAAAAGTTTTTTTTTTGTTAATATAAATATTAATTTTATTAAGGCATAACCCATAGTGTTAAACAATCATACTATCATCCAAATTTGTCTCATCCAACTAAAACCCAAGATATTTTTCAAATGTAAAATTCTAGTAAACATCGTATATAATAATAATATTATTCTGCTATGATAATAGATTGAATAATTTATGCATCATCCCATGACGAGAGTGCACTCGCTAATAATAGAACCATTCCATGACCAAGTAATATTGAGAAACAATGAGCAACATCAAGCAATAATAACCAATATTAATAACCACTATATATCACAAATCAACTGATGTCATAGACTATTGCTATCAAAACATCTAAATTAATTTGTGTACAAGTATCCATCTATTGTAATATCATATAGAACAAACTATGTGTCATCCCATGATGAATATGCAAGATGAATAATAAGTTAAAAATCATGGTATAAACATATAAATCAATATCAATAAATGTTGATTAATAACATCAATTGTCATCTGAATTGAGCAGTATTGATGTAGAGGAAAACCTTAACAACTCACACTTTGCTCTTGTTTCAATGTGCCAACTCCTTGTCAAAGACTTATAAACAAACTTGATAATTACATGGTTCGGAGTTTCAGTATTTATTTTGGGTTTTGATCTTCAATATTATGTTCAATCTAGTCTTATTTTATCCCTTGTCCAACTCTTAGTACACCTCTTGTAACATACAAAACTGCTTCTCTTTAACATGCTTCTTTGTACCCTTTTTTGGATTTTTCCACTAATACATATCGGTATGGACTGGTATTGATAAACTAACCTTATTTCTTGTCACCATATATATTTTTATACCTATACATAAGGTTTCTTTTTTCTACCCAATTCTTATATGCCATTTCAATCTCTCTCTAGGCCTAATTAGGCCTCTTTGACCCATGTTTAGACACAGTCATGTCAAATCCATACACTAAAGACCCTACTAGGGAAAAAATGTAAGAATTAGTTAGATCTCTTTAAAATATATGTATCCACTAAGTTTCATCAATTATGGATGGTGAACCTGAAAAAAAAATTGGTTTCGACTCTCATACACTTGTTTTTGGTTTTGAAACCCTAGTTCAGGGTTGACAGGGAATGTGTAAACCTGAGAGGAGCAACATTACAACAATAATCATTTAATCCACTTTAAATAAAATTTAATTATTTATTGGGTATATTTCACTCCCATTCAAATTTTCCAAGCATTGGATCTCCATCTTAATGCCTTTGTTCAACAAATAACTTAAATTCTTGGACTGACTGTGTGTATAATGTTACAATCATAGGGTATAGAGTAGCTCTACCATTCTTAAACATATAAACATCTTGAGGAATATAAAATTAACTTAAAATAAATTAATCAAAATCCTTACCAATATTTAGATACAGTTAAATCCACATTTCTTTGACTTTCTTCACACACATTACACTCTCAAGCATCTTTTGAATAGTATATAGGAAACAAAGTTTATAACCATTCCTAAAAAAGTGAGAACTTCTAATTTATTATTCTTGGAACATTTTATCCTACAAGATAATTGCATACAAATTTATATCATACATCATTTCATAATCTTCATACAGTCTTCCATATTATTCGTGCATACTCAGGCACTTATCTTCAATGTAGAACATAGGTCACAAGATATACAATCAGTATTTCAAACTAAAAATTATTTGATTGAATTTATTTTCATCTACATACTATTACACTTATAGTTCCATCCTAAAACTATATCCAACACAAAAAAGTATATGTTTTATATCACCGATAACTACTTTAACTACCTTTGGACCTTCCAACAATCACTAGCAAGCAAGTTTGCACATTGGAATAAATATCAAGGTCAATATTCCATACATGTATCAATTAAGACCCATGTTAGACACATGGTGTCTTAAATAAGTCACATAAACCATTTGAAATTTTTAAGGTTATTTCAAATTATTGGGTGAATATTTTGTCGACCAGCTAGCTGGCATTCAAAATAGTTCCTATCAGCACAGCATAGGGAGATTGGTCATCCAGATGTGCAAGTTTACTGCATCATAAGAGGACATATCTCTCCTCTCATCAAGGGGAGGTTTCCTATTAAATATGCAGAGGCTATATACTATATAAATAAGCTGAAAGTAAGACACAGGGGTGGGATAAACCATCCATCTCTCTTCTTTTAGAGATGATGCTAACAAACAGAGGAGAAAATCCTAGTGGAAACACTGAAGGCACTTCTCTTCTTTCAGAAGTGTTCTTGCAGGAAATAGTAGGAGTTCTTTCAGGTAACATAAGAAACTAGTAACAAAAGGGTGTAGTAATATCAAGATGAAATAGAACACAAATTTTCCACCTCAACTACCCAAAGAGTGAGATACGAAGAATAATGGGGGCACAAAGTCATCCCAAGGTCCTTTACATAGAAATAGAAAAGAAAAACACACACTGAAGACAGCTATGACAGTGCAAAGTCTAAAATTAGTTGGATTCAGGACACCTTCTTTATCACCTCCACTAGTTCTACTTGTTAAATCAAATAAACAAGAATGCTTTTAGAAGACAAACATAAGAACAATCTCCTAAAGTAGCATAGGCTATCACAGCACAAAGTCTGCAAGTAACTTGCTTTCTCATTCAATCAAAGAAATATGAACTACAATATGAGCTCAAAGTCTCAGTAATGCCTTTCAATTTGGACAGAGTTTCACTTCTAGTAAGGGGAAGATCTCCCTAAAACAATAAAAGAGATTACAATATATAGCCACCAAGCAAGGCTTGGCGCTCTCTCCCATGGGATGACCCATGCTAAAGTCAACGCCTTCAATGTGCCTTTAGTTCTACCTGGAGGGACCATGCCTAGAATAGTGCATCACCTTAACTATGGCATGTCCATTCACCTAATATGTATTTTCCTAGGTTTGGATCATCTGGTCTGTCCCCTCTAATGTCTGCACAATTATTGCTTTTATCTTTTCCAACTTTGTCTCTTCCTACTGCGATTTGAGCTGTCAGGCTATCTTTTCAGCCAGTCGCTTGGTTCTTCCTTCAAGTTCCATGCTTTATTTGAATTTCCACAAATTTTCCCTTACTTTAAATTTGACGTCTGAGGGGCCAACAATGGTCACCAGCTGCTTGAACCATGTTGAACCTTTGAACTAGTGAACCTATGAAATTTCATTGGTTTAATCTGTCTCTTTTGTTCTATCGCTTCTTGGTTTAATCGCTTCTTTACTCCTTGGTTGAACTCTTCGTTGAACCACTTGTGTGCTGCTTCTTTAACTGAGGCCACCTTTGAACTTTTGAACCATGTTGAACCATTGAACTTTTAACTCTTTTGGTTCAAAGTTCAATCGATTCATTGGTTTATTCTACGTCTTTGACGAGTGGCAAGTTTCGCTATTATGAAACTCATTAGAAACTCATAGAAAATGGGATCCATGACACGTCTTGCCTGAGCATCTTCAAAAGGGGAACATGAATTCAAACACTTGTCATGCTCCACTGAGTCATAACAGGACATGTGACGTATTCTGCTCTGCTTTCTAATGGACAAGTGGTAGCTTTTAGGCTTCTTTCTCTTGACGATATTTATCCTTTATGTCCTTCAGATAGAATGTCTGAAGGAATTCCTTTGGAAAATTTGTTCAAAGGAAATCTTCCTTGCCTTTGCATCTTTCCCACTGGGCTTTTGCTTTGTCTTTCAGGTGAATTCCTTTGAACAATTTGTCTGAAGGATTTTGCTTTGTCTTTTGGCTTGTTCACTTTTTCAAAGGAGTTCACTTTGTCCACTTTTGCTCACTGCCCTCTGCAAGGGCACTTGGTTTGGTTCATAGCCCTCTATAAGGGCACTTATTCCTTTGGCTTTGGGACATCCCCTTGAACCTGCCGATTGAACTGACCAATTGAACCAATTTTGGTTCAACGGTTCAATGGTTCAATCTTGCATTTGAAGCCATCTTTTTGTCTAAGTCTTTTGATCTCTTTGAACTAATTAAACCCATTAAACCCATTGAACCAATCCTGAAAATGACTAAGCATTGGAAACTTGTTCTTTTGATTGAACTCACCTGTAGAAGTATTTGAACCTGTTGAACCTGCTAACTTCAAGCATGTTGAGTCCATAAAAACATATCTGCAGAGTCTGTAGATTTGAGTCCCTTGAAAGAGTCTGTAGAAATTTGCCTGTAGAGTCTATAGATTCAAGCATGTAGAGTTTGTAGATTCAAGCCTGCAGAGTCCATAGATTCAAGCCTGCAGAGTCTGTAGATTTTTGAGAAAGCTTTGAAAAATGAAGAACCTGAATGCTCAGAACAATTTTTGAAAGGGGAAGAGAGGATTTTGGTCTGCAGGACCAAAATAGTTCAAATTTTGTCCCAAAAATGAGTGATATTTTTGGGGGATAACACAAATCACTCCTACAACACCTAAACTGGCCTCTTAAATTCAAAAACTCAAATTATTGAAATTAGCAAGAAAATGTCAATTTTGAATTCTAGCAACTTTAAATTAACTCTAACACTTGGATAAGATTAAAAAGTATGAATTAATAGTCCTATATCCCTTAAGATAATATAATAAACATATATAACCATTAAAATTTTTATCAAACCAAAATTTTTTCAAACACAAAATTTGTCATCCTTAGAAGGATGCTCTTGCATCATACTATTGAGGTACAAAAGAAATTTTCCATGAAAGTTTAGTCAGCATTTATTGTCTTTCTCCTCAGAATATCTCTCTCTTGTTCACTCTAAATATTCAATTCCACATCCTCCTATATCTCAAGGAATATTAGTAACACATAGACCTCCTTGTTCTTTGACTAAGACTGCATTAGCTCTTCCTTTGAGGTTATTTTTCTGAATTTTGATCTCCAACCTGATCATCTTTAGTTTCTTGTTGTTATCCTTCAACAAAACTACACATGTGACACACAAGTTAATCATAACAACCTCCTTATTGTATTCTATAAATCCAAACTCTTTCACTCTCATGGTTGTCCTTGTTGTGATTGATTCTGATGCCTATTGAATTATTGCTTGTTGTTTCATCTTCTTACCTACAATTTTGTCAACCTCTAAAACTTAATTATTAATATATTTCTATTCTTAATTCTCTATTTGACCAATCACTTCAGTTCCCATATAAAAATCTCTCAACATGCTTATCTTCTTAGCAAACTCCATTAAATACTCCACATTATCTATCAAGGATATCTGATTAGACAACTTTGTAATCATCTTTTCCAAGTGAGCTATTGACATGGGTTATGTTTCAAAAGAAAAAATAGTTTCTTTTTTGAATGTAATAATCAATTATTGAGGTTCATATAATGCATTACTTACCTCATCATGAGTGACTAGTTGTAAAATCTCTTTATTGCCAGCCATTATTACTTTCGAGCTTTGTTAAATTGTTATAGTCTTATCCTCCCTTGGTTTACCAACTTACACCCCACATTCTTCCTCTTGGCACATGTTCTTAGTTGTCACACTTCTATCTTAAATGTTTCAAATAATTTATTTTATCAATTATTTCTTCTCACCAAACATCACTACACTACTTTTTACCTCCTTCTATGTTTGACTATCCTTCAATAGGGTTAGTGTACACTTGATGTCATCCTTCTCAATGGTGTAAGTATTGGCTCTACCATCATGCATAGATATACTATAGTAATTTCATGGTCTACCAAGGATGATATGACATATGTTAGTGGGAATCACATTACACAAAATTTTATCCTTATACCCACCTATCTGTAAGTCTAAATAACATTATTCATGCATTATGACTTGATGACTATTTTAAATCCAAGAAACTTTATAAGAATTTGGATGTTCTTTACTTTATAATATTATCTTAGATACCATCATGGAAGATAAAATATTATCTATACTACCATTATCAACTATGACTTTACAAAATTTACCTTTACTCTTACACATGGTTTTGAACATCTTTCTCTATGGTGGCTCTTTGTCTTCATGGATTGTCTTCAAAATAAATATCCTCATCAACAAACTTTTTGCTATTTTAGGTTTTTATAAATATTTTGGTAAGGAATCCACACTTTATTCTTCTTATTGAACCAATTGATTTATGCTTTCACTCCAAGAGATTCCACTTTGAATGTCTTTTCGACACTCGTATGATCTATATCCTACAAATTTATTGAACTTAAAGCACTTGACATCAAACCCATTATTTCATCTTCCTCTACCATATGATCTTCTACCTTTGTATTCATAACCACCTCTACTAGATGGACTTGAACTCTAAAAACTATTTCCAGCTTCTTTACTCTAACTTTGCCATTGGTTTTTATTACTTGGTTATCCTCTTATTACTAACCTCTACCTCTATAGTTTCTACCACCTCTCCCTCTATCTTTTTGATTTTACCTTCTAGAAAACTTTTTCTCTACCTTCAATGCTACTTGATAGGCCTCCTATATAATTATTTGTGACAAAATATTGATCTCATCTTGAATGATAAACTTTAGACCATTGATGTACCTAGAAACCTTTATTGCATCCTCCTCTATGTGTCCTACTCTAATATTTAGTTTATAGAATTCCTCTATGTGCTCTTTCACTGTCATGTATTTTTGCCCCAAATTTTGTATCCTCCTAAACAAGTTGGTTTGGTAGTCCTTAGGCATGGATTTTCCTTTCATCTTGGCCACCATTTTATCCCATGACCTTATCTTCTTTTTTCCCCTTCTTCTTTATTTCCATATTATATCCCACCATAAGGATGCATGTCCCTTCAACCTTGTCACTAAAAAATTCACCTTCTTTGCCTCATTCAAATCTTCATAATCAAAATAACTATCCATATTTGTGATCTAATCAACTAGCTCTTCAGCGTTGAGTCTACCCTCATACATTGGCACCTCCATCTTGGGTTCCGATGTCACTCCAAGGATTACTCTTATAAACCTCTCTTCCACTCTACCTTTCTCTCCTTATTCTAATGATTATTATTGAGGACCCTCATCCTATACTTCACTTACATATCCCATATTCATCTCTTTTATCTGAGCCAACTCTGTGGCTTGAAATCTTGCATGTAATTTATTTACTTCCACAACTAGTGCATCAACTGCTTGTAACCTTCTTTGAGATGTTGTTGCTCCTCATCCTCTACCTCCCAAGTTTCCTTAATATCCTCCCAAGATTTCCTAAGATATGGTACCAAATGATGTAGATTAAAACCTTAAAAAATCACACTTTTATCTTGTTTCAATGTGCCAACTCCTTGTCAAAGACTCATAAACAAACTTGATAATTACATGGTTTAGAGTTTCACTATTTGTTTGGGGTTTTGATCTTTAATATCATGTTTAATATATTCCTATTTGATCTCTTGTCCAACTCTTAAGAATTTTTTGTAAGTACAATCACTGAAAGGTGGGGTGAATCAGTGTCTTAAAAACTTTATTTTAAATCCTCCTTATACATGAACCATCACATCAACATATAGATCAAGCAATGCATAAGTAATCAACTATACAAAAATGAAACAAGATTACACAAGACAACACATAATATATGTGGTAAATACTCAAGGGAATTAAAACCCACTAATCCTTACAAATATAATACAACCCTATAAGTGAAATATCATAATTTAGTGAAGCATTAACTCTACATGGAGTACCAACCCCAACTAGCTAAGTACCAACCTAGCTAGGCTTTAACAAGCATCAACTCAAACAAATTATTTTTTTATAATATTAATAACACTATGTTTCTCAACCAATTGATGATGATCACCTCTTTACCTCTTCACACTCTTATCCCTCTCAAACTACCTTTTAAGCCTCTTTCCTCAACTAGGTATATTCAAGACTGATTAGGTCATATGGCCTTGATATTAATATGTATAAACACTACCATATATTAATTACATATACCCTACACTTATATTATGGTGTATAATACCTCCTTCTACTCAACAATGTGCCATTTCATTCGCATACCCTCATAAATACTTAATTAAGCCTAAAATTGCTTTATATTTATGCAAGCCTTTTGCTCCTATCCTTCTTGGTAGGCCATACATATTTTAAAACTTGGATTAATATTTTAATAGGTATTATAACACATTTAATACATGAATAAATCATTATAATATGTCATCCACAACTTGAAAGATCAAAAGCTCGTTAAGGCTTTAAGAAGACCTAATTCAATTAAGCCTTCATTAGCACATGTTACCATTTGATCTCCTTAGAAAAATTTAAAACAACACAAATAGAAGTAAAAATTAATGTTATACTCAAATATACCTCTAATAATCTCATCTTATGTCCATGACACATTTTATCTCCAACCACTACTTGAAGCACACCCTTAGTATTATTCACAATTATGCCTGTGAACCTACAGAAAGTTTGTCAAAAAAAATTGAAGTATGTATACAATTTAATCATATAAACATGATAATATATCACATTAACATAATATACATGACATTAAAAACATAAACATATGTTTTAGACCTCATAACTCAGGGGAAAAGGACTCAAACACTTCTCTGTAAATAGCCCACTCAAAACTACTAGAACACACCAAAACCTATTCATGAACAAATTGATCTCAAAGACTTTAAATAACACTTTCCATGAATAATTATACTTTAAAAATATACTTTGAAATCTATGTACCAATATAAAATATAAAAACCATAAGGTATAATGTCAAATATTGGTCTTGCAGACCAATCTTTTGACCTTATTACTCACAATCAAACCAGAACTAGACATTGGATTCAACATTTCAACCTCTTATACTAAATTAAAAGATTTAAAAAATCATGATCACTATTTTAAATTAACAATAAAAAACACAATATACATTACATACATAAAATGAGGGCATAGAGCCTCAAACTCATCATTGTAACTTGCTTACCTAGAACTATCAATTTACCTTAAAGCACAATCATGGTGACAATGACTTTCAACACCATATGACCACTTTCATAGAATTATGATTTATGTATATAATATTATTATACCATTATATCATTCTTGGATAGAAATATAATATATTAAAATGTCAACTACTCATCTTGCAAACCAATCTCATGACCTCACTGTACATAGACCTCACTAAGCTAGATAGGTCAACTTGTGAGAAAAGTTTTCACTATAACCACTAACCTATGGAAATTATACAAAAAAAGTCATGAACAACATCTCCATGCACTTATTTTCATCACTATTTAATTATAACACATTCTTAATCATCTTCTCACTGTTGCTTGGGTTTCTCACTATTTGCATCATTTGGCTTGTAAATGATTGGCTAAATTGGATGATCGGCTTAGCACACTTGAGGGATAGGTTATATCTAGAAACATTAATGGAAAATAAAAATGAGTCTCAAGCTTCATCCTCCATCCATTTTCAAACTTTGACTTGGTCAATTCTGACTACTATAGTAAATCTTCAAGAAATGTGCACTTTCTTGTAGGATCTACTTATACACGTGACAACTCAAACATACTTGGAGGTGCCTATGAGAGTTTAATACAACCTCCAATATTTTTTATAGTCATTTTAGACAATTATAGAATTTTTTGAACAAAATATTTCACATTGGGTCCTTGTTAGGGTTTTAGAGAGGTATAACACATGTTTGGTGTTAATGATTGTTCATAAAGGATTGCCCCTTAAATCCAAAACCAATGCCTATAGTTCTTATCTAGGACCCTTCATCATCTCTTCTTAATATCTGAGGTTATCATGCAAAATTTACACATGCCAATAAACACTTGAAAGTCCTCAGGCTTGCATGCCTTCATTCTATGTACTTGAGAGACCTTAAAACCACTTTTCATGCCTTTTATTACAAACTATGACCTCAAAATTTGTGAATTTTTTTGAAAAAACATATCATACATCTATACATGCTTACATATGCAAAATTATATTGAAAACTAACCATGACCCCTCATTAGGCCACACACTCTCTCTCTCTCTCTTTGCTCTCTAGACCTTAACCTGCAAATCACATTAGGCCTTGAAACTGAGATTCATGCTTCTTTCCATGTGATATATACCACTCTCACATACTAAAATATCCTTATACATTCTTAAAAAATTATAATACATCCTTCATATGCCTTGAAAATAGATCGTGATGCCTCATTAGGCTAGGTAAGGTCTATGAGTGGTCTAGGTGCAGATTTGGTCTAAAGGTATTATGCCTGGAGGCTCACCCTAATACTCTCATGAGTGATCCAATGCCTCAAATACATGATCAAGTAAAATAATACATTCATTCATGCATGTGTGCCCTCACTCACCAAGCCATCATACTCATACTTTCTCGCAAGGTTTCTTCATGTTATGACTAGGTCATGACTAGGCTTCTCAAGCACTTAAAACTTGACATCTAACCTTGAAACACTTTTAAAATAATCTACACTTATCTTGCATGATCACATAATTCCAAACAACCTCTTACAAAATTATTCTTTCTTACTTCACCAAAATTCACTATGCACACATTCTCATAGGGTCTAGACTAGGTTTCTCAAAACACCTTGTACTCAAGAACTAGTACTTAAACATGTTTTAATGCTCACTTGACATGAAAATTGGCATCAAAATTGACATCAACCAATATAATAATCATTATGTTGCCTTCAAATTCTCTCTTATCACATGGATTTTTTGTCACATCAAGCACACAAGCTCACACCTCAAAGACCACTCACCATGCATCTTCACCAAATGCACCTCGACATTAATGACATAAATATTGCCATAAATGATATCAACCTTGACATTAATGACAACACTTCTCAATAGACTTCTCAATACAACTCTTGTAACATACACAACTGTTTCTCTTTAATAGGATTCCTTGTAGCCTTTTTTTTGGCTTTTCCAATGGTATGGACTGGTATTGAGAAAATAACCTTATGTAATGACACCCTATATCTTTTTCTACCTCTCCAAAAAGTTTTTTATTTCTACTCAATTTCTAGATGCCATTTTCAATCTCTCTCTATGCCTAATTAGGCCTCTTTGACCACTGTTTAGACACAATCATGTCAAATCCATACACCAAAGCCCATACTAGGAAAAAAATGTAAGAATTAGTTAGAAAAATTTAAAATCTATGTATCCACCAATTTTATTCAATTATGAATAGTAACGTCTCTCAAAAACTTGTTTTTGGTTTTGAAACCTTAGTTTAGGGTTGACAAGGACTGTGTGAACCCAAGAGGAGCAACATTGAAACAATAATCATTAAATCCACTTTCAAGAAATTTTAATGATTGACCAGGGTCTATTTCACTCCCATATAATTTTTTCAATCATTAGACCTCCATCTTAAAGCCAATGTTCAACAAATAACTTAAATTATTGGACTGATTGTGTGTATAGTGTCCTAGTCACAAGGTATAGACTGGATCTTTCATTCTTAAACATATAAACATGTTGAGGAATATAAAATGAACTTGAAGAACATTAATTAAAATCCTTACCAAATTTTATATGAAATCAAATCCATGTTTACTTTATACTTTCTTCACACACAGTGCACTCGTAGGCATCTTTTGAACAATATACAAGAAAAAGAGTTTGGAACCATTCCTACAAAAGTGAGAACTTCTACTTTATTCTTATTGGAAACTTTTTTCCTAAAGGATAATTGCGTACACATTTATATCAAACATCATTTCACAATCTTCATACAATCTTCCATACTATTGGTGCATACTCATGCACTTATCTTCAATGTAGAACACAGGCCACAAGCATATACAATCATTATTTCAAACTGAGAATTATTTAATTGAATTTATTTTCATCTAAATACTATTAAACTTTGAATTTCATCTTAAAATTGTCTCCAACACAAAAATTTACAAGTTTTATATCACCTATAACCGCTCTATCTACCTTTGGACCTTCCAATGGTCACTAACAAGCAAGTTTGCACATTAGAACAAATATCAAGGTTGATATTCCATAGATGTATGCATTAATACCCATGTTATATACATGGTGTCTTCAATAAATCACATCAACAATTTGACACTTTGAGGATTACTTCAAATCACTCCTACAACACCTAAACTGACCTTCCAAATTAAAAAATTCAAATTATTAAAATTGGTGGGAAAATGCCAATTTTGAATTCTAGCCACTTTAAACTAACTCTAACACTTGGAGAAGATTCCAAAATGTGAATTAAGACTACTAAATCCCTTATAATAATATAATCAACCTATATAAACACTAAACATCTGATCAAACACAAAATTTGTTCAAATAAACATAAAACATGTCATCCTTAGAAAGATGCTCCTGCATCAAGTATCAAGGTTAAAATAACCAAGCACTCATTGTGTTATATAAATAACCTCCTTAGACCTCCTAATAAATAATTAATATAATATATATCCAAATCATGTATAGGATCATATAACCTCATTAGACCTTCTAAGAAGGATTCTAATTAGACCTCCCAAAATCATCATAACAAGTGTCTTAGTTAAATCTTGTATGAAACCACCATGTATGGTGGGTAGGAGGATGGATAAAGACTTAACCTCACAAAATAGATCATCATACCCTCTATCTATATTCCAATATATTTCTTCTCTCTTATACATGTAATAGATGTATAATGATCACATCACGATATTCATGAAACCAATGTTCAAACATAAAAATAATAAAACCTCACCAACATAATCCAATAACTAAATCAAATGTCAAATGGACTTAAATATATATTTCAAAAGAAATACTAACTATCAAAAAATCATCTCAATTGTGTAATAAAGTGAGATCCAAATGGTCATAATATAAAAACTAAAATTCCAATCAAAGTAATTCAAAACCAACAAAATATATGTGTAAAAAAATTAGATTCAAGAGAACAAAAGTATTGGTTTTGTTGGGTGAATATTTTGTCGATCAGCTAACTGGCATTCAAAATAGTTCCTATCACCACAACATAGGGAGATTAGTCATCCAGATGTGCAGGTTTACTGCATCACAAGGGGACAAATCTCTCCTCTCATCAAGGCGAGGTTCCCTATTAAATATGCGGAGCTATATACAATATAAATAAGCAGAAAATAACACATGGGGGTGGGACAAACCATCCATCTCTCTTCTTTCAGAGATGATGCACACAAACAAAAGAGAAAATCCTAGCTATAAATGTTGAAGGCACTTCTCTTCTTTCAGAAGTGTCCTTATAGGAAACAACATGAGTTTCTTTTAGATAGTGAAATAACCAGTGATCAAAAGGGTGTAGTAACAGCAAGATGAAACAGAGAACAAAGTCTCCACCTGAACTGCCCAAAGAGTATATCACAAAGGATAATGGGGGCACAAATTCACCCCAAGATCCTAAACACAAAAATAAAATAAAAACACAGACTGAAATCAATTGTGAAAGCGCAAAGTCTTCCCACAGTTGGTTTCAAGACACTTTTCTATTACCTTCACTAATTCTATGTACCAAATTAAATGAATAAGGACACCTTCAAAAGATAGACGTAAGAATGATCTTCTAAAATGACACAAGTCAGAATAGCACAAAGTCTATGAAAAACTTGCTTTCTCATTCAGATAAAGATGAAACTAAAATTACACCCTGAGCTCAAAGTCTCAGTCTTTCTCTTTCAAAATGGGCAAAGTTTCACTCTTGTAAATGAAAAGTCTCCTTTACAACAAATGAGAGATTACAATATATAGTGCTCCAAGAAATACTTGGGCACTTGTTTTCCATAGAATGGCCCATGCTATGCATTCAATGACTTGAATGCATTTCCAGGTTTGTTAAAGGACTACATTAAAAATAGGGTAGATATATTAACTATGACGTGTCATTTCATCCCATATGTCTTCTCTCGAGTTTGGATCATCTGGTCTGTCCCCTCTAACATCTGCACAGCTATCCATTTGTCTTTACTTCATGGAAGGAAAAAACATGTCGCGTCCTTAAATGGCAAGCCAAAATACCTGCTTAGTGGACTATTCCAACTACTGAAATTACTTTTGCATAGACATCTTAGGCTTTTCCCTCTTTCTGATTTTGTCTCTTCCTGCTATGATTTGAGCTATCAGGCTTTTCAGCCAGTCGCTAGGTTCTTCCTTCAAGTTCCACGCTTTATTTGAATTTCAATGGATATTCCCTTACCTTAAATTTGACATCTACGGGGACGTCATTGGTTGACTATTTCAATGGTTCGAGTGGCCTTCTCGGCTCCTTGGTTCAATCGCTTTCTTGCTCCTTGGTTGAACCATCGCTTTCATTTGAACTTGCCTTTGGAATCATCCATGTTGCTTCTCTATTTGCTTGAGACCACCTTTAAACTTTTGAACCATGTTGAACCATTGAACTTTGAACTCTTTTAGTTCAAATTTAAAATGGTTCATTAGTTTATTTTGTGTCTCACTCAAACACTGCTTTCTTTATCTTTCTAAGCTTTGGTTGAACCTTTGAACCTACTGATTGAACCAACTTTGGTTCAACGGTTTAATGGTTCAATAGGCTCATCCTTCATTATTTAGCTAAGTCCTTTTGATCTTTTGCACCAAGCACGTTGAACCAACTTGGTCATTGAACCCATTGAATCTTTGAACCAAAGTGGTTCAAAGTTCAATGGTTCAATGCCTTTGTCCTTTATCATTTGCCGATTGAACTCTTTTGATTGAACTGAGGTGCTGAACCAATCCTAGAAATGATTGAGTGTTAGAAGCTAGTTCTTTTGACTGAACTCACTTGTAGAAGCTTTTTTAACCTATTGAACCAATGAATCCCTTCACAAAAAAAGCTTAAAAATGAGGAATTTGAAAGCTCAGAACAAATTTTGAGAAGGGAAGAGAGAAATTTTGGTCCGATGAACCAAAATAGTTCATAGCTTATCCCAAAAATGTCACTCATTTTTGGGGACAACAGTTGGCTCCAATTGGGGAACTTCTTTCAGTTGAACACTTTGAACAGCTAAGGGGAGTAGAAACCAGAATCTCCAGTGCCTTAAAGTGTGCCATTGTGCTACGGAGTCATGCTACCCAAAAAGAAATGCTCCAAAAATGAAAACAAAAAGCACAAAATAGAACTAAAGACTATACAAATATACATATGTATAGATGATCTTATTTGATGCCTAAAGATTTGAAGCACTTCAAATGCTGCCCACTATGAGATAGTGAAAATGGTGTGCCATCCTGATAAACTAGCAAGAAATCATTTTGTCTCCAAAAACGGTGACGGGCAAATGGAACTCTCCACTAGGAAACCACTTTTTTGTGTCTTCCCCTTAGTTTTCTTCTCTTCTTGCCCCAAAGCAAGACTTAAATTTTGGTCCAAAAACCATGAATCTTTGCTCTCCTGGCAAAGAGTTCCTTTTCCTGATTTTGATGGACAACAGCATGGCTTAGTACCATAATTTGTTGTTCTGATAGCTCAGCCCAGCACATGTCTTGATTGTCCCCCTCAGATATCTTAGATTCTTCTTCATTTGGAGGGGAGGGTTCTTCTGCACTTATTCCACACTCCACCAATTCTTTTGCTATTTCATCCCTGCCTGAAGACTGAAACAAAATTTGGGCTGCAGGGACCGCCATTTAGGTCTTAACACATTTGACATGATCAATTATGTCAAATAGCTGTTGGACTGAGCACAAGGGATGGAAGTTCTTCCTTTTGGTTTATGGGAGGGGTGGGAGGACTAGCCCACGAATTTGAAGTAGAAGGTGCAGAAATGTTTGGGATACTTTCTTAGCAATCACTGAGTCCTTTGGCTGGATAGGTAGATTGGCCCCACACTTAGCAATCGAAATTGTAGGTTGAGGTCACTCCTCTATTTCTCCTTTATCAGCTTGTTGATCTGACTAATTCTGGGACTGGATGACCACAGCATATGATCCCTCAAATGCTTCACCTTTACTTCTAAGTTCATCCTGGTAATCCAGGAAACTGATGTGGGAGTCACCAGTTGACTCTTCTTGATCCTCTATGAAGAGACCAGCATCATTTTCTTGATTAAACTCAGGTTGGAAAGAGAAATCATGCTCTGTTTCCAAATACCCAACTATTGAGTTGGTTGGAGGTGCTTCAATGGCAAGGTTCCTCTATGGGGGAGGAAGACAATTGGGTTGCCTTTGATGTACCTAATTAGGGAATGTCCTCCTTGGTACATCTATGTATGAAGGAGCAGATGACATCCCTTGTGCCATTTGTCTTCTGAGGACTAGCACTTCATTTTCTAGCTTCTACACCATTGGATCAGTGGTGGCTACAGGTGAGTTATCAGAAGATGAGGAAGATGCGCCTCTATTTGAATCCCTTCTTATCTTTCTAGCCAAGATAAGGTCATCTTCTAACTCAGTGGCTTAGTCTTAAGTAGCTTCAAGATCTATGTGGCCAGCACATCTAAGCAGAAAAATCACTTCAAATAGCTGTGAGTTTATGAAGAAGCATTTGAGGTTCTTGGGTGTGGGCTGAGCAACTGCAGAAATCCTATTTCTCAACTTGTCAAATTTTGCAATAAAATTCCTCATGGGCTCATGAGGTTCCTTCTTCATCTGCGTAAGTTGGGATAGAAAAGCATGAGCATCTTTTGCAGATTTGAACCTTGCTTCAAACTTGGCTTTAATAGTGTCCCAACCAGTCACTGATACAGTCTGTAGATGGTAAAACTAGTCTGTAGTAGCACCTTGTAGTGTCTCCATGAAAAGCCTGACTACCACGTCTTCAAATTCCACCCCTATCACACCACAAGCTATGGTGAAGGCTGCAAAGTGTTCATCAGGGTGGACTCTTCCATCACCAAAGAATTTGGAAAAAATCTTCCTTGAACTGAGTGGTAGCTCATGCAGGGGTGGAGTTAGATTAAGTGGGCCAAATGAGTTACCCCAAGGGCCTCAAACTACTATGATTGGATTATGAAAAATAGGGATAACACATCTGGGTGGAGTTGCCAGATTATAAGACAAAAAAGGAAAATAAACTGACCCTGCTTCAGCTTAAATCTTGAGGCTTCAAACTACGCTTTCTTTCACAGTAGCTCTCGTTTTGTAGACCAGATAAAAAATGGAAGTGGAGGAAGATGGTAATGTTATAATGATAATGGGTAAGACATGGAACGAAGTCACCAGAGTCTATAATAGATAAGGGTTATAATGATAATTGGTAAGACATAGGTGATGTTTCAATCTGAAACTTGAGATTCCAAATTGCATAAAATTACTGTCCCCAGCAAAGTCACCAAAAACTATTGGGTGAATATTTTGTCGACCGGCTAACTGGCGTTTAAAATAGTTCCTATCACCACAGCATAGGTAGATTGGTCATCCAGATGTGTAGGTTTTTTACATCACAAGGGGATAAATCTCTTCTCTCATTAAGGGAAGGTTCCCTATTAAATATACGGAGCTATATACAATATAAATAAGTAGAAAATAACACATGGGGTGGGACAAACCATCCATCTCTCTTCTTTCAGAGATGATGCACACAAACAAAGGAGAAAATCTTGGCTATAAATGTTGAAGGCACTTCTTTTCTTTCAGAAGTGTCCTTACAGGAAACAACAAGAATTTCTTTTAGATAGTGAAATAACTAGTGATCAAAAAGGTGTAGTAACAGTAGAATGAAACAGAGCGCAAAGTATCCACCTCAACTGCCCAAAGAGTATATCACAAAGGATAATGGAGGCAAAAAGTCACCCTAGGATCCTCAACACAAAAGGAAAATGAAAACACAGACTGAAATCAATTGTGAAAGCGCAAAGTCTTCCCACAGTTGGTTTCAAGACACTTCCCTATTACCTTCACTAATTCTGTGTACCAAATTAAATGAATAAGGACACCTTCAGAAGATAGACGTAAGAATGATCTTCTAAAATGACACAAGTTAGAACAACACAAAGTTTGTGAAGAACCTCCTTTCTCATTCAGATAAAAATGAAAATGAAATTACAACTTGAGCTCAAAGTCTTAGTCTTTCTCTTTCAAAATGGGTAGAGTTTCGCTCTTGTAAATGAAAAGTCTCCTTTACAAAAAATGAGAGATTACAATATATAACGCTCCAAGAAAGACTTTGGCGCTTGTTTTACATAAAACGACCCATGTTGTGCATTCAATGCCTTGAATGCATTTCCAAGTTTGTCAAAGGACTGCGTTGAAAATAGGGTAGTTGTCTTAACTATGGTGTGTCATTTCATCCCATATGTATTCTCCTGGTCTAGATCATATGGTATGTCCCCTCTGACATCTGCACAGCTATCCATTTGTCTTTACTTCATGGAAGGAAAAGACAGGCCGCGTCCTTAAATGGCAAGCCAAAATACCTACTTAGTGGACTATTCCACCTATTGAAATTACTTCTGCGTAGACATCTCAGGGTTTTCCCTCTTTTTGCTTTTGTCTTTTCCAGCTTTGTCTCTTCCTGCTGCGATTTGAGCTATTAGGCTATCTTTTCAGCTAGTCACTTGGTTTTTCCTTCAAGTTCCATGCTTTATTTGAATTTCAACAGATATTCCCTTACCTTAAATTTGACGTCTGCAGGGATGTCATTAGTTGATTGTTTCAACAGTTTGGGCAGCCTTCTAGGCTCCTTGGTTCAATCACTTTCTTACTTCAATTGTTTTATTGGTTCAATCACTTTCTTGGTTCAATCGCTTTCTTGCTCCTTGGTTCAACCATCACTTTCATTTGAACTTGCCTTTGGAATCATCCATGTTGCTTCTCTATTTGCTTGAGGCCGCCTTTGAATTTTTGAACCATGTTGAACCATTGAACTTTGAACTCTTACGGTTCAAAGTTTAATTATTTCATTAGTTTATTCCGTGTCTCGCTCAAACACTACTTCCTTTATCTTTCTAAGCTTTGGTTGAACCTTTGAACCTACCGATTGAACCAACTTTGGTTCAACGGTTCAATGGTTCAATAGGCTCATCCTTCATTATTTGGCTAAGTCCTTTTGATCTTTTACACCAAAAACGTTGAACCAACTTGGTCATTGAACCCATTGAATCTTTGAACCAAAGTGGTTCA
The DNA here is from genome assembly GCA_037957365.1 of Torreya grandis. Taxonomy (NCBI): domain Eukaryota; kingdom Viridiplantae; phylum Streptophyta; class Pinopsida; order Cupressales; family Taxaceae; genus Torreya; species Torreya grandis. The sequence continues at coordinate 1,173,320 of JARHVA010001029.1, read as the reverse complement.
AAGTTCAATGGTTCAATGCCTTTGTCCTTTATCATTTGCCGATTGAACTCTTTTGATTGAACCGAGGCGTTGAACCAATCCTGGAAACGATTGAGTGTTAGAAGCTCGTTCTTTTGACCGAACTCACCTACAAAATATTTTTTAACCTGTTGAACCAATGAATACCTTCATGAAAAAAGCTTAAAATGAGGAATTTGAAAGTTCAGAACAAATTTTGAGAAGGGAAGAGAAATTTTTGTCCAATGAACCAAAATAGTTCATAGGTTGTCCCAAAAATGTCACTCATTTTTGGGGACAACAGGTTTCAAAAAACAAATTAAAATAGAAATAAAATCAAAATAAGAAAGGGAAAAACAATATCATAAAAGTACAGTTTACACCTACTATGTGGCTAAGAAGCTACCCATGTAATTACCTCTTATAGGTAAGAGTAATCAGTCTCTCCATATGTCTGCCAAAGGTTCACAAGGTTGCATCAAATATAATTCATGAAGTTTGTTCTTTTGACAAATACTAATGGGTAGGTGAAAGAACACATCATTTATAAAGTAACCATTATGTGCAAAGAGCCCATGGTTCCTAAATCACTCATGGTGTACACACTTGAAATAATCAGGCTATTACCTCATACAAAGGGAAAAAGTGGATTTTCAACTTACAAGAAGCTTCACTTCCTAGCCTGTGACCCATTCTAAACCATTATAAACATATTTTTACTCCACCCTCAAACCCCATACTTGCAACAGTAACAAATAATAGAGTAACAATGCAAGGTTACACAATACAACACATTACTACATAACATCAATTTTCACTTATGCATCATATGTTTACATGAACAAAAGTTAATTTACACCACATTTTCATAATAGGAGTTGCACACAAGATACTTCACAACATATTCACATTCACAAGATAACAATTGGGATTCACACATAATATCATACCAGTACCATGACATACTCACTCTATGATTGCATAACAATATTATTTATATATAAAGAATCCATTATTTATGAGGTTTGTTACATATACAATGATATGAGGGTTTACACAATAGGTTACAATTATACATGTACATAACAACTAAAAAGTTAAAGGTACACATGTTTGGCTTGAGATAACTATTTACATAAATTCACTATCACAACATAGTTTTACAATTTACTGGTATCACATAGGGGCTAAGGGCATCTCATCATCCACATCAATAATCCTGACATCCTTCATATCATATATGCCATATAATCTAACACTACTGATGTCAAAATAAATACCATCATGGTCATACATATATGTCACCCATCACCAATCGTAATTATTATGGAACTGAATATGACAATCCCATATTCCCGACATTAGTGTCGCTGAAAGAAATATATCAAAGGTATTCTGACCAACTAAGAATCATTTTATTTTCATTTAGAATTTGATACTTTGTTCTTAATTCAAAATCTCTCTTCTTTTCAAAAATTCAAGTGTTTGTTTTCTTTGTTAAACAAGCATCATACCTTAAATTCTATTTATCACAAGATTTAAATGTTTTTAAAATGAAAGATTATCTCAAAATGCCATACTAACTGATTAATTAGGAATAAATATATAAACTAAGGTAGACATTTTTCATTCATAAAGCAGAGTTTACAATATCGTAGTTAAATATTCATCAAAGTATCCAAAAGTACAACATTGGCACCTAGTGCTCCATAAATAAAATATTATATCATTAGCTATAGTATAATATTATAACAAAAATAAAATTTGAGCCCATAATTAGTCTAATCTCAAGGTTTTGGTGGTCCTGCACTTGGTTCCCTAATGCCCTTAGGATGATGCTCCTCAAATGCTGAATCATTCTCGATCCATCCCCCTCATCCTTTCTCAGTCAGTCTAGAGGTCAACCTTACCTTCAATGGGCAACCTCAAACGAAATGGCCTACACCCCCACATAAGTAGCAAGCCTCTGAATATATTATTGGGTTTATCAAATATTTGTTAGTTCATGTGCTATAAATATATATTGGTCTAGCCTTTGCATGCTGACATACTCAAACTAGGTTCACTTTCTATCCTGGGGTAACACACTTTCCAAAACAAGGTAAAGCCATCACTTATGGATAATGAGAGTACCTCTCTTGTACTCATGGTTGTTGTCTAACGCAAACCCTAGAGTAACATGGTATATGATTCCTTGGTTGATGTTTTTGTATGGGGCACATCACTTACATTTTACATGGAGGGTTTCTCTCAGGTATATCTGGAGCTCGGGGTAGTCTCTCCTTTAAAATGTTTGTCAAGCACTGAAGGGTTTAGAAGATTTGTTAGTTATTTGTAGTAGCTTCTCAAGTGATAGTTCTTGATGATCCCCATTGCATGAACCCCCCATTTTATCCACAATAGACAAAAATAAAATTAAAAAATTAACAAAGTATAAACTGTAATTATACATCCCAGAGCTTGTAGTGCTTAAACCAGGCTTTAATACCAAAATATAATGCCCAAAATTTAACACAAAAAAATTAACAAAACTTTGAGAAAACATGGTTTTTTAATTATTATTAATGTTTTAAATGTTGTAAAGGAGTGTGACACACACTTATGTAGTGACTTAAGCATATCATTTAATTGATATAATTCAAATAGTTTACACATGTATTATCACACAAGTCTAATCAAGTAAATGGCAACCCTAACATAGCCTAAGGACCCAGACCTGATGCCCCCACCACATCTGGGGTAGCCTACATATCTACTCCATGGAATATGGGTCTGATGTAGTTATCTTTACACTTGTGATGGCCTCCTCCATGAGACATCATCATCAAATAATAATTTGTGATCTAAGCCAACAAGGGAACTAGTACATCACCTAGGCGAGATTTTAAAGCTATAGTCATCTATTCGAATGAATGACACATCTTAAGGTCATAAATCACTATCTATGACATCATAAGGTGCAAGTGCTTACCCAAACACTTCCATGAATCATCACAACAAGAATTAGGGGTGGCTAGGAACTTATATTTTCTTATTCCAATGTGATCAATGACTCTACAATCTTTGAATTATGTTATTTAGATAAAATCTATCTCCTAAATGAATCTCAAAATGTGTCCAAGGTTAATATGAAAGAAAACAAGCTCAAATATCAATAATCAACATGGGTCACTATCTGCAATAGATAATCAACTAAGAAAACTATATTGTTAATACTGATGATAAATATATGCACAAGAAAAAATATCATACCATTAATGATTAAACAAGCATACTAAGAATTAGATACTTTACGTATGTGTTCTAATAACACACTAAAATTAGTTGTCAATTGCCCATACTAGGAGGTCATCTTAAGGTTAGTTTCCTAAGCATATTCTATAACATTCGCAATTTAGTTGATAACACCTACATAAAGGAGTGTTCTAAGGGTTAGTATGCTAAGCCCATGCTACTCCCCAAACTACCTACATATCTACGGTGATCACATCACACACATAACCAAGGTTAGTTATAGTTCACCCATTCTTAAATGATATTTTAGTTTAAATGTGAATACAACCATCTTTCACCATGTTGGGTAAATATTTTGTTAGTCAACAGTCTGATTGACCAAAATAGGTCTTATCACCCACAACAAAGGAGATTGGTTAGCCCAGTGTGCAGGTTTACTACATCAGAGGTGGACAAATCTCTCCTCTCATCAATGGGAGGTTCCCTATAAATACACAAGAGCTAGATATACTATAAATATGTAGAAAATAACACTCAGGGGTAGGATACATCATCCATCTCTCTTCTTTCAGAGATGATGTTAACCAACAAAGGAGAAAATCTTGGTGAAAGCACTGAAAGCACTTCTCTTCTTTCAGAAGTGTTCTTTCAAGAAACAGCAGGAGTTCTTTTAGGGAGTGACAAAAAAATTAGTAACACAGGCACAGTAACCAGCAGGATGAAATAAAACACAAAGTTTTCACTTCAATTGCCCAAAGAGTATAACATAGAGGATAATGGGGGCACAAAGTCATCCCAAAATCCTCAACACAGAAGGAAAAGAAAAACACACACTGAAAACAATTGTGAAAGCACAAAGTCTTCCCACCGTTGGCTTCAGGACACCTTCCTTATTATTTTCACTAATTCTACTTGCCAAATTAAATAGATGAGAACACATTCAGAAGACAAACATAATAATAATCTCCTAAAATGATACAAGCCAAAATAGCACAAAGTCTGCAAACAACTTGTTTTCTCATTCAAATAAAATGAAATGAAATTACAATCTGAGCTCAAAGTCTCAGTATTCTTCTTTCAACTGGGCAGAGTTTCACTCCTGTAAAAATAAAAAGTTTCCCTTTACTAATGAGAGAAATTATAATCTTATAGCAATCATGCAAGGCTTAGCATTCTTTCCCATGGGATGGCCCATGCTGCAGTCAATGCCTTCAATGCACCTTCAATTATGTTTGGAGGGACCATGCTAGAAATAGTGCATTGCTATAACTATGGCGTGTTCATTCCTCTAATATGTCTCTTCTTAGTATGGACTATCTGGTCCTTTCCCTGATGTCTGCGTAGCTGCCCAATTTGTCTTTACTTGATGGAAGAAAAATAGGACATGTCCTTGATTTGGTGTGTTCAAAAGTCTGCTTGATCCATTGTTTCACCTACTAAAAATAACTCCCTTGAAGATATTTTTGATCTTTTGCATTGATCTTCTCTCCCTTATAGCAATTTGAGTCTTCGAGCTCTCTTTTTAGTTAGTCTCTTGGTTCTTCCTTTAAGTTTTGCACTCTATTTGAATTTCAATCGGATATTCCCTCACTTTAAATTTGACGTCCACAGGACCATAAATGATCACCAGTTGCTTGAACCATGTTGAACCTTGAACCTTTGAACCCATTGAAAGTACATTGGTTCATTGGTTCATTATGTCTCTTTTGTTCCATTGCTTCCTGGTTTAATTGCTTTCCCGCTCCTTAGTTGAACCATCCATTGAACCACTTGTTTGCTACTTTTTTCCTTCACTGAGGCTACCTTTGAACCTTTAAACCCATTAACCATTGAACTTTGAACTCTTTCGGTTCAAGGTTCAATTGGTTCATTCTTTTTCCCATTCAATCATGCTTCCTTTATCTTTCTTTGTCTAAGTCTTCGAAGGCTCTTGGGGCGCCCCAAAGGGAAGGTGTCCCTTTGGGCTTTTAAAATGGTCCTTTCTTTGTGGTCAAGCGCCCCCCCGCAAGGGTACCTACCCTTCAGGATTTTTTAGGTGGCCTTCGGGCTTAAAATTGCCCGACGGGTTCTTACTTCTTCGATGGGCTTTTGTCTTTTGGGCTTTTTCCGTCGGGCTTTTCCTTCAAACAAAAAGTTTGAAGGAAAGTTTCCTTTACTTAGCCGTTTGTTCTTTTCAATTTCTTCGGGCTTTCCTTCCGATTGAATTCCTTCGAACAAAAAGTCTGAAGGAATTTTGCTTTAGTCATTTTCCCACGAAAAATACTTCTGAAAGAATTCTTTTAGCCTCTTTTACTTAGTCATTGTCCTGAGGGATTTCCAACTTTGTCTGATTTTGCTCACTGCCCTCTGCAAGGGAACTTGTTCCTTTGGCTTTGGGGTAGCCCCTTGAACCTATCGATTGAACCAACCGATTGAACCAACTTTGCTTCAATGGTTCAATGGTTCAATTAGTTCATTCTTTATTATTTGGCTAAGTCTTTTTAATCTTTTACACCAAGCGCGTTGAACCAATTGGTCATTGAACCTGTTGAACCGTTAAACTAAAATGGTTCAAGGTTCAACGGTTCAATACTTTATTCTTTGAAGCTTGCCGATGGACATTTTTGATTGAACCAAGTCATTGTAATAGTCCTAAAAATGACTAAGTGTTGGAAACTTGTTCTTTTTATTGAGCTCGCCTGCAGAAACCTTTGAACCTGTGAACTTGCTAATTTCAAGCATGTTGAGTTTGTAGAAACATATCTGTAGAGTCTGTAGATTTAAGCAAAAGCCTTGAAAAATGAAAAACTTTGAATGCCCAGAGCAATTTTTGAAAAGGGGAGAGATGATTTTGGTCTGTTGAACCAAAATAGTTCATGGGTTGTCCCAAAAATGTCATTCATTTTTGGGGACAATAGTTGGCTCCAGTTGGGGAACTTCCTTCAGTTGAAAACTTGGAACATCTGAGGGGAGTAGAAACTAGAATCTCCAGTGCCTTGAAGTATGACATTGGGCTATGGATTCATGCTACCCAAAAAAGAAAGGCTCCAAAAAAAATAAAAATGAACAACTCAAAGCAGAAACAAAGATTATACAGATATACATATGTACAAGTAAACTTATCTAACACTTCAAAAATTGAAGTGCTTTAGATGCTGCCCATTGTGAGGTAGAGAAAAGAGCATGCCATCTTGATATTTTAATAGGAAGCTGTTCTCTCCATTGAGCTAATGGATAATGAATGGGCCTCTCCAAAGAGAATCAAACTTTCCATACATACCTTCTGGCTCTCTCCTTTTGTCTCACAGCAAGACTTGATCTCCAACCCAAAAATCACGATAATTTGCCTTCTGGTCGAAGAGCTTCTTCACCAGATTTTGATGAGCAGTGATTCAATCTACCACCATAGTTCTCTGCTCATCTAGCTCAGTCAAGCACATGATCCTTTTATCAAGGGCGCTTTCATATGTTTGATCCTCAATTGCCTTAGCCAATTTCAATGCTAGAAATTCCAAGGTGATTGGTATCTCAGCATTAATACCATAAAGAAGTTGGAAAAGAGACATGCCAATTGCTCTCTTTGATGTAATTTTGTCTGCCCATAGAGCATCAACCAATGCTTTATGCCATGTCCTTTGGTTGTCATCAACCAGCTTCTTGATGATAGTCACTACATTCTTATTGCTTGATTCAGCTTGTCCATTCCCTTGTGGAAAGTAATCGGAAGAGTGGGAGAGTGTAATCCCACAATAGAAACAGAATTGAGTAATCTCCTGGGAAGTGAAACAAGCTATATTATTAGTGACAATCTTGGTTGGGACCCCAAACTTGGAAATTATATTCTCCTTGAGGAAATTGCATACTACTTTTGAAGTAGCATGCTTTGTTGGAATTGCTTCCACCCACTTGGTGAAGTAATTTGTTGCTATAAGGACATAATCATGTCCAGCACTTGAAGATGGGTTTACAGCTCCAATAAAATCAATTCTCTATTGCTGGAATGGCTCCTCTATGACCACTGGATTGAGAGGCAAGGAAACTAACTTGGGTCTCCCAACAAATTGATGGCATAGTTCACATTTTCTTACCCACTTATAGGCGTCTTGAAAGAGAGTTGGCCAATAATACCTGTCTCATAGAATTTTATGGACAGTTACAGGAGCAGAGAAATGTCCTCCATATACTAAATTGTGGAAGGACCTCAGAAGTTAGTTTTGTTGCTCCTTGTCCACGTAGCGAAGGAACACTCCATCAAGGCTCCTCTTGTACAGGCCATTGTCCTAGAGGACAAAATTTGTAGCTTTCAGCTTGATAGTTCTCCTTTCTTTATAAGATAGGTGAACAGGACACTCACCATAAGTAAGGAAATGAGCAACACTTGAATACCACTCATTCATGGTGGAGATAAAAAGAATAGTTGGCACATCTTCCACCTTTGCTTCTTCATGCCTTACTTCTTCTAGTTTGTTGTCAGCAATCAATTGGCATAGGCTCTTTCCCCGTACCAGCTTTGTTGGCTTGATGACCAGATCAAACTCCTGAATCTTTGCAATCTAATTGCCTCTTTTGGTTCCAAACTCCTGCTGAGTTAATATGGATTTGACCATGGTATCAGGAACTAGAGTAGTAACTCATGAATTGAAGATGTAGAAATGAAAATGCTTCACTACCTTGACCAGTGCATAAGCATGCTTGTCCATGTTTGAAAATTTCAGCTCATGAGCTTTGAGAGGACAAATCATGAAGAAAATGGGATATTCCACCCCTTCTTCATTCTGTTGAACCAAGATGGCTGAAAGTGTGTGTTCAAAAGCATAACTATACATAAGAAAATCCTTCATATAATCTAGACAAACTAGAAACAAGGCGTAGGCAATGGCAGTCTTGATATCCTCAAATGTTGACTTGCCTTCTTCAGTTTAGTTTAAGGTGGCCTTATTCTTCATCATATTTACAATGTGCCTAGTCTTCTCAACAAACTTAGGGATGAACCTCTGTAATAAATTCACCTTTCCAAAGAAAGAGTGAACAAAAATCTTACTCATGGGCAAGGTAAGCTCTTGGATAGACTTGACTCTATATGAGTCAATATTTATGCCTCCTTTGGACACAATGTGTTTGAGAAGTTTCCCCTCTGTTACTCTAAAAATAGACTTCTTGGGGTTTAAATAAATGCCATTCTAGTGGCAGCACTCCATCACTTATTGAAAGTGGCGTATATGATCTAGGCGATGCTTAGAAAAGATGGTCAAGTCATTAAGATAAACTATGATGAACTTACCCATTTCATCTTTGAAATCAAGGTCCATTTCTCTTTGGAAGGTGGCACCAGCATTTATCAAGCCAAAAGACATCCTTCTATATGTAAACATGCCCCAAGGTGTGGTGAAAGCAGTCTTATGTTGGTCTGTCTCACTAACTTCAACCTGATTATATCTTGAGAAGCCATCTAACATTGATAACATCTCTAAACCCATCACTGTCTAAAGCACTTGATCCATGATTGGCAAAGGATAATTATCCTTCAAGGATGACTGATTCAAGTTCTTGAAATCCACACAGAGGCAAATTTTGCCATTCTTCTTCCTTACATGCACTATATTTGCAATCCATGTGGAATGATGGATTGGGAAGATTATCTTGGAATTTAGCATTTTTTTTATCTCAGATAAAATGGTCCCTGATATTTTTGGATTATACTACCTAGAATTTCGCCTGTAAGGTGTCGAATTAGCCTTGAAAGGAATGTCATGTCAAATTTTATTGGGCCAAAATGACTTTAGGTCATCATAGGAGTAAGCCAAGACGTCCATGTATTGGTTGAGCAAAGTGGTGAACTTGAACCTCTCCTTAGGAGTACAACATTTACCAATGTTAACCATCTTAGGATCTCCCTTGCTCCCAAATTTACTTGATCAAACTCTTGAGAGGAGCTTGAATCTATTTGCTGCTATTTGATGAATCGGACATGTTTGTCAAACAACTTCTCAAGGGAAACTAGGCCTTTGGGAATCTTATTCCCTTTAAGTTGTAGGAACTCTTCACCTGCATCTGAATTTGATTCAGGAGCTACTTCACACTTTTATGGTTCACTGCCTTCAAAATGCAGCCATTCAAAGCTATCTTTATGCTCTAAGAAGGCAATGATTTGGCTATCATTGTTAAACACCTACCAATGATTGGTATTATCAAGTACACTTGGTCTAAAGACTAGTTCAATAGTGTACTTGTCTTTTTTGAAGTCTGGGTGAGGGACCAAGAGAGTAGTTGAAACAGCGAGTGCATCAGCCCAGTCATTGAATTCTCTAAGAATGGTAGAGATGCTGAAAGCATCAAAGCTTTCAATTTGGTCCCAAACTAGATTGCGATAGTGATGCAATCTTTCATTATTAGTTTGGTACAAGTTTCTCACCTGACAAACCTCTAGTTCAACATCTCATTTGGCATGAAGGAGCTTGATGCGTTTGTCTCGAGCAGCTCTCAATCCCAGCAATAGAGATTCATATTCAGCTGTGTTATTCATGTTTTTAAACTGCAACTTGTAGGATGAAGGAAAAATATCTCCTTGAGGAGATATCAACACAACTCCTGCTCTTGAACTAGTGGAGCAGCTGCCATCAAATTTAAGAATCCATACCTCATTTGATACTGATTTTTTTAGACTCTTCTTCATTTGGAGGAGGAGATTCCTCCACACTTGCATTGTGCTCTACCAAATCTTTTGCTATTTCAACTGAATGCATTTCTAGGTTTTCACTTGGAGGAGCTTCATCAAATGTCTCATGAACTTCATCTATGGATAGAAAGTAGTTACCCATGCCTGAAGACTCAAACAAAATTTGAGCTTCAGGTGCTAAGGTTTGGGTAACCACATATTTTGCTTCCTTCTCAAGGAACAGCCTCTTCATAACACATTTGACTAGAATCTTTACCTCGAATAAGTCCATACTCAATTCACCACCAACATCCCTACAAAAATTCTGCTCAAGAAGGATACCATATGATGTTGGAATGTCGGCTACCAAGACAGTCATCTTGATTCTTTTGTCTGAGACTGCTGCAAATGCAAATTGGGCATCTTTAATTTGTCTTAGTAGAGGTACTTACTTGTTCTCCATGAAGAAGCATCTACCAAAAGTCTTGGTCAGTGTGAGGTCAAGGGATTCAGCCACTTTAACAGGCATGACATTTTCTAAAGCTCCAAAATCAATGATGTAATTGTTCAGCTGGCGTCCATTTATTAGCAATAAGACATAGAAAGGTTTAGTCCTACTAGGAGCAGCAGGAGGGGTAATGACAAGATTGTTCTTGGTGGGTGCATTCCTAGGGTGATCATATGTCACTTTGGGAGTTGCTTGTTCAACAGGGACGTTCTAGTTTTTAACACATTAAACCAGTTTATCTAATTACTCAAGATGGGACTGCATAAATTCAAATTCAGACATTTGAATTTTGGTTTTATTTATATGGTCAATGATATCAAATGTTGGAAATGAACTAGGTACAGAGGATGGGAGTTCATCCTTTTGAGTTTTGAGAGGGGGAGAACTGGACTGTGAATTTAAAGTTGAAGGTGCAAAAATATTTGGGGTACTTGCCTTTCTAGTAGTCACCAGGTCCTTTGGCTGGAAGGGCAGAGTGGTCCCACGCTTAGCAATTGAAACTACTGGTTGAGGTTGCCCCTTTGTCTTCTCTTTATCAACTTGTTGAGCTGATTGATTCTTGTACTAGATGAATACATCATATGACCCCTCAGTTGCATTACCTTCCCTTATGGACTCATCCTGATAGTTTAGGAAATCAATATGGGAGTCGCTAGCTAATTATTATTCTTCCTGAGTGAAGAGATTAGCATCATCTTCAAGATTCAACTCAGGCTAGAATGATAAATTTGATTCAGCTTCAAGATATCCAATTGCTGAGTTGTTTGGAGGTGCTTTAAGGGAGAGGTTCCTCTATGGAAGAGGAAGGCAATTTTATTGTCCTTGATTCCTAGCAGCATTGCCTTGGTACGCCTGATTCTGAAATATCCTCCTTGGCATATCTCTATATGCAGGAGCAGATGACATCCCTTGTGCCATTTGCTTTTTGAGAGCTAGCACTTCATTTGCTAGATTTTGTCCCATTGGGTCAGTGGTGACTGTAGGTGAGTATTCAGAAGATGAAGAGGATTTACCTTTATTAGGGTCTCTCCTTATCTTTCCTGCCAAGATAAGATCATATTATACCTCAGTAGCTAAGTCTTGAGCAGTATCAAGGTCTATGTGTCTAACCCATCTCATTAAGAAACTCATTTTAGGGAGCTGTAAGTTGATGAAAAAACACTTGAGATTTTGAGGTGTCGACTGGGTGACCATGGGAATCCTGTGCCTCAGCTTGTCGAACCTGGCAATGAAGTCCCTCATAGGTTCATGGGGCTCTTTCTTCATCTGTGTGAGTTGGGCCAACAAGGCATGCACATCTTTTGCAGGCATGAACCTTGCTTCAAACTTGGCTTTAAGTGTGTCCCAGTCAGTTACTGACCTAGCCTGCAGATGGTAGAACCAGTCTGCAGCAGCACCTTGTAGTGTTTCCACAAAGAGCCTGACTACCACATCTTCAAATTTTGCCCCTATTACGCCACATGATATGATAAAAGCCATAATGTGTTCATCAGGATGAACTTTCCCATCACCAAAGAATTTGGAGAAATTTTTTCTTGAATTACGTGGAAGCTCATGAAGAGGTGGAGTTAAATTTAGTGGACCAAAACACTTACCCCAAGGGCCTTGAGCCATGATTTGATTATGTAAAAGTGGGATCACAAATTTGGGTGGAGAATGGATAGGCAAAGCTCTGCTAATAGCAGAAAAAGAAGCTCTACCTTGTGTTGGTGACCTAGTAGGGCTAGGAGGAAGACTCCTAGTTCGTTGAAGGTGAGGTTGTGAAGGAAATAACTCAAAATTACTCTGTTGCACCAACTCAAAAGCAGGGTCAACAACACCTTGGGATTTCTGGATTTTAGTATAACATGGAGATGCTAGATTATAGAATAAAAAATGGAAAAGAGTAGGATCCGCTTCAGCTTGAAGTTTGAGACTTTAAACTATGCACTCTTCCCCAGTGGAGTTGCCAAAAAGACTATTGGGTGAATATTTTGTTAGTCAGCAGTCTGATTGAGAAAAATAAGTCTTATCATCCATAGCAAAAGAGATTGGTTAGCCCAGTGTGTAGGTTTACTACATCAAAGGTGGCCAAATCTCTCCTCTCATCAAGGGGAGGTTACTTATAAATACGCAGGAGCTATATATACTATAAATATGTAGAAAATAACACTCAGGGGTAAGATACATCATCCATCTCTCTTCTTTTAGAGATGATGTTAACCAACAAAGGAGAATATCTTGGTGAAAACACTAAATGCACTTTTCTTCTTTCAAAAGTGTTCTTGCAGGAAACAACATGAGTTCTTTCAGGGAGTGACAAAGAAACTAGGAACACAGGCACAGTAACCAGCAGGATAAAACAGAACACAAAGTTTCCACTTCAACTGCCCAAAGAGTATAACGCAAAGGATAATGGAGGCACAAAGTCATCCCAGAATCCTCAACATAGAAGGAAAAGAAAAACACACACTGAAAACAATTGTGAAAGCACAAAGTCTTCCCAAGTTTGGCTTCAGGACACCTTCCTTATTACTTTCACTAATTCTGCTTGCCAAATTAAATAGATGAGAACACATTCAGAAGACAGACATAAGAATAATCTCTTAAAATGATACAAGCCAAAACAGCACAAAGTCTACAAACAACTTGCTTTCTCATTCAAATAAAATGAAATGAAATTACAATCTAAGCTCAAAGTCTCAGTAATCTTCTTTGAACTAGGCAGAGTTTCACTCTTGTAAAAATGAAAAGTATCCCTTTAATAATGAGAGAAATTACAATCTTATAGCAATCACACAAGGCTTGGCATTCCTTCCCATGGGACAGCCCATGCTGCAGTCAATGCCTTCAATGTGCCTTTAGTTCTGTATGGAGGGACCATGCTGGAAATAGTGCATTGCCATAACTATGGCGTGTCCATTCCTCTAATATGTCTCTTTTTAGTATGGACTATCTGGTCCTTTCCCTAATGTTTGTGTAGCTGCCCAATTTGTCTTTACTTCATGGAAGAAAAAAAAGATGCGTCCTTGATTTGGTGTGCTCAGAAGTCTACTTGATCCACTATTTCACCTACTAGAAATAACTCCCTTGAAGATATTTCTAATCTTTTTCATTGATCTTTTCTCCCCTATAGCAATTTGAGTCTTCAAGCTCTCTTTTCAGTTAGTCACTTGGTTCTTCCCTTAAGTTCCGTGCTCTATTTGAATTTCAATCGAATATTCCCTCACTTTAAATTTGACATCTGTGGGACCGTCAATGGTCACCATCTGCATGAACCATGTTGAACCTTGAACCTTTGAACCCACTGAAAGTACATTGGTTCATTGGTTCATCTGTTCATTCTGTCTCTTTTGTTCCATCGCTTCCTAGTTCAATTACTTTCTCGCTCCTTGGTTGAACCATCCATTGAACCATCCGTTGAACCACCTATTTGCTGCTTTTTTCCTTGACTGAGGCCACCTTTGAACCTTTGAACCCATGAACCATTGAACTTTGAACTCTTTTAGTTTAAGGTTCAATCAGTTCTTTGGTTCATTCTTTGTCCCATTCAATCATGCTTCCTTTATCTTTCTTTGTCTAAGTCTTCGAAGGCTCTTGGGACGCCTCGAAGGGAAGGTGTCCCTTCAGGCTTTTAAAACAGTCCTTTCTTTGTCATCAAGCGCCCCCCACAAGGGTATCTACCCTTCAAGATTTTTCAGGTGGCCTTCGGGCTTAAAATTCCCTGATGGGTTCTTACTTCTTTGGTGGGCTTTTGGCTTTCGAGCTTTTTTCGTCGGGCTTTTCCTTCAGACAAAAAGTCTGAAGGAAAGTTTCCTTTACTTAGCCATTTGTTCTTTTCAATTTCTTTGGGCTTTCCTTTAGATAAAAAGTCTGAAGGAATTTTGCTTTAGTCATTTTTCTACGGAAAATACTTCCGAAAGAATTCTTTCGGCCTTTTTTACTTAGTCATTTTCCCAAGGGATTTCCAACTTTGTCCACTTTTGCTCACTGCCCTCCGCAAGGGCACTTGTTCCTTTGGCTTTGGGGCAGCCCCTTGAACCTACCGATTGAACCAACCGATTGAACCAACTTTGTTTCAACGGTTCAATGGTTCAATCGGTTCATTCTTCATTATTTGGCTAAGTATTTTTAATCTTTTGCACCAAACGCATTGAACCAATTGGTCATTGAACACATTGAACCATTGAACTAAAATGGTTCAAGGTTCAATGGTTCAACGGTTCAAGCCTTTGTTTTTTGAAGCTTCCCGATGGACATTTTTTATTGAACCAAGTCATTGAAACAGTCCTGAAAATGACTAAGTGTTGAAAACTTGTTCTTTTGATTGAGCTCACCTGCAGAAACCTTTGAACCTGCTAATTTCAAGCATGTTGAGTTCGTAGAAACATATATGCAGAGTCCGTAGATTTAAGCAAAGGCCTTGAAAAATGGAGAACTTTGAATGCCCAGAGCAATTTTTAAAAAGGGGAGAGATGATTTTTGTCTGTTGAACCAAAGTATTTCATGGGTTGTCCCAAAAATGTCATTCATTTTTAGGGACAACACACCAAACATCGTTATCTCTTATGGGTAGCCCTATGACCACTAATTGACCCAAATGCAACTAGACACCACTAAGAGTTACAAGTACCTTCCTACATATGGGAAGTATACATATACACAAAAATAAGATTGAATGTAAAAACTAAGACTCGTTCCAAGGTTACAAACCAAAAAGACTTCAAGTGGGCCCTATCCTATGTCCACCCACTAGCAACTAAGGTCAGACACAAACATATGTAATTGCAGCTTGAAATTCAAACTAAGGAAAAAAGTATAAAAAGAACACAAAATAGTGTGGGGTAGTCACGACTCAAATTATAAATGTTGAAAGGTACTAAAACAACCGCGCAATCATAAGGCCTTTCCAAACGAGACAAAATACACTAATTTTCACACTAATAACCAAGGGGCAAAAATACATCTAGTTTAAATCCGATGTAAGAGGATAAAAAAATTTCTTTTCACAAAAGCCAATTATCTAAGATATAAATATTATGTCTAAGGAAACAAAATATTTTTATAATGAGAAAAATCATAATTTAATAAACTATTTCAAAGTGAATTTTTACCTAGAAAATTTGCCCTTCAAAATTTTAAATAAACAAGTTATGAAATCACCATAGGAGTCGATGGTCGTTTGAACCACTAGCGAAGATGCTTGGCTCTCATTAAGCCCACTAGGGATCAAATCTTATTACTAGCAAGGCCTAGACACTTGACATGAAGAGTCGAATGGATGAGGCTAGGATCGTGCCCTAGATGATATTGATAGTGTGGATGTCCCTTAGTCATGTTGCTTAGCTGAAGGAGTTTAATTCATTGAATCAAATGTTCACTTACTCATATTGTAAATTTGCTACATGTTTACTTCGAAACATGGGCTAAAAGGCTGACATTCATGGATGAAAGTGATCCAATATTGTACCCAATCAAAAATCACCATATAAAAAATAGTAAATCTAATAATAAAATTTATTTTATTCTTTTGATTCTAATTTAAAGTTTTTATAATTTACTTGAAACTTTCAAATTTGAAAAATACCATTCCTAGGTATGATATTTTAACTATGTCGATTTCAAATTGACTTCAGAAGCTAAAAACAAGAATAATTTCTGCCATTGCAAGAATGTCTTAAAAAAAGACCTTAAATGACTATTGTCAAAGAGTCAAAAAATTATTTAACAATTGTTTGTAAATTTTATAGCCTAAATAAAATCAATTCCAAATCTCAAAATTTAAAAACCTCAAATTTATTTAAAGCCAATGTAATATACTAAAATAATCTCGTAAAAAGAGCTAATAATTTTAATTTTATTTTTTTGGTTTAAATAGATTTACATGGTGATAAGATAAATTAAATTTTTAAATCAAAAATTTAAATTTATTAACTCTCACCTTTAAATTATCAAAATTTAATAGATTTCATATATATATATATCCCAAAAAATTTGGGAGAAAACTAAATTTACTTAATAAGTGGTTTAAAGATAGTTTAAATGAGAAGTTAAATAAATAAAATTAATTTTAATGAAATAAATTCAAAAAAATTCTCTTTGACTTATCATATGGTCGTTTAAGCCACAACCATTGGACTGGAGGAATCCCCTCTCTAGAATATAGGAAACTTCTTGAAACCCTAAGTTCTTTTGAACTTCCAAAAAAAAAATAATAATAATATATTTTTTTTTGTCTCATTTCTTCTTTGTTTCATTTATATCATTTATAAGTTGAATATTTGAATGGGAAAGCTCAAACAAAGAAGACTCAATATTTGAGATCAAACCCTAGTGTACATACATAATGTATATATTGATATTTTATTATTTTATTGTTAAAACACCTATATTTGTATATAAAACCCCAAAGAAGATTAGCTATTCATCTCATTATTTCATTCATTTATTATTATATGTATATATTTTTTGTATATATGAATACATATTATTAATGTGTGAGTCTATCTATCTATCTATATATAATAATAACAAACTTTTTTTTTTTATTAAATGACCTACATGCCTAGTTGCATTGTGCAGGCCCTCAACGATGATCGACTTGCAGCTCCTCTAATAAACGAGGGAGATAGGGGCGGGCCGACTGACCCTATTGAAAACTGATACTTTACTCATAATGATAAAGATATTTACATAAAAATGTTGGTCCTATTTTATAGGGAACCAACTTATCTTTTTCTCATATCATCCTATCTTCACTCTTCTATTTGTTCTCCTATAATCTCTCATTCTATCTAAAGTGACTTGTTATCACAACTCATGTACAACAATAATGTACTCACACATATTATTTTCTCACTCCCAATAATATTTCTAATCTAACTTATATTAATTTTCATATGTGAGTACTAACTCACTTATTTTTCTAACAGACCCTTTCTTTTTATAAAAATAGGGTGAAGAATCGGCACAACGACCACCTCTCCCCATCTATGTGTGTGTGTGTGTGTGTAGTTATTTAGATTTATTTTTAAAAGTTTATTTTATTTTATTATTTTATTTATTTTTATTTCTCTTCAATCAAAGCAATGTTTGTTTTTGAATCGTTATTTTATTATAATTTTTTAAACCCATATATGTATTTTTATTTATATCATATGCATATCTGGATTTTTATATACATAAATAAGTAATATTTTATTTAAACTTATTTATGTCAATTTATTATTTATTTATTTATTTTTATATATTTATCTAAGACAATAATTCTATACACACATCTTTATTATTATTGTTTTTTAAATTACACCTTCACCCTTGGAATAGATGGAAATTTATATTGATGTATTATATATATATATATATATACTCTTTAATTTTATTTTGTATCTACAATCATTTTCAAAGAACAAAAATATTTAATAATTTGTTTAATATATATTTATAATCTTTTAGATATATAGATATATTTTATTGTTATTTTTTTAAATATAAGTAATTTATTTATTTTATAAATAGACACTCGAATATAATTAATTTGTCTTTAAACAATATAGATAACATGCCTATTTTATACCATACTAAAACGAATAAAAATCACAATTCTTTCACAACATATAAAAATATAAAATAAATAATTTTTACTTTCAAGTTTTTTAACTTTCATGAGTAAAAGAGGGCGGATGTGTGTGAAAGGAAGAGGATTATTATTATACATTTATTTATTAAACTATTGCTACTATTATTTTTTTGAGAGATATATTTTTTTGTTAGATAGGTTAATAAACAAGTTTTGAAAGACCTCATAACCTTAAATAAAGGAGAGAACTAAAAATAAAACATTAAAGCTATGATGGGATGCCTCTACCAATGACAACTAAATGGGTGGCAAGATCCCCTCACAACAGAAACTTCCACAAAAAACAAATTGAAACAAAAACTTACCAAGAAACTTGTATGAAGGTTTTGCCAAACTTATCTTGAAGACCTGACCCTTTTTTCATTGATATTCAAAAAATTATCATGGGGTCCCCCTGAACGGAGAAACATACAAGAAGGCTAGGTCATTGCTTTTCTTTCTTTTTTATTTTTTTTTAACTACTGATCATCCTTCCTTATTCTCATCCTAGAGGGATGATGAGGCTTCCTCAACTGGAGTGTGGGGCTAGAATCTATCTTTTGTTATTGTCCCTAGATTAGTATATGCATTGGAAGAATCTAGATTTCGGATCTCCTTCAAGGAGGAGGCTAGAATTGGCATAACCTTCCTTGGAGAGATTAAATTTACCAACAATTCATCTTCAGGGTGTGATGGGCTTTTGGGATCCTTGTTTGAAGTAGGGAAGCAATGGGCTTCAAAAGAAGATGTAGAATCCTCGCTATCAATAGCCCACTCTTCTAAAGCCAGCATCATGAGGTTTTTGGGGATAAAATATTTCCACCAAGAAGAATCTTTATTTTTTCTAAGGAGGTGACAGTTTTTGATCAAATGCCCAGTGCCAAAACAACTATGACAATGAAATAATAACTTTTGTATTCAACAGCTTGAGACCAAGTGCGGTCTCCAACTCACAGGGTGATTTTTTTTAAAGGTTTTTATAGGTATCAATGTTCACCAAAATCCTAGAAAATGTAGTGAGGGAGAAAATATAGGTATCTA
Organism: Torreya grandis; assembly: GCA_037957365.1. Lineage (NCBI taxonomy): Eukaryota > Viridiplantae > Streptophyta > Pinopsida > Cupressales > Taxaceae > Torreya > Torreya grandis. The sequence goes on along the minus strand of JARHVA010001029.1, from coordinate 1,154,309 downwards.
GATGCATTCACTGATACCCACCTAGAGATCTACCAATAGCCTCTAGGATAGATTCCATCGAAAACTAAAGCGAAAGGTTGGGCAAACAAACCTAGATGGGTTTTATATGCAAAGTTTTAGTGAATGGATTGAAGGTAGGGGACCATGGTTTCATGAGAAAGGGGTGGTGATTCAAGCTCCAGGGTAGGTCCTAAATCTTGTCTTTATCCTCAATATTATGAAAAACAATAACAAAGAAACCTTTAACACAAGGGTAAATATCAAGTTTACTTGAGAGAACGGGTTTCCATTGCTTTGAGATCTAACTATTAAGATCATGGAGCTTTGGCCAGAGATCTACAAATATGTAGATGATGCCCCTAGTAGAAAAATATTCCTCTAACTTGAGAACAACCTTGGTTTATTCTTCGTCAAAAATTACACTGGGTCAATAGAAACAGGGGTGAGAGGTTTGGGATCTGATCTAGGAGCTGAATGAAAGACAACATCGATGAAATAGGTGGGCCTACATTCCAATCTGACCTCTACCTCCAATGCCATAACATCTCAACTGGGTTGGATGTGACTGTAAGGGTTTGAAGTTGTGTGGCCTGTTAGAGTCTTTTTTCCCATGGTTGGAGCAGATCCATGTTGTTTCTGGCAATTAGGGGCTATTAGTAGTAGCAAATCCTTGAGCGTGGATGGAAGAATAGCCCCAAATAGATCTGACATTGTAGGTTGTGCACCATTTAAATAGGTACTGGGTGAGAGACCTATGAGGGCTTGAGTGCGAGACATTAAAAATTATGACCTTTAAATAAGAAAATTAACCAATAAATTTCTTTCATTATTTTTGAAAGATATTAACCAACAAATTTCTTTCAATATTTAAATAAGAGAATGAGAATGACCTTTTCTTCAACAAGCAACACACAACTCAACTAAATCATTTCCATTTACAATATTGATCTCATCTAAAAATACAAGGAAAAGAAGGGGGAGAGATATATATAATGTTCTCAATAAGGGATTACACGACTCTAAGGAATAATTTATATTTCAAAAAGGGAGGATCAAAGAAGATAGAGATCATCTACTTCCACAAACATTTCATTTTCATATTCAATTTTCTTTAAAATTTAAAGAAAGTATTGAAAGAGAGTAAAGGAGAAAGAGAAATGGGAAAAAATTATTAATTTAAAAAGTATTTTCAAACATAAAAGGGAGGAGAAAAATAACCAACCTTTACTCTTCATGCTTCTTATACTTCTCCAAGCTTCTCCCTACTCCAATACAATTCTCCTTCCACTAAATTGCATCCCAAGAACCCTCCATAATGACTTAAAAAAAATTGTTCACCGAAAAAATGAAACCTAAGTAAAATTCAAAAGTTTGAACATAAAAATAAGTCAAATTCTTCTTCCTAATTTCATTAAATGGAGAACCCTCCTTTAGATGGGTCTTTTCATGTCATAGAAGGATTCATACTTTTCTTGCATATTATGATTTTTTTTTGGAAGCAAAGTCTTGCACATAAATTCTCTTTCATGCCTATATGGGCTCTTTAAAATTAATTAATTTTAAATTATTTTACTTGAAAAATACTTCACCAAGTAAGTTAATGCCTACTAACTAGACTAGAATCTAAGAGAGTAGGTTTTCTATAAGACATATGGGATAGGTATTATAGACTCTCTAGGGATCCTAGGACCTATTTAATTTCAATATTAAATATTATCAATTTATGATATGTGAATATATATTTAAGATGTGCAACTATAATTTAAATAATATTTCTTTATTCATTGAGGATCAGTAATCCATTAGCGATAAAAAGGTAACTGTAATTTAAATTTTTCATAACCACGTATTTGAATTGACTAATATTTCAATTGGTAAGGGATGGACGTCCCTCACATGGGGTATTACATCAATACTTCTCATCAAGATTTCATGACTTATGAAAATTATAGTATAGACTCTACGGTCTTGGAGTGTATTGTCCTAGTAAATGACATTTGATGTCACATGTTCTATTACCTTACATATTCACATAACTCTATTTTTTTAATGAAATCATTCCTATGATGCCCTTATTTGACACACTTCATACACCACATACCTAGCTTGGGTTTGTTACTTTCATGAATCTCATCCATTCTTCTCAAAAAAACATCTATTTTTATTTCAATTTTTATGCCATTTGCTAGAGTGTCCTCATAATCCTCAATTTATTCTACCTGATTTATAGTTGCTCATGCATCAATCTTAGTAAGGAACTCTGATTGTATAATGTCAAACCTAATCCTTGATCACAGTCCCTCTATAAACTAGCATCCTTATCTTTATCTTCCAAAATGAAATCCATTTTATTCATTACATATGAGAATCTATGATCATAATCTCATACTGGTTCTCCACTTCTATATGAAATATCTCTAAGACCCTAAATGGTCTAGTTGGAACACTTCATTTTTAATTATGCGATTAATTTTTCATTGACCTATTGAATACATAGGGAAGGAAAACCCCTTTTGTATATGAAATCTAGAGCTTGACTTGTTAAGGCACCAATGAACTCACACTTTTTCACATCATCAGTGGTCACTCTCTTAACCTGTCATGCCATGTCACATGTTAATAAATATTGCTCAGGGTCAAAAAACCTATCATATGGTGTCAAATCAAAAAAAAATTTGCATTTAAAGATCTTCATGGGGCATTTGTAACTATTATTGGCTTATATGAACTAGTCTTTACTAGTGTCTTACAACTTGTTGCAAAATAAAACCTAGCCTCTTCTAACTTATTGTCTATTATTTTATAAGTCTCTATGTTAAGTTTACCAAATTTATCTATAAATGAATCAAATCAATTTCCACTTGTCCTAGCCTCTACACTTTTATTTCTATTTTATGATAATAAAATGAACTCGTGGAATGCATACTCAATAAATGAATTATATGTGTCTTTAAATTATTCTTTTTGTGACCTTGAACATGTAATAATCTTGTGATTTATCATAACTTCCTTCAAATAATATTATTTTATAGTTCAAACAATATTCTTCCTTGTAACTATAATCTACCACTATCATCTAAATAATATGTTACTAATCTAGTTTTCTCTTTCTCCTCACTCTGCTCCATATCCTCTATATCCCAATATTTATCCTCTTATTTCTCAGGCCTTTTCACTCCTCACTCTGTATAATCTCCAAATTCTCCTTCTGTAAAATGTGTAGCCTTTCTATGGGCTCCCCTCTCTTCTACATCCTTTATTTTACTCTAACTCAGATTCATAGTTAACTTTCAGTTATCATGTTTTTTCCACCTCTTTCTTTCCAATATTAGATTTTTATTCTCACTTTGCTTCTTTGTGTCCTCCATATTCTAGGTTCAAATTCAAGCTCCTCTACTCATCTCTTCATCATTCACTCCTACATCACACGTACCACCATAATGGCCAAACATACTAATCTGTGTTGGTAGGGGTAAGCACCATGGTCTTTTGTTGTTAAATAAACTTTCCTTAGATGCCTCTCACAGACAGTTCATTTGTAGCTTTAAAATCTAGATAACTTTGTACAATAAATTATGTAATATATTAATCTAAGGTAGTTTTTGTCCAATGATCTATCGCATGAGTCCAGTCAGTATCTAATATTCACATGTTTTCTAGTATTTATTTTGTCCCAGCTAGAAATGTTGTCCTCTTCAAATGAAAATAATAATATTCCAATATTGATAACCATGCAACTAATAGTCTAGGCAATTCACACCATAAAATCTCATGTATTCACCGTAAATGTGCTCATGAATAACTTCTTGTGCAGAACTCCCTATTCTTCTTGCTTCTTCCTCTATAAAATTGTGAGTTTGTTCATTGAGCCATCACTTCAAGTCTCTTTGTCCTGGTATCCATTGCAACATGGTTTAATTTTCCATGCTTACCACATTACTGTTAGCAAAGAGTCCTGGAAAACCCATCAGAACATGCTAATATAGGGATAGTTATATGAATTATAAACAAAATTATAACGTAGACATAGTCATAGAATTAATAAAGCTATTATTTAGTTAAATAAGTTGTATTTATGCAAAATAATGTAGTATTAATAGAAACATAACATACAATATTACTCTACATGACTAAACAAGTTTAGATAAATAAAGCATTTACTGCAGAAAAAACAATGATAAAATACATTCAGGAAAAATCATTACAAATATCTATATTAATCTCTATCACATTGGAACTCTTTTATAGTACAATTAAGCACTATATATAGATATTTTACAAGGCTTTGTCACTTCAAGTTATAGCCTTTCACTACAAAAAAAGGCTCGTGATATGTTTTCAAGTGTCAAATACATACAAAAAGAAATACAAAAGATAAAATAGTATGATTTGCACATATCCACCAATTACACTCTATGATTTTTTAACCTTGTTTACTACCAAAAGCCATTCGATATTTAAATACAACATATATTTATCAATAGTATCATATCACCTATCAAAATTATTTTACATGGAAAAACATGCAAATCATTCACTTGTATTTCTATTATGACTACCAACCTTACGGAATCTATATTAGTGCAACCTAAAATTCCTCTATTTCTTCTTAAGGATTAAAAAATTGCCCATGCGCCTACCATGAGCACATCCAATATTTGGGTTAAGCTATAAAATACACCTACAACAAATATTATATGATACAGTAGCATCCTGGCACATGTACAATCCTACATCAAATAAAAACATTCTAGATTATAAAAAATAAGTTGTGTAGTATCGCATAGGATCTTGATTGCTCATAGGCTTTATTATTTAGTTTGGCATATTTATTTTGTTGCACAATTATTAATTTCTTGTTTTTTTGTAACCTATGAATGAAAATATGTTTATTATATTTTTAGTTGGTTTTTATGTCTCGTGCAAGTCTATTATTGTGCATCATTGAGTCTATGGGAGTTTACAAAGACCTACACAAGAGGATTTATATTATTTTGTGCAAACGTAACCATACATAAATCTATGAATTATTTAAAGACTCCTACAATATCTTCTTGAGATTCAAAGTTTCATTTGGGGTCATTATAGAATCTAACCCTTTTGTGCATGAGAAAATGAATTTTGTATGTTTTGAAGGTTCTTAGAGGAGTTAATTATCTAACATGCAAGCACTGTGTTACCTTTGGTAAGTTTGGTAATTGAAAAAGTCTTCAAAAATTGATCTAACAACCACATTATAAGTTAGAGTCATCCATAGAACCTATGACAATGTGGGTTAGATTATGGTAAGGATTGATGAAGGGGCCCATAATGTGTTATGGTGTATTGAATGGTGGTATAATTTAACATGTTATTTATGATATATTATGATGTGTTATGATGTATTTGTTCGAGGCATAAGGTGATATTATTTCCAAAGATTTACTAGATAGGTTACTACTCTTGAAGAACATTAATCATTACATGGATTTCATTCTTAAATCAAGTTTGTCAAACAAGGTAGCTTATAAATTGATACCCATGGAGATTGAATAGGTGAATAAAAAAGTACAATAATTGTTGAAGGGTTTGATAAATGAAAATTTGGGACTATTTGTAGTTCCAAGAATGTTAGCACCTAAGAAAGGTTGAGAAGGACATGTGTGTATATATTCTAGAGCCATTAATAAGATATCGATCAATACATATTTATATTTCCTTGAATGGATGACCTTATGGATTGTTTGAGTGGATAAATGTAGTTTTCAAAGATTTATTTTATGAGTAGTTATCACAAAATTAGAGCTTTGGAAGGTGATAAATGGAAGACCACATTTAAAACAAACAAAAGTTTTTAAAAGTGGTTGGTCATGTCATTTGATATGATAAATGTCAAGCATATTGATGAAACATGTGAATGAAGTGTTGAAGCCATACCTTGGTAAGTTTTTTATTGTTTGTTTGGATAAAATTCTATTTTTTTAGTGAGACTAAAGAGGAGCTTTTAATACATTTGAGGCAAGTGTTCCAAAGATTAAAAGAAGAGAAATTGCTAGTCAACTAAAAAATGTGTATTTTGATGAAGAAATGATATATTTGGGCTTTGTGGTCTCAAATGACAGCTTGAGGATGGATCCAAAAAATCTAAAAACCATTTTGGAGTCACCATCACCAAATATCATGTTTAAAATAAGGATTTTTCATGGGCTATCTACTTTTTACCAGAAATTTCAGCAAGATATGGGCACCCATTATAGAAACAATGAGAGAGGATAAAATAATTCAAGTGGACAATTGTAGATAATAATTTCTTTCAAATTTTGACGAAAAAAGTAACTAAATAGCTAATGTTATCATTATCATATTGTAATAAGGTGTTCTAAGTTTATTGTGATGCTAGTGATATAATGATAGGTGTCGTTTTGAGTCAAGAGACCAAACCCAACATATATTCTAGCAAGAATTTGATTAATGCCAAGCAAAAGTATGTTGGTTTATGATAAATAGTTTTATTTTGTTATGCAAGATCTTAAGAAACGAAGACATTACTTGATTTTGAATGTTTTTTTTTTATAGAACAATCACAAGTATTGTAGTCTATAAACATCCAAGGTAAGCTGAACTAAAAGCATATTATCTAAGTGAAATTTCTTCAAACCTATTCATTTGCATTAAAGTATAAAAGTAGGAAATCAAATAAATTTGTGTATGCATTTAAAATAATATGTCTCTTGTTGAATGAAATGAGTGTAGAGATGATTATGTTGGACTACATAAAAAAATTGTAAATAGAGGATGTGGATTTCAAAGATGCATGGGCAACATGCAAGATCCCATTGTCGGATTTATTTTTTCAAGATGGAATATTGTTAAGAGGATAATAATTTTACATACCTCAAGGATCAGTGAGGGAAAACTAAATAAGAAGAAGTATATTGGAGGATTGGATAGACATTGTGGAATGGATAAGACATTGGCATTGTTAAAATAGAAGTACTAATATCCCATGATGAGTGCAAATGTTCAAAAGTTTGTGCAAAATTGTAAAGTTTGCCAACATGCAAAGGGAAAAATTCAAAATATGGGATTGTAACAAAAAATTCTAATACCATAAAGACCATGGGAATACATTAGCATAGACTTCATGCTTGAATTGTCCAAGACAAAAAAGGGTAATTATCATGTCTTTGTTGTTGTTGATATATTTTTAAAAATGACACACTTAATTGCATTCAAGAAGATAAGTGATCGTATAAATGTTTAAAAAAAAATCAAAGTAGTAAGGCTACATAGATTGCCAAAAACATAGCATCAAATAGAGACACAAAATTTATTGGTCGATTTTGGAGAACATTGTGGAAGAATTTGGGCACTAAGTTGAGTTTCAGTTTGACATACCATCCACAAAAAGATGGGAAAATAGAGGTTGTGAACAAAGTTTTGGATTTTTTTGATATGTTTGGTGCCATGTCCCCTTTTTCAAATAAAGTAAAAATTAATGTCCCTTCCTTGGATTTTCTAAATTATGAAGTTTATAGTGATATCCTTCCAATACTAGATCAATTAATTAAATATTAAAATAGAAATAAGTAGCAATGTGATTGAAAACCAAATGTAATTCTTTATTGCAATGATATAAATGCATACAAAACACTAATGTTGTTATAAATTGGTCTTCCATAACAACATATCTGTAAACACTTATTAAAAATCTAATGAAATTTAGGTTTTATGGTCAAATACCCAATTGTAATGCACTTACAAGAAAAAATAGCAACATAGTTGCATAGTATAACTTACGACAACCATAAGTGAATGTCAAACACCAACAATAGACCAATAAGAAGCTATGATAGTAAAAAAAAAAGATAAACATCAAGCCTAATGAAGCACAGTCCACACTAGAGTCCAAGATAGCAACCTTGTTGACTCCCATCTATCAATAAGTTAACCTCAACCTCTAACACCACACTATAAACTCCACGATAACATTTGAAAATGTTAAGGAAGGAGATGCCAATTGTTTATAGGACTGGCTATCCAAGTATTGTTAAGGAAAATATATTCCAAGGTAATATAAATATGTATGGTAGTCACCCAAAGTTCACAATGATCCAAATGATAGCCAAGAGAAGACAAACACAATTGTCACTAGCATAAAACCATGCAACACCCACAAAAGGACAAAATAGGGTTATTGGGTGTGATGCCAACCTCCACTCAGTCTATATAAGTATTATGGTAGTCCATAATAGACAAATAATAGACCAAGTCAAGGTTACGATAACATCAGGTGATAAAGAATGTGATGCCAATGTATATAGGAGACCAAAATGATGTATAACTACCCTCCAATGAAAAATTATCCATAACCTATGTCAAATATAAAACTTGATTGTAATATTTAAACTAAATGAAAATTGAAAATGAATATGATTTATTCATTACAATTATGACTCCTGTATGGAACCACCATAGAGGATGGGAAGGTTTTTTTCCTCGAATCCTATACACCTAAAGGGTTTTCATCCTCAGATGGAGAAGTTGAACTCAAAAGCTCAAGCTTTGGAAAAGGGTTTTGTTTTCAATAAAGAATGAATAATCCAAATGAAATAGAAATCTTAATATAAAGACTTAATTTTCACTTTTATGGTTAGGGTTACAGTTTTAGGTTTTACTCTTTCCTTTTATTTTCAACTTTTACCCTTTTCTTTTTTAAATATAAAAAATAAAGTTAATATTTTAAGTTGCCTAAGTGACTTACTTTTTATTTTATTAAAAAGTGGCAACTTCATATTACTTTATTATTATTAAAAATAAAATAAAATGTGAGAAAAGGGAAAAGATGAAAATAAAATAAAACGATAAAATATAAAAGTGTAAACCTAACCCTAAAAGTGATAATTGAGTCATTATATTGAGAGTTCTCTCTCATTTGGATTATTTTTCATTATTGAAAACAAATCCCTTTTCTAGAACTTAAGCTTCTGAGTTCAACTTCTCCATCTGAGGACGAAAACCCTCCCATCCTCCATGGTGGTTCCATACATGATTCACAATTATGCCAAATAGATTGTGTTCATTTCTAATTTTCATTTGGTGAAAGATTGTAATCAGGTTTCAGATTTGACATAGGTTATGGAAAATATTTCATTGGAGGGTAGTTTTGCATCGTTTTGGTCTCCTACATACATTGGCATCATATTCTTTATCACCTAATGATGTTATAGCCTTGACTTAGTCTATTTTTTATCTCTTATGGATTACCATAATACTTATGTGGGATAAGTGGAGGCTAGTGTCACACCCAATAACCATGTTTTGTCCCTGTGTGGGTGTTTCATTGAAGTTAGTTTTATGCTAGTGATATATGTGTTTGTATTCTCTTGGGTACCATTTGGACTGTTTTGAACTTTGGGTGAATGCCTACATATTTATATTACCTTGGAATATATTTGGCTTAATATTTCTTGGATAATCCTCTAAACAGCTGGTGTCTCAACATTTTCACATGTTGTCTTAGAGTTTATAGTGTGGCATTGGAGGTTAAGGTTGACATGTTGACAATTAGGAGCCAATAGGGTTGTTATCTTGGACTCTAGTGTGGATTGTGGTTCATTACGGTTGTTGTTTGTCTTTTCTATCTATCGTAGCTTTTTATTGGTATGTTGTTAATGTTCAATATTCATTTTTGGTTGTGTAAGCTATATAGTCTAGCTACTCTTCTAATTTTGCTTGTAAGTACATTACTATTGGGTATTTGGCCATAAAACTTGAATTTCATAATATTTATAGTAAGGGTTTATAGTTGTTTTATTGTGGAAGACTTGTTTATTACAACATTAGTGATTCGTATGCATTTATATCATTGCAAGAAAAGATTACAATCAGTTTTCAATAACATTGATGCATATTTTTATTTTAGTATTTAATTGATTACTCCAGTATTGGAAGAATTTCACTAAAAATTTCATAATTTAGAAATTCACCAAGAAGGGACATTTTAATGGTATCAGAGCTGTTGGGTGAATATTTTGTCGGCCAGCTAACTAGTGACCAAAATAGTTCCTATCACCACAGCATAGGGAGATGGGTCGTCCAAAGTTGCAAGTTTACCACATCCAATGGGGACTAATCTCTCCTCTCATCAAGGGGAGATTCCCTATAGATATGTAGGAGCTATATACAAAATAAATAAGTAGAAAATAACACATGGGGGCAGAATAAACCATCCATCTCTCTTCTTTCAAAGATGATGCACACAGACAAAGGAGAAAATCCTGGTGTAAACACTAAAGGCACTTCTCTTCTTTCAGAAGTGTTCTTGCAAGAAACATCAAGAGTTTCTTTCAGATAGTAAAGTAACCAGTAACCAAAGGGTGTAGTAACAGCAAGATGAAATAGAACGCAAAGTTTCCACCTCAACTGCCCAAAGAGTATATCACAAAGGATAATGGGGGCACAAAGTCATCCCAGAATCCTCAACATAAAAAGAAAATAAAAACACAAACTGAAAACAATTGTGAAAGCACAAAGTCTTCCCACAGTTGGTTTCAGGACACTTCCCTATTACTTTCACTAATTCTGCTTGCCAAATTAAATGAATAAGAACACCTTCAGAAGACAGATGTAAGAATGATCTTCTAAAATGATACAAGCTAAAATAGCACAAAGTCTGTAAACAACCTGCTTTCTCATTTAGATAAAAATGAAAATGAAATTACAATCTAAGCTCAAAGTCTCAGTCTTCTTCTTTCAAAATGGGCAGAGTTTCGCTCTTGTAAAAAATGAAAAGTCTCCCTTACAAATGAGAGAATAAACAAACTTATAGCCACTACACAAGGATTGGCACCCTTTTCCATGGGACAGCCCATGCTGCAGTCAACGTCTTCAATGTGCCTTTAGTCCTATCTAGAGAGACCATGCTGAGAACAGTGCGTTGCCATAACTATGTCGTGTCCCTTCATCTAATATGTTTCTTCCTTGGTATGGACCGTCTGGTCTTTTTCCAATTTGTCTTTACTTCATAGAAGAAAAATAGGCTGCGTCCTTGGTTTGGTGTGCTCATAAGTCTACTCAATTCACTATTCCACCTACTGAAAATAACTCTTTCAAAGACATTTTTGGTCCTTTGCATCGATCTTCTCTCTTGGAGTCTTCGGGCTCTCTTTTCATTTGATCTTTTTATTCTTTCTTTAAGTTCTGTGCTTTATCTGAATTTCCATGGATATCCCTTTAAATTTGATGTCTACGAGACCGTCAATGGTCGCCCGCTGCTTGAACCATGTTGAACCTTCAACCCGTTGAACCACTGAAAGTTCATCGGTTCATTGGTTCATTCTGTCTCTTTTGTTCTATCGCTTCTTCGTTCAATCACTTCTTCACTCCTTGGTCGAACCATCCGTTGAACCACTTGTTTGCTATTTCTCTCTTGACTGAGGCTGCCTTTGAACTTTTCAACCTATGAACCATTGAACTTTGAACTCTTTTGGTTCAAAGTTCAATCGGTTCATTGGTTTATTTTGTGTCTCGCTCAAACACTGCTTCCTTTCTAAGCTCTGGTTGAACCTTTGAACCTTGAACCCTTTGAACCTTTTGGTTCAACGGTTCAATGGTTCAATCAGTTCATTCGGTTCATCCTTTGAAGCCCCTTTTTGTCCATGTCTGTGAAAGTTCCTTTCTGCGTCTTTGTTCAACCTTTGGAACGTTTTGAAGGAAAGGTGTCCCTTTGGGATTTTAAAACGGTCCTTTCTCTGAAGTCAGGTGTCCCCTGCAAGGGTATCTATCCTTCGAGATTTTTCATGTGACCTTCGGGCTTTAACTTCCCTGGCGGGTTCTTGCATCTTCAGTGGGCTTTTGGCTCTCGGGCTTTTTCTTCAAACAAAAAGCCCGAAAGAATTCCTTCGGACAAAAATTTCAATTTTTTTTTCCTTTTGGGCCTTTGAACAAATTCGAAGGAATTATGTCTTTTCTTTGACCTTCGAACCAATGTTGCCTGCCCTCCACAAGGGCACTTGCCTTTTTTGCTTTGGGGCAGCCCCTTGAACCTGCCAATTGAACCAACTTTGGTTCAACAGTTCAATGGTTCAATAGGCTCATCCTTCGTTATTTGGCTAAGTCCTTTTGATCTTTTGCACCAAGCACGTTGAACCAACTTGGTCATTGAACCCATTGAACCTATGAACCAAAGTGGTTCAAAGTTCAATGGTCCAAGCCCTTGTCCTTTATCATGTGCCAATTGAACTCTTTTGATTGAACCGAGGTGCTTAATCGATCCTGGAAATGACTAAGTGTTAGAAACTTGTTTTTTTGACTGAAACCTGCAGAAGCTTTTTTAACCTATTGAACCTTTGAATCCCTTTACGGAAAAAACTTAAAAAATGAGGAAATTGAAAGCTCAGAACAAATTTTGAGAAGGGAAGAGAGAAATTTTGGTCTGTAGGTTGTCCCAAAAATGAGTGGCATTTTTCTGGGACAACAAGAGCTAGTAATCTTGCCAACTTGTTGGGAAGAATTAATATATTGCAAATACTATTTAATGCATAGCGTATGAATCATGGAGTTAATGAGTAAAGATGATTTGGGAATAAATATTTATAGATTAGGAAATAAACTTGAGTAGTCTCCTCATTCAAAAAATGTTATACTCATCATTTTGGAGGAAGTAGAAATTATGAGATTATGCAATGGGCATTAAATCCATTGATGACTCATTTGGCTAAGCCCAAGATTTTGAGACATCCAAATCCAAATGTGAGGCTTGTAGTTATCACTTGTATAAGTGAAATTACAATAATAATAGCTCCCAAACATCCATACAACAACAATAACATGATGGAAATATTCTAGTTGATTGTGAAAAACTTTCAAGGTATGGATAAAATGACAGATCGTTATTTTTATAAGAGGGTTGCAATTTTAGAAATTGTTTCGAAAGTCAGATCATGTGTTGTAATGTTATATCTAAAATGTGATGATCTTATTCTTAAATTGTTTCAACATTTATTTACTATTATTAGGAAGAATCATGCAAAAAATGTTGTATCTCAATGCAAACAATTATGTCTTCGATTCTAAGTGAGAGTGATGATATTTTCTAGAGACTCCTATTAGTTTTATTAACTAATGTGAGAAGGGATGTGTGGGAGGTTTCACCAGCAACACGTGCATTGGTTATAAGTGTAGTCGATCAATGCGAAGAAAAATTGAAACCATACTTAACAACATAATTGATAGTTGAATTGAACAAGAACTCTCAAAAAGATGAAATCAAAAATTAATCTTGGAAGATATTAACATTGATTCTCATGCAAAAAACCCTGGGAGCCAAGCCACATATGCCTAGGCAAAGAACAAGTGCAATAAATTGTGATGGTGGAGCATGGGAAAGAAGAAAATCAGAATTTCAAGAAATTGAAAAAAAAACCTTAGGGGAATCAGCCATGCAAGTACAAGGTATGAAATTTAATGTATAAAAAGATATTTTATTGACTTTTGATATTGTCAGTCAACAAAAAAATTATAATAAAAAGTCAAGGAGAAAGCATCACTTGGTGAATGCACAAGTGAGGAAGTTGTTACTTTTTAATACATACCCATCAATACACTAATGATTGAGTCCATGCTACATAGGGATGATTCGTAGGATAATTATAAGAATGAAAGTGAGAAGGATCTTTTTTAGGACATTGTTTTCTCATAGGTATCAGCAATAGAAGAAAGATCCTATGAGCGTTCATGTGATTCTAGATTGGGAAATGAAAAGAATGTGTCAAGTCAAGAAGCATATGAGGTGGAGATTTAGGATGACTTTGTCAAAAGGCATGCACAAGAGAATAATCTTTCAACAGATATTAATGGTGGTTTTGAGCTTGTTGAAAATTTCAGATCAACAACTAATGATAAACAGTTTGCTAATCTCTAGGGTCATTACTCAAGGTATGAAATCAATAATCATAGGAAAAACAAACCTTAAAATGGTTGAGGAAGCATAAATTGCTGATAAATCAACAACATAAAAGTTAATTGAATCACAACAATTCATCCAAGATCAAACAAAGAAAGTAAAGCAAAAGATTGAAGAGCTAAAACTGTTGATAATAAAAGAGAAAGAGGTGCAAGTTCTAATATATTTGGATAGTATGAAAAGACTCATTGAATATCTAACTCTAAGTTTATAGAGTGCTCAAACTACGGTGGATATTTAAACACTATGAATGAGGTAAATGTTTCTAGCACTAAGCATACAATCAGTCTTACAAATTTACAAATAGTAAAGAGTACATTGGAAATAATGAAATCAAAATATTTGTGTGTGATTAAAGATAGGGATATGGTCATCAAAATTATATAAGAGGATTTAACTACATATGAGGAAATGCAATAAAGGATTGATGCCCTCACTATGAAGTTTAGCTCAATATCTTCTTCACTTCAGAAGACAGAATAACCACAAATTATTACAGCAATTTTTAACAAAATGAATGGAAAGAAGAATTTCCTTAAAGAATAGTTTTTAGGGAAGACATGAGTTGTAAGTATAGAGTTGAGCATAACCGAGACAATTTTGTAGGGTATGTTGTCCCCCAAAAATATCACTCATTTTTGGGACAACATATGAAGTATTTTGGGCCCTACAAGACCAAAATTGTCTCTTCCCTTTTCAAAATTTGTTAAGCTTTCAAATTCCTCATTTTTCAAGCTTTTCAGTAAGGGGAATAGCAGGTTCAATAGGTTCAAAGGTTTCTGCAAGCGAGTTCAATCAAAAGAACTAGTTTCAGACACTTGGTCATCTTCAAGTTTGGGTCAGCGCCTTGTTTCAATTGAAAAAAGAGTCCATCGGCAAGCATTGAACCTTGAACCATTTCAGTTCAATGGGTTCAAAGGTGCAACGTCCTCAACAAGAGCTAAGCACTTCGACAGAGGTTCAAAGTTCAATTGTTTCAACGTTCTACAGCTTCGAGCATATAACGAGTTTCAAAGGCTTGAACCATTGAACCTTGAACCATTTTGGTTCAACGATTCAACACGCTTGGTTCAAAGATGCCAAAGTGACTCAAAGGAACAGACCGACCAAACCGTTGAACCTTGAACCACTTCATAAGTTCATTGGGTTCACGAGTTCAAAGGTTCAAAGGCTACCTCAATTAATAAAATATGCATGCGCAAAAGAAAGAGTTAGGCAGATGTTGCCAAGTGTCATCGGCCAGGCCCCGTTACACTTTGTTTCTAAGAATTGGCAGACGATGCCACGTGTCCTGTGTAGAGATCAACGGAGGCTGACAAGTGTCATCATCTGAAAGAACCCGAGTGATCCCCAAGTGTTTCTATGATGCTATAAAAGCCTGATAGCGGAAAGTGCCAGGTGTCGACGGTGGAGGGTTTCAACATGATGCAGTGGAAGACTCCACGTGTCCTTGGCAAGAAGCGATGGATACTGCCACGTGTCAAAGAGGGATGCCCTTGCAGTAGGCACAGAGCCAAAGAAAGGAATTTCTTCAAACAAATTATCCGAAGGAATTTCTTTGGACTTTTTGTCCAAAGAAAATGAAGGAATTCCTTTAGACAATTTGTCCAAAGGAAATACATGGAAAAATAGGCACGTCGAAGATGAAAAGCCCGAAGGCCACCAGGAGGATCCAAAAGGACAAAGACCCTTGCGGAGGGACACGTGACACATAAAATGGATCCTATTTGAGATCCCGAAGGGCAAGTTCCCTTCAGGGAGTGTCGAGCCTCAAAAGTGCAGTAGAAGCTACCAAGTGTCACATGCTAAGACATAGTTTCAAATGAAGCTTCATAGAGCAGAATGTGCCACATGTCCCATCCCAGTGTAGCAGAAACTGCCACGTGTCTGCGTCTGTGCCTCTAGCCTCTAACAAGTCTCAAGGCCTATTCCCAGAAGCTTATTTCAAAGCCACAGATGCTGCCACATGTCCTCACCTACATCACAGAAAAATGACAGGCCCGCAAACATCAAAATTGGGGTGAATGGCCAGTCATTAATCTTCAAAGGAAGAGAGATTCACGGACGTCAAAATTGCTGCAGTGAAGTGTCTGATTGATCCTTGCAGGCTTAGAACATGGACTCGATGCATTCAAAGACCCTAAGGCCGGGACCAAGAGAAGGAAGAGTCAAAGAGGGAAACTAAATGGGAGTTCATTCCAGTACGTGAAGCAGTTCGTCAGGTCGATATTTGGGGCCTGCAAACATTGAAAGTGCAGCCTATTTGTCCCCTTTGAATTAAAGGTAGAATAGACATTTGCACAGATAGCAGGTGATGGAGTGAGTGATTCAGACTCAGGAGAAGACAAGGAAGATGAACCAACACACCATAGTTAAGGCAGTCGCCCTGCTCTAGCATGGCCCTTCCTGACAGAATCAAAAATGCAACCAAGGCATTGATTGTGTAGCATAGGTCACTCCATGGGACAAAGTGCCAAGTCTCTCATAGCCTCTATATAATGTAAACGTTTTCATTGTTACAAGGGAGATCTTCCCATTACTAGAAGCAAAACTCTGCCCAAATTGAAAGACAAATACTGAGACTTTGAGCTCAGATTGTAGTTCATATTATTTTATCTAAATGAGAAAGCAAGTGACTTGCAAACTTTGTGCTGTTATAGCTTGTGCTATTTTAGGAAATTGTTCTAGTTTCTGTTTCCTAGGAGCATTCTTGTTTATTTGATCTAACAAGCATAACTAGCAGAAGTAATCGAAAAAGTGTTCTAAAGTTAGTTGTGGAAGACTTTGTGCTGTTTACAATTGTCTTTAGTGTGTGTTTTTATTTTCTGTTTCTGTGTAAAGGACCTTGGGATGACTTTGTGTCTCGTATCTCACTCTTGGGTAGTCAAGGTGGAGACTTTGTGCTACATCTTAGATTGTTGGTTGTTATGCCCTTGACACCCTGTTACTTATCCTACCAGAAAGAGTCATACTATTTGCAAGAATAAGCACTTCTGAAAGAAGAGGAGTGTCTTCTATTGCTTCACCAAGATTTCTACTCTCCAGGAAGGGATCTGGCTCTTGGCTGAAAGTTACTTCTGAAAGAAGAGAAGTACCTTCACCAATCACCCAAGATTTATCCTCTATTTGTTAGCATCATCTCTGAAAAAAGAGAGATGGATGGTTCATTCCACCCCTATGTCTTACTTTATGCTTATATTGTCCAATGTTGCAAGTTTACCACATCCAAAGGGAACAAATGTCTCCTCTCATCAAGGGGAGGTTCCATATTAAATATGCAGAGGCTATATAATAGCCTCTGCATATTTAATAGGGAACCTCCCCTTGATGAGAGGAGACATTTGTTCCCTTTGGATGTGGTTAACCTACAACATTGGATGACCAATCTCCCTATGTTGTGGTGATAGGAACTATTTTGGTCACTAGTTAGCTGGCCGACAAAATATTCACCCAACAATTTTTGGTGACTCTGTTGGGGACAGTAATTTTGTGCAATTTGGAACCTCAAGTTTCAGATTGAAACATCACCTGTGTCTTACCTATAATCATTATAACCCTTATCCATTACAGACTCTAGCGACTCCATTCCATGTCTTACCCATTATCATTATAGCCTTACCATTTTCCCCCATCTCCATTATTTTATTTGGTCTACAAAACTAGAGCTGCTGGAAAAAAATGCGCAGTCTAAAGCCTCAAGCCTCAAGTTGAAGCAAGGCCAGTTCTTTTCCATTTTTGTTTTACAATCTGGCCACTCCACCCAGATTTGTTATCTCTATTTTTCATAATTAAATCATGGCAGTTCAAGGCCTCTGGGGTAACTCATTTGGCCCACTCAAATTGACTCCACCTCTGCATGAACTACCAAGCAACTCAAGAAAGAACTTCCCCAAATTCTTTGGAGATGGGAGAGTTCACCCAAATGAACACATTGCAGCCTTTAGCATAGCTTGTAGTGTGATAGGGGTGGAATTTGAAGACGTGGAAGTCAGACTTTTTGTGGAGACCCTACAAGGTGCTGCTGCAGACTAGTTCTACCATCTACAAGCTGGATCAGTGATTGACTGGGACACACTTAAAGCCAAGTTCAAAGCAAGGTTCAAGCCTGCAAAAGATGCACATGCCTTTCTAGCCTAGCTCACACAGATGAAGAAGGATCCCCATAAACCTATGAGGTACTTCATTTCCAGGTTCGACAAGCTGAGGCACATGATTCCCATGGTCACCTAGCTGACACCTCAAAACCTCAAATGCTTCTTCATCAACTCACAGCTATCTGAAGTGAGTTTTTTGCTGAGACGGGCTAGACACACAGACCTTATTGCTGCTCAGGACTTGGCTACTAAGCTAGAAGATGACCTTATCTTGGCAGGAAAGATAAAGAGAGATCCTAACAGAGCCAAACCCTCTTCATCTTCAAAATACTCACCCATAGCCACCACTGACCCAATGGTGCAAAAGTTGGCTAATGAACTGCAAGCCTTGAAAAGGCAAATGGCCCTAAGTATTTTGCTCCTCCTAATCGGGATATGCCAAGGAGGGCATTTCAAAATCAACATATCAAGGCAATGCCACCAGAAATCAAGGGCAACCAAATCATCTTCCTCCCCCACAGAGGAACCTTGTCCTTTAAGCACCTCCAACCAACTCAATAGTTGGATATCTAGAAACAAAACATGATTTCTCTTTCCAACTTGAGTTTGAGCAAGAAAATGGCACTAATCTCTTAAGGGAGGATCTAGAAGAATCAGCTGGCGACTCTCGCATTATTTTTCTAAATTTCTAGGATGGACCTAGAAGTGAAGGTGAAGCAGTCGAAGGATCATACATAGTATTCACCAAGTTCAAGAATCAATCAGCCCAACAGGCCAACAAAGAGAAGATAGAGGAGCGACCCCAACCAACAATTTCAATTGATGAGTAGAGAACCCCTCTTCCTTTCTAGTCAAAGGACTCGGTGATTGCCAAAGAAGTAAGTACATTGAACATCTCTACACCTACTTCAAATTCACAGATCAGTCCTCCCCCTCCCAAAAACCAAAATGATGAACTCCCATCCTCTCTTCCAAGTCCATCTCAGTCATTTGCCATGATTGATCATGTCAAGAAATCCAAAATTCAAATTACTAAGTTTGAATCCCTTCAAGCCAATCCTAAGCAGTTAAACATTGGTGAAGAGCTAGGTGTGGACCTGTCTAAGGCAAAGATTGTGGTCACCCAAATGTCAGCCCCTGATGCTCAAATTTTGTTCGAGCCTTCAAGCAGGGGTAATTACTCCTTGACCACAGAGGATGCTCATCTCTCAGCTGATCAAAGTCCCGTGGTTGGCAATCCATGATTTGATCCAAATCAGGCATCAAAAAAATTGGTAAGGTGCAGTACAAATGAAGAAGGATCTTCCATCTCTGATGAAGATAAATCTAATAGAATATCAGCTTCTAATGATGCTTGGATCCTGGAATCCGATGGCAGCAATTCTTCCACTCATGCTGGATGCAGATCTCTATTGCTCGAATTGAAGACTACTCAGGATGAAGAGATCAAACTCCTTCACACCAAAGGAGATGCTGAGCTGATGGTTTGTCAGGGGTCTAATGCTGACAATCAAAATATTTGCTAGACTGAACTAGCAGAATAGCAAGCTATGGTAGTGGACCATACTGCTGTACTCCAAAATCAGTAAAAGGAACCCTTCACCAAGAGAGCAAGGAGTTATGGTTTTCAAATTGAAGACCGCGTCCTACCATGGGGCAAGAAGAAGAAAAAGCCAAGAGGAAGACGCAAAAAATTAGTTTCTTGGTGGAGAGCTCCATTCGCCCATCACCGTTTCTGGGGACAGAATGATTTCCTGCTGGTTTATCAGGATGGCATCCCCTTTTTTTGCCTCATAAGGAGCAGCATCTGAAGTACTTTAATTCTTGAAGTATCAGATAAGTTCACCTGTATATATATGTATATCTATATAGTCTTTAGTTTTATTTTGTTCTTTTCATTTTCATTTTTGGAGCCTTTATTTTTGGGTAGCATGACTCCGTAGCCCAATGGCCCACTTCAAGGCATTGAAAATTCTAGTTTCTACTCCCCTTAGTTGTTTCAAAATTTTAACCAAGGGAAGTTCCCCAACTAGAGCCAGCTGTTGTCCCCCAAAAATATCACTCATTTTTGGGACAACATATGAACTATTTTGGGCCGTGCAAGACCAAAATTATCTCTTCCCTTTTCGAAACTTGTTATGAGATTTTCAAATTCCTCATTTTTCAAGCTTTTTAGTAAAGGGAATAGCAGGTTCAATAGGTACAAAGGCTTTTGCAAGTGAGTTCAATCAAAAGAACCAGTTTCCAACACTTGGTCATCTTCAGGTTTGGGTCAGTGCCTTGTTTCAATCAAAAAAAGAGTCCATCGGCAAGCATTGAACCATTAAACCTTGAACCATTTTGGTTTAATGGGTTCAAAGGTTCAACATCATCAACGAGAGCTAAGCACTTCGATAGAGGTTCAAAGTTCAACCGTTTCAAAGTTCTACAGCTCTAAGCATTTAACGAGTTTCAAAGGCTTGAACCGTTGAACCTTAAACCATTTCAGTTCAACGGTTCAATGAGTTCAAGCCCCAAATGGTTCAATGCGCTTGGTTCAAAGATGCCAAAGTGGCTCAAAGGAACGAACTGACCGAACCATTGAACCTTGAACCACTTCATTAGTTCATCGAGTTCACAGGGTCAAAGGTTCAAAGGCCGCCTCAGTTAAGAAAAGAAGCACGCACAAAAGAAAGATTCAGGCGGATGCTGCCAAGTGTCGTCAGTCGGGCCCCATTACACTTTGTTTCTAAGAATTGGTGGATGATGCCATGTGTCCCATGTAGAGATTGACGGAGGCCGACAAGTGTCATCGTCTAAAAGAACCCGAGTGAGCCCCAAGCGTTTCTATGATGCTACAAAAGCCCAATAGCGAAAAGCGCTAGGTGTCGACGGCAGAGGATTTCAACACAATGCAGCAGAAGACTCCACATGTCCTTGGCAAGAAGCGATGGATACTGCCACATGTCAAAGAGGGATGCCCTTGCGGGAGGCACAGAGCCAAAGAAAGGAATTTCTTCAGACAAATTATTTGAAGTAATTTCTTCGAACTTTTTGTCTAAAGAAAATGAAGGAATTCCTTCGGACAATTTGTCTGAAGGAAATACATGAAACAATAAGCCCGCTGAAGATGAAAAGCCCGAAGGCCACCAGGAGGATCCAAAAGGACAGAGACCCTTGCGGAGGGACACTTGACACATAAAATGGACCCTGTTCGAGATCTCGAAGGGCAAGTTCCCTTTAGGAAGGGTCAAGCCTCAAAAGTGCAGTGAAAGCTGCCGAGTGTCACGCGCTAAGACACAGTTTCAAATGAAGCTTCATAGAGCAGAATGTGCCACGTGTCCCATCCTAGTACAACAAAAACTACCACGTGTCTGCGTCTGCATCTCCAGCCTCTAACAAGTTTCAAGGCCTATTCCCAAAAGCTTATTTCAAAGCTGCGAATGTTGCCACGTGTCCTCACTTGCATCACAGCAAAATGACAGGCCCAAAAATGTCAAAATTGGGGTGAATGGCCAGCCATTAACCTTCAAAGGAAGAGAGACCCGCAGATGTCAAAATTGCTGCAGTGAAGCGTCTGATTGATCCTCGTAGGCTTAGAACACGGACCCGATGCATTCAAAGACCCTAAGTTCGGGACCAAGAGAAGGAAGAGTCAAAGAGGTAAACTCAGTGGGAGTTAATTCCAGTAGGTGAAGCAGTTTGTCGAGTAGATATTTGGGGCCTGCAAACATTGAAAGTGTAGCCTGTTTGTCCCCTTTGAATTAAAGGCAAAATAGACATTTGTGCGGCTAGCAGGGGATGGAATGAGTGATTCAGACTCAGGAGAAGATAAGGAAGATGAACCAACATGCCACAGTTAAGGCAACTGCCCTGCTCCAGCATGGCCCTTCTTGACAGAATAAAAAATGCAGTCAAGGCATTGATTGCGCAGCATAGGTCACTCCATGGGACAAAGTGCCAAGTCTCTCCTAGCCTCTATATAATGTAAACTCTTTCATTGTTACAAGGGAGATATTTTCGTTACCAGAAGCAAAACTCTGCCCAAATTGAAAGGTGAATACTAAGACTTTGAGCTCAAATTGTAGTTCATATTATTTTATCTGAATGAGAAAGCGACTTGCAGACTTTGTGCTGTTATAGCTTATGTTATTTTAGGAAATTGTTCTTATGTCTGTTTTCTAGGAGCATTCTTGTTTATTTGATCTAACAAGCAGAACTATCGAAAGTAATCAGGAAGGTGTCCTAAAGTCAGTTGTGGAAGACTTTGTGTTGTCTGCAATTGTCTGTAGTGTGTGTTTTTATTTTTTGTTTCTGTGTAAAGGACCTTGGGATGACTTTGTGCCCCCATTATTCTTCGTATCTCACTCTTGGGCAGTCAAGGTGGAGACTTTGTGCTACATCTTAGATTTCTGGTTGCTACGCCCTTGGCACCCTGTTACTTATCCTACCAGAAAGAGTCCTGTTGTTTGCAAGAACAAGCACTTCTAAAAGAAGAGGAGTGCCTTTTGTTGCTTTACCAGGATTTCTACTCTCCAGGAAGGGATCTGGGTCTTGGCTGAAAGTTACTTCTGAAAGAAGAGAAGTACATTCACCAATCACCCAGTGTTTCTCCTCTGTTTGTTAGCATCATCTCTAAAAAAAAAGAGATGGATGGTTCATTCCACCCCTGTGTCTTACTTTTTTCTTATATATATATATATATATATATATATATATATATATATATATATATATATATATATATATAGCCTTCGCATATTTAATAGGGAACCTCCCCTTGATGAGAGGAGAGATTTGTCCCCTTTGGATGTGGTAAACCTGCAACATTGGACGATCGATCTCCCTATGCTGTGGTGATAGGAACTATTTTGGTCACCAGTTAGCTAGCCGACAAAATATTCACCCAACAGGGTATTGAAGATCAATAGCTAAAGCAACTTGAGATTGTCACAATTGGTAGTACTCTTTCTAGATCCCAGTCGATTCATGATTTAACTATCATGGATTCACTCATTGTGATAGTTGGAGAAGTATCCATTCGTGCAGGGATTCCAATTCCTAATTATATCATATTAGCACAATAGAAGATAGTTACATCACAAGGAGGAATGGAAGAAACAAAAATTTGTTTGGGATCTTGGTATTTGCAGAAAAGTTCAAGTATTGCTTGAGGACAAGTAATCTTTGAGAAGGGCAAACTGTTATGTCCCCTTTTTTCAAATAAAGTATAAAATAATAAAGTTAATATTTGAAGTTGTCTAAGTGACTTATTTTTTATTTTATTAAAAAGTGGAAACTTCATATTACTTTATTATTATTTAAAATTAAAAAATATGTAAAACTTAAAAGTGTAACCCTGACCCTAAAAGTGACAATTGAGTCTTTATATTGACAATTCTCTCTCATTTGGATTATTCATTCATTATTGAAAACAAAACCCTTTTCCAGAGGTTGAGATTTTGAGTTCAACTTCTCCATCTGAGGATCAAAACCCTCCAGGTGTATAGGATTCGAGGATGAAAACTCTCCCATCCTCCATGGTGGTTCCATACGTGAGTCACAATTGTGTTGAATAGATCATATTCATTTCCAATTATCATTTGGTTTGAATATCATAATCAAGTTTTAGATTTGACAGAGATTACAAACAATTTTTCATTGGAGGGAATTTGTGCATCATTTTGGTCTCATACATGTATTGGCATCACATTCTTTATCACCTAATGTTTTCATAGCCTTGACTTGGTCTATTATTTATCTCTTATGGATTGTCATAATACTTATATGGGTTAAGTAGAGGTTGATGTCACACCCCAAAACCCTATTTTGTCCCTTTGTGGGTGTTGCGTGAAGTTGGTTTTATGCTAGTGACAATTGTGTTTGTCTTCTCTTGGCTATCATTTGGACTGTTGCGAACTTGAGGTGACTATCATACATATTTATATTACCTTAGAATATATTTGCCTTAATAATGCTTAGATGGTCCTCTAAATAGCTGGTGTTTCCTTAAAATTTTCATATTTTTTCATGAAGTTTATAGTGTGGCATTGGAGGTTGAGGTTGCCCTGTTGACAGCTGGGAGCCAACAAGGCTGCTATCTTGGATTCTATTGTGGACTATGGTTCATTGGGGTTGTTGCTTGTCATTTCTGACTACCATAGCTTCTTATTGGTTTGTTATTGGTGTTCAATATTCATTTCTAGTTGTTGTAAGATATATTGTCCATCTACTTGGATAATTATGCTTGTAAGTGCATCACTATCAGGTATTTAGCCATAAAACTTGAATTTCATAATATTAATAGTAAGGGTTTATAGTTGTGTTGTTGTGGAAGATCAATTTATAACAACATTAGTGTTTTGTATGCATTTATATCATTGCAATAAAGGATTACAGTTGGTTTTCAATCACATTGCTACATATTGTTATTTTAGTATTTAATTGATTGCTCTGATATTGGAAGGATTTCATTAAAAACTTCATAATCCAAAAATTACCCAATAAGGGACATTTCATTTGGTGGGAGATACACCCAAACATTGGGATATTATTATTATTATTATTATTATTATTATTATTATTATTATTATTATTATTATTATTATTATTATTATTAAAAACAAACATTGGGAGTTGACTTTAACATAAGCTGAATTTGCCTACATCAATTCAATTAACCAAAGACTCTTTTTCAAATAGTGTACAAATGTAGCCCAAGAGGTGTTTAATAATTGTGGAACATTGGTGATTTTAGTGGAAAGAATGCTAAAATGGAGGACTATGCATAGTATTTACAAGAAGTGTATCAACAATTGAGGGACAAGTTGGAACAAATCACCATGAGATATAATTAACATGTACAAGAAGTGTATCAACAATTGAGGGACAAGTTGGAACAAATCACCATGAGATATAATTAACATGTTGACCTTAAGAGAAGAGCGAAAGAATTTCAAATTGGGGTTTTGTTTTGACACATTTGAAGGAAAGGTTTCCAAAGGGTACATACAACAAACTCAAATGGAAAAATATTGGGCCATACAAAATTCTAATGAACTTTTCAAAAAATACTTTTGAGATAGAGCTACTAGATGGAATTGATATCTCACCCATCTTTCGTGTAGCGAATTTGTATCATTTTCATGAGGGACAACTACTCAAGGATGATGTTGGTTTAGTTTCTCCAACTCCAAATTGAAGACAATAGTTGCTTGAGAAAGACAAAGAGGAAATAGAGGTCATTTTTAACTCTAGAATTGTTAAGAAGTCCAAAGGTAAAGTCTATGAAGTATTAGTTCAAGTGGAAGGATAGAGCAACGAAATAATTGGCATGGGTGAATGCATCCGAGATTGGTAAGTATAACAAATCACTAGAAGAGCTCACTCAAGGTTCACGAATAGGAGCTTATGGATCTTTTCACTTACCCATAGTGTTTGATGCAAGGGCATTCAAGGTATGATGTGCAATATTGCATCAACCAAAAAACATGTGTGTGTCATGTTGAATTGTAATGTGTTTCCTGTACCCCGAAGTTGGTCTAATGTTGAAGAACTTGTGCTTTTGAAAGGGAGATCAAAATTCAAATCTTGCAAGAGGGGTGTTAAGGTATGCACACCTCATATTTGAAGCACATTTAGATGCCTCTTGCATACTAGGAGTACATGGTGGTCTCATATGTTTTAAGCTACCTTGCAAACCATAACCAAGGCACTTAGCATTGTGGACCTTAAAAGGATTCCATTCCATGTGGAAGAGTCATGTGAGAGTTCCTTGAAGATGTTTAAGCTACAAAAAACTCTCGGGATCAGAGAAAAACAAGTTTATGCCAATAAACAAGGATCAATCTATGTGCTCCCTTGTGACGAAACCACTAGTTATTATAGACAACACTTTCAATATGCATTAACTAGTGGTTGTGTAACCACCTTACTAGTTTCAAAATCATTGGTCTAAGTTAAGCAGTAGTTTCACTCGCAACAATTGAAAAATACAAATAACAAAAGAAAAAAAACGCTTGATTTTCTAATTCTGAGCATTTTCCAAGAGTATGGGAATCCAAAGAGGCACTCCAAAAGGCAAAGAAAAGGGAAACAAAGATTCGAATTAATAGCTTTGCGTTGAAGGGAGAGTGTAGAGGGCACTTGTGGAGAGAGTAGCAAAAACTTGAATCAAATCATTTGAGGAACTATCATTATATTGTTCTTCATGGCTGTAGTAAAGGGAATAAACACTCTATAGTGTGTTTGTTCGCTTATGTAATTCATCATCAATATTGAATAAAAGTATATCCTTGGTCTCTTGTCTTGAGTGCATTTGTGTGTATCTATAATAGTGATTTGGTCTAGGCTGCAATGATAAGGTAGCCATTAAGTTGGCCCCTATCCTTGATTGCATCACAAAGATACTTTCCAATTCTTTATTATGTGATGTTGAAGTTGTTTAGTTGAGGGAAATAAGGTTATAAAAAGACAAAGTAATACACTTTTTAAATAAACATAATTGATCTTGTCCAACATTTGACAAATCCAAAGTAATAAAATACTAATATAACCATCACCAAGCTTGGTGAACGCCTTCCCGATTGCATTGCTAGAGAAATTAATCAATTTTCCATATTCCATGACTATCCATATGAAGCATTGTTTTAAGCAATAAGTGGGGGGAGATCCCCCATCATGAGCATTTATAAAATAATTAATTCAGCCATATTAGAAAATAAGGTAAATCATCCCACCAAATAAGAGATTTTTCTATTTCTCGCTCTTAGAATTTCAATATGCCACATTAACATCAAGAAGATGGCATGTTTCATGTAAATAATTCAAACATTATAATAAAACTTTTCTTCCTCCTAACCATACCTAGCGTGTTAGATGGCATCACTTGTTTTTAAAATGCCAATCTTAAAACACATATCTCAAAATGCGGTGTCCCAAATAAAATTTGTGCATGTCTTGAATTATCTCAATATTATATAGAGATATTTTAATTTTCTTATTATTATGATGTTGATGTGTGTTCGAAATATTAACATGTTGCATATCTTGCAACTATACTTTAGAGCAAGTTGAGACATGGGTCTTTAATTAGTTACAAAATAAAG
Source organism: Torreya grandis (assembly GCA_037957365.1). Lineage (NCBI taxonomy): Eukaryota > Viridiplantae > Streptophyta > Pinopsida > Cupressales > Taxaceae > Torreya > Torreya grandis. Next base: position 1,127,184 of record JARHVA010001029.1, on the reverse strand, counting down.
ATTTGAACCTTCATTGCACGGAAATCCTTGTACCCCCTCATAACAAGGTCAAAAACATTTCCAGTATGGAAAGGCTTCCAATATGAAAAACACTTTGGAAACATCTTGGACACATGCTTGAAACATTTGGAAATATTTTTGGTACAAACACTCTAGGAACACCTTGGACATGTGTCGAAAAAGTTTTGGCATTTCCATCATGTGTAAGGGCATTTTTGAGACGTTTCTAGGCATTTCCAAAAAATTTTGTGGCCCAAAAAAAATCGAACCAAAAAAAAAAAAAAGTAAAATCATAATGTGCATAATCGAATAGGACCAAAATAACCCAATCCAACGACATCTAATTTCTTATATATAATAATAATAATAATAATAATAATAATAATAATAATAATAATAAACATTTAAGTATAAGAAACTAGATATCCCTATCTAAATGTAAACTTACATATATATAAAATTAACTTAAAATTATAATTTTAAGTTAAATTTTATATATATGTAAATTCACATTTAGATAGGGACATCTAATTTCTTATACTTAAATGTAAATTTTATGTGTGTGTGTGTGAGAGAGAGAGAGAGAGAGTTTACATTTAGATAGAAACATCTAATTTCTTATTAAACATTTAAGTATAAGAAATTAGATGTCTCTATCTAAATGTAAACTTACTTACATACATACATACATACATAAATACATACACACATACATATATAAAATAAACATTTAAGTATAAGAAACTAGATGTCCCTATCTAAATGTGAATTTACATATATATAAAATTAACTTAAAATTATAATTTTAAGTTAAATTATATATATGTAAGTTTACATTTAGATAGGGACATCTAGTTTTTTATACTTAAATGTAAATTATACACACACACACACTTACTCTCAGGGTGTTTGAAAGTGGTTTCAAACCTCTAGGAGTTATAATGAAAATTTTAGGTTTTGGGGTTTCAAACGTAGCCATATTTCAAATTTTCAATATTTCAAGGAGACATCATAGGAGGTATGAACGTTGCATGAAGTGATGTAGGTATGATAGAATAGTACAAAAACATCGCTCACAAAGTGCCACGAGCTGATTCCACCCAATTCCCGATGCACCCTTTAAGGCATGCACTTAGGAGATTGGATGCATCGTCAAGCCCATGCAAACTAGATGATTTGTGAATAATTTAGTTGAAAAATAGTGGGAGTGGCGTTCGTGATTTTGAGGACAATCTAGATGATTTATTCTAGATTTGAACATACATTTTGTCTTCGAAGTAATGAATGAATGAATGCCATATATTTTTAAGTGTTTTATTTTTTATGGACTAAAAATGATTATATGTGTGTGTGGGGGTGGGGGGGGCATGTTTCCATGACATTTCCAAATCAAGGGTTTAATAAAATCATGTTTAGGAAACGCTTCCTTTTCCATTTCCAAACAACATAAATTTGAATGAATACAAAAATAGAAAGAAAATGCTTTAATTATTTGTAGCTTGCATTGTTTGCAATGATTGCCTCCAAGCACAAGCTATTGAAAAGATTGTGTCCCATATAAATCCACATAAATATAAGTAACTAGTAAAGTTTGTTTTCAAATGAATATCAGAAGGGCCATTGTTCTATGAGAGGCTATAGTTTATAATAAGATATATTGCACCAAGACATTTCCAACACAAGTTGCTTTGAGCGAGTAAGAATTGAAGACATTAGAATTTAATCAATAAGCATTAATTTTAAACTCGCTGAGTTCTATGTGAATTTTCCTGAAAGATTGATAATCATCCAAATGGAAGCAGCGTGCTACTAGATTAAACAGCATCATTCTATACCTTAAATTGATATTTAGTTTACAAAAATTTGGCTTACGGGGTGATGCAATCCATTATTTGCAGGTAAAAGTTGTCCTTTTTAAGTTAGGCCAAGCCAAATAACAATTTGGCAAAACAAAGCATTGTGTTAGAAGCCCGCAGGGGATGCTCTTTTTCTATGCATCTTATATATTGTTCAAATTTTGTACCTCTGTATTTCAATCTCATGACCAAGTTTGGGAGCAAACTGAACCTTGCCAGTCCACCAACATTTAGAATAAAAGAAGTGACCTGTTCTATTAAAAAAAATAATTAAATTGTTTTCAGCTTTAGCATATAGAACCGCACAGATGGTTACATAATATAAAAGCATTTTCCAACCTAACCCATGTTTGGCAGCTGGACATATTGGAAAAGTATTTCAATGATGTATGCTTGTATACGCAATTGATGACTCACAATTGTAAAATTGAACTTGTACTCACAAAGATTACAACCCACCCTTGAATGTGAAATATTCAATTTCAACAAGAGTTGACTTCATCAATTTTACTTCAATCTTCTAAATATATCACAAAAAAGTTTTCTCCAGGTCAAAAATTTTCAGTGAAAACATAAAATAGGTAACAAGCTATTAAAATGGTACGATTGTTGACCCCAAAAAAAAAAACTAGTACATATATGATATCAAAGATTATCACCATATGGTAAAAGAATCTCAGAAAAATCGTTAAGGTATATCACATTGTAGAACAGATTAACAGTGCTGAGACAGAAGTTAAGAGTCATATGGTATCCAAGAGAAGTCATTTTTTAAAAAGTAAGATGACCTATAAGTGGATATTAATGTCAAAAAAAATCCTTAACAAGGGATATGCCACTGTATTTTATGGAATAATGTGATTTTAGAATAATATTTGCATTGGAAATAATCGCAAGGTGAGGGGCCCCACAAAGCAGATAAGAGTTCAGTGGAAGAAAACTTTGCATTTCTGTAAAAGATGCTTTTGAATACATTCTTGTCGTGGGTGAGGTTTCTTGTTTACTAAATACAAAATGACAACTGAAAAATGTTATAAACTGCTGTTAAATTGATAGTGCTGGTATCATTGAACATGTACATTTTATTATCTTCCCAATCAAATTGGTTGAACCATAGTTATCAATACTTTTCTGCCCATATTATTTTGAACCATAATTACAGCAGGTACAGCCCTTTTTTCTATTTTCCGAGGGATTAAAAAAACTTTTCTCGGGATGAATCCATAATCATTGCATGAAGATTGAACATATTCATGACCGACAGGTTGGCAACGCCCCTACCACTTACTCCCGATGAGACTGCTTGCAGCACAGAAAGAGGTGTGATGGGACTTTATTCAAATTTTTAATTGTTGGCTGACGTTGTTGACACCTTGCCTCTTCGTCGCTTTCATCTTTACTATCAACCTCCCTTTTCCTCGTTCTCCATCATTTGCTCTCCCCGTAACTTTGAATCTTCTGCTCACAGATTCCAATGGTTGCCTCCAACGATAATCGCCTCTTTGGGGGACTTGTTACCTGATGAACGTTCCACAGGTGCTTCGATCTAGATGGCATGAGTGAGGAACTCATTCATCAAATCCTAGGTGCAGGTGGTATCGGCGACATTGTAGGCGTAAAAAGGTCTATCAAATCCTTTGGAGAGAATTTTCCCCGCAAATTGTCCACCATCACTCCTACCATTTTTGTCTTCCAATTCATGATAATGACCCTGTTTCCTCACTTTGTTTTGCCTATGCTATCTAACCTACATTCCATCTCGGATGCTTTCCACCCCACTCGCACCCATGTCCCCTTTGATGACCCCTCTCTGCTCTCTTAAAATGCCCTAGCCCAAGACGTCCCAAACTAGCGCTTGATGGTCAATCGCTCTAACTAAAATATTTTGTCAACATGGAAAAAAACTAGTTCTTGAGAAAAAAATAAAGAATTGTGAGGGGGCATGTAAAGCATTTCATAAATTCACAACCACCCTCAAGATCAATTCCTTTGGTCCCTCCACATCCCTAGTCTAAAGTAAGGTTCCTTCCAAAGCTAAGGCTAAGGCCCCTACCTCCAACAATCCTAACTGTCCCTCTTCTCATGCGGATCCTAAACCCAAGCACGAAAGGTGCAAAAGAAAAGAAGGGTGAATGACTACTCTAGAACGGGTTAATAAGTCTAAAAATCCTAAAGCTCACTACGGCACAGTCAATGGATCTAGACATGAGTGCGGACTTCGCCTCAAAAGTAAGCTACGTCTCTATGGCCAAGGGTAACCCACTGGAATTCAAACTACGTAAGGAAAAGCTTCTCAGTCTTTTTTGTGGGCCGAAGTGGAGCACTTTTGTAGAGATCTTCCCCCCAAATTGCCCACCATCACTCGTACCATGTTTGTCTTCCAATTCATGGTAATGACCCTGTTTCCTCACTCCACTTTGCTTGCGCTATCTAACCTACATTCCATCTAGGATGTTTTCCACCCCACTCACACTCATGTCCCCTTTGGTGACCCCTCTCTACTCTCTTAAAATGCCCTAGCCCAAGACATCCCAAACTAGCGCCCCATGGTCAATCGCTATGGCTGGAATATTTTGTCAACATGGGAACAACTAGTTGTTCTTGAGCAAAAAATAAAGAACTGTGAGGGGGCATGTAAAGCATTCCATAAATTCACAACCACTCTCAAGATCAATTCCTTTGGTCCCTCCATGGCCCTAGTCTAAAGTAAGATTCCTTCCAAAGCTAAGGCTAAGGCCCCTACCTCCAACAATCCTAACTATCCCTCCTCTCATGCAGATCCTAAACCCAAGCACGAAAGGTGCAAAAGAAAAGAAAGGTAAATGATTGCTCTAGAACAGGTTAATAATTCTAAAAATCCATAAGGTCATTATGGCATAGCTAATGGATCTAGACATGTGTGCAAACTTCGCCTCGGAAGTAAGCTATGTCTCTATGGCCAAGGGTTACCCACTGGAATTCAACCTCCATAAGGAAAAGCTTCTCAATCATTTTTGTGGGCCGAAGTGGAGGACTTTTGTAGAGCTCTTCCCCCCCTGCCCCCCCCCCAACATGAAGAAAAATAAAAAAGTTGCTCCGATCGAAGCTACAGGGGATGTTGTGAGTAGTAAGGGTTTAGCAAAGGCTCAACTAGTGGAGGTCAAGTTGTTAGCACTAAGGATGGATGGGGAGACCCTGTTAATACTAGTGGTGGCTAGGGTAACTCCCCACCCAAAAAAATGTTGATTTATTTTGGAGTTTTGTGTTTATTGTCTTACCTAGCTCTATCATCTAAACCATAGTAGCAGAACTTGCGATTTAATTGCGATTAATTCTTATACTTGGCCCAAAACACTTTTTCCAACCCAATTTTTTGGCGCTTTTTTCAACAAATCAATCCGCAAAGCCTCGTATGATGGGGCAATTTGAAATTTTGTGTGCAATTTAAAAAAATGTAAATACACCCAAATCTTTAAAAAACCCAACATGAACTTAACCAATAACCCTAATCCTCGTCTACGGTAGATATTATATTTTACATTCAATTGAACATATTTAATATTTTTAACTGTGAAAAATGATGGAAATATTTCTCATTATAGCTCCCTAATAATCTACCCTTGGATTAGTATTTTGTGGGCCAAATACAAGCAAGGGAAACATCCATGCCTTCTTTAGCACTCACACTGCACATGGAGTGCAAACCACGCTAAAGAGTACAAGTTGGAAAATATTGTTCACAAGAGGCAAAGAAGGCAATCCCCAAATTTTGGTACAACTCTAGCTTGTCATTTAATGTGCTCAGATCTCCATGCTAGCAAAGTATGGCAGATATAATTGTAGTTGTAGGTTTTGGGTTCTATTGATTTATTGAAAAATATTGTACAAGATGTGAGCAATGTTCTTGCAAAACATCATAAGGAATGGCAAAAATCAAGATGCACTATAATGTTAGATGGATGGACAGATGAAGCCACGCACTCATCAACTTCCTTGTGTCATGTGACATTGGCACAATGTTCCTTCAATGTCAGTGAATATGAGATGATAAAATAGGGAAAGACACTCTCTCATCTATTTGATGAGGTTGTGATTGAGGTGGGGCCACAAAATGTGGTCCAATTCATTATAGATAATGGTGTTTGAATGGTAGCTGAGAGGCTTCTTATGGACAAATATGGAACTATGTTTTGGACTCCATATGTAGCACATTGTCTTGATTTGACCTTAGATGACATAGGAAAAATTCCATGGGTGAAAGCAATTTTACAAAAAACCTACACAAGAGTGCTTAATATATTGCACATATTCATAGATGGCAAGAAACTTCTTCAGCAAGGGTTGACAAAGTTTACAACCAACTTCCTTGCATTGAAAACTCTTTGACAACAATAAATGAATTTAATATGAATGTTCATTTCAATTGAGTGGATGGAATCTTCCTTTGTGAAATATATGGAGGGCAAAATGGTGGTTGACTATGTTTTATCAATATTTTTGAGAAGAGATAGAGAAAATTATGTCATTCTATTAGCCTCTAGTTCAAATTTTGAGACTCATCGATGGGGATAAACCCCCATGGGTTATCTATATGAGGCAATTAATATGGCCAAAGACGCTATTAGAAGCAAATTGAAGAATCACAAGGAAGTACATGCCATTATAAGAGATAACTAATAAAATATGGGATGGACAGATGCATTCTCCCCTCCATGGAGCTAGATATTTATTGAATCCAATGTTGTTCTTTAGTGGCTCATTTAGAGATGATGCAGAGGTCACAAAGGGCCTATTTAAGTTCATGAAGAGAATGTTTCCTATGGGCATTTTGAGGCATCCATGGGAGAGTTTCTGATGTACAAGAAGGGAAGGGGTTTCTTCTCTAGTAAGACAGACATCACAAGGAGGAAGACCTTCAAACTAGGTAAACAATTTTTATACATATGTACGATGAAAGTGTTATATTTTGATTGAATTATGCATGTTACAATGTTGAAAAAATCTATTTTTGTAGCATAATTATGAGATTTCTTTGGCAAAGAAACCAAACACCTTCGATGGATGGCAATGCACATTTTGATTCAGTCATGCAGTTCACCCGCTTGCGAGGGTAGTTAGTGTGTTCAATTATATATATTCTAACAAATTCAATCGATGCACTCAAAAACAGATGAATGAAATGGTGTTTGTCCACCACACTACTTCCCTGAATATAAAAAAAGCTCAAGGTTAAGAAATGTTGCATTTTTAATTCTCAATTCATGTGGAAAGTTGATTTATATTCTTTTAAATTATTATTCACCAAAGTCACTAACATATGCATTAGATTTGATAATGTTACGTACCATCGAGAAAAATCAGCGAATTGACCTTGATAAGATCGATTCAAAATCTAAATGGCTTGAAAATAATGATGAGCCTATTTATGATGAAGCTAACTTTGACTTGTTGGAAAATGTTGGGTATGATACTGAGGTGGTCTATCAAATTAAGAGAGGCTTTAACCCTAGAGCTTCAACATCTACACCTGTTGATCCCTAGTATACCTCATTGCCATTGGCTCCCTCCCATTTTTTCCCTTTGTAAACAACAATAGTATGCATTTTGAAATGCAAATGTAATGCAAAATAAATAGTCTAGAAATTAATGAAAAAACAAAATTGATTGATTTTGATGGCGTACAATCTCATTTAACTTCCTCTCATAATCTGTATCTATTCTCTATGCAATTGAAATGCCTAATATGTATCTCTATGCAATGGAAATGCCTTTAAATTTTTTTTAAAAACAATTGTTTCGATGGTTTTATGTTTTTCTAAAATTTTCCCGATTAATCACGATTTTTTGAAAAACGCTCACACTTTCGAAAAAAAAAAATTCCCAAACAATTTTTGCTACTATGATCTAAACTATGATGTTGTTATCGATGGTGATCCAAACCAACTATCAAAATTTTGCCTTCTCTAGTACTATTTGGGCTATGTCTAGTTGGCCCTAGAGGCATTGAGTTTGCATACCCTTTCTTCATGCATGACCACTTTTTTGTTATAGCATAATTATGATAATATATAGCGTGCTACCGTACGATGTAATTATGTTACATATCTCTCTTAAGGGAGACTTTTCTTATTTTCTCAAAGCATGTGTACTTTTCTTCTTTCACGGGTGAAAGCCCCAATAGAATGCCTCATTTTACCTATGTTGTTTGGGTACAAGTACGGGTGCAAGTGCGGGAATGGGTGTGGGGACGTCTCAGGTACACGAGTACATCATTTTTCAAAAACCTTGATTTGGATACGTCGTGGGTACGTCAGTATATATATAGATGATTTATTCTAGATTTGAATGTACATTTTGTCTTTGAAGTAATGAATGAATGAATATTATATATTTTTAAGTGTTTTATCATTTATAGACAAATATTTTCATACTATGTAGTTTCAAGTGTTTTACTAAAAAAAATGAGTAATATAATATACATATATATATATATATATATATATATATATATACATATATATATATATATATACATATATATATATATATATACATATATATATATATATATACATATATATATATACATATATATACATATATATACATATATATATGATTTATTCTAGATTTGAATGTACATTTTGTCTTTGAAGTAATGAATGAATGAATATTATATATTTTTAAGCGTTTTATCATTTATAGACAAATATTTTCATACTATGTAGTTTCAAGCGTTTTACTAAAAAAATGAGTAATATACAATATATTACTCATTTTTTTAGTAAAACGCTTGAAACTACATAGTATGAAAATATTTGTCTATAAATGATAAAACGCTTAAAAATATATAATATTCATTCATTCATTACTTCAAAGACAAAATGTACATTCAAATCTAGAATAAATCATCTCGATTGCCCACAAAATCATGAATGCCACTCCCATTATTTTTCAACTTTATCATTTACTGACACTTTCTCTCACAAGGGCTCATCAGTGCATTGAATCTCAGAGAGTGCATGCTTGGTGACTCTTTGAATTCCTCAAGGTGACCCTTCATGGGAAAATGTGTCCTTTCCTTAAGGGGTGTACAGGGAATGGGGTGGGATCGGCTTGTGGCACTTTGCGAGAGATATTCTCAAACTATTCTATCACACATGCATCCCTTCATGCAACGTTTATACCTCCTATGATGTCTCCTTGAAATCTTGAAACCCTGAAATATGGCTAAGTCTAAAACCCTGAAACCCTGGAATCTAACTAACTTTGAAATATGATAGGATCCTCCAAAACCTAGAATTTGCATTATAGCTCCTAGCGGTCTGAAACCCCTCTCAAACATCCTGAAAGTATATAAATAAAATACAACTCAAAGTATAAGAAACTATACTTAAATGTTTATTTTCTTTATATATTGTTGGGTTCGGACTGGATTGACATGTTTTTAATTTTTTTGTTGACTTCCATTGTTTCTCCCTATCAGTACCTTTCCGGACGTCTCCGAGAGGTACCCGAGATGTACCGGTACCCGAGGCGTACCGAGACGTGAAACATGGGGGAGGGGGGGCAATTCCTGCAACACAGCATTTTACCAATAAAAAAAAAATTCTAACATAAGATTGAAACTCTCAAAAGGACTGAGATAAACTAAGGATTCCACGGTAAATGGTTTAGGCGTGTCACAAAGAATCCATTTTTGAGGTCTATCAAAGTAAGTGGACATCCTCTCGAGCCTTGGAAAGTTATGATCTGCAAACTAAGAAAGCTATTAAGATGATAAACAAGAGGTGAAGATGGCAGAAATATCAAGAGAATGCATATGGGATAAAAGCAACTACCCACAATGATTAGAATCATCATTGGGGGAACAAGCTAGGACTTTACTTACAGAAATGTTTGGAGGTGAAGACAATCGATTATGACATGAAGCTTTCAGAATTCCCTCTTCCACAAAGGAAAGGACTTTTGAGATCAATCAAGGTGATGCAAGGTGTAGAGAATAGCAGGCATAAATTTGTGATGTGGGACTACAATGTTTCAGTGATGCAGGTGGTGAACAGCACCCAGATGATGATGAGGCAACTCCCATGGAGAAGTATTCTCTGAATTGCAACGAGGATGATGATGACTAGGCCAGCCAGGAGATGCAAAGGGTTAACTAACATAAGGAGGATGACCCCTTAGGTTTTTAAATGATGTTGAACATATTTATCTCCCTTGCAGGTGTACAAGTTGACTTTGAAAATAACAAAGTTAGCCTTGCGGAGTGAAGACCCTTGGGATCTGTGGGATCAAGAAGGTGTCATTAAAGATCATATTATACAAAATGCAATAATATATTGGGTTGATGTTCTCTTAGATATTCAGAGGCTGGGCAACGTTATTTGTTTGTGGATGTCCACAATGTTGTAATGGCATTGATCAAATGATATAATCTGTTTATTAATTGAATTGATTGAATCCCAAGTATAAGAAATTGGTGTGATGGAAGACAAACTGTAGGTTTCTTAATTCAATACCCGACAAAATGATTATTGCTTGAAGAATGCTATTGACCAACCAGTTTGGGCTGTTTAGATTTTTGCTACAAGGATGAGAAAGGCATATTGAAAAAATAAACCAACCGTCACTAGAAGTACTTGAAGCCACATGCATTCAACTCGTTTGACCCCCAATGTGTTTCAGCAATGATGGCATTGCTAGTACAACTGGTTAAGATGGTTTTTAAGAAGAGATTACATTCTGCCCATGCTTGGAATTTGTTCTGTTGTTATGAATCCATTTTGTAATAAACTTTGCAATTGGATGCTTCAAGATATTGTATACCATAGTTACCAAATCATTATTAAATAATTTTTTATACAGATCATCAAAAGCTGGCAGCCGGGCTTATGCATGTATTTCCATAATAATCTTTCATTATTGTCAAGTTGATTTTGTGTTCTCAAGAAAATAAATGAAATCATAACATAGGTTATCTGTCTTGGAAATTACATGGGCTTTTTTTTGTCATAATTTAATTACACTGGTGACATATTACAGTTATTTAGCCAGATGTTCAATCATAAAGCCATGAATACAATCTGAAATTATGTATCAAAGAATTGTAAGGTCAGGTTTTGAAGCATCTAAACAGTCAAACTCTGGTGCCACTGAGCCTGACCAGCTCAGTGTCAAAGTTCTGTCTATCTTGGAAGTGACGGAACCAATTGTTCCAGCACTATCCACAGAAAGTGGAAAAAGAAGAAAAAATGTATTGATGATAAATGTTACTCCCTAAAGCTACAAAGGTAGACAAATTTTAATTGTTGGTTTCCCTCATCTAAGATGTTACTAGACATGAACTCCAAAATGGTAACAGTATTCACACCAACAAAAGCAAACCTTATGTGCTCATCCAATAGCCATCATCATACTAGAAAGCACAAGTGACGTGGTGAGTTACCCATCTATTCCATGTTTGTATACAGTATTGAAGTACTTAGTACATCAACACTGTATTTGTTGCAAGAAGTTTTAGGAATTGAAAACTATGCTGATGCAGGGGTTAGAAGTGTGCCTGCACACATGAATTGGAGTGGCAGTTTGAATGGTGGAAATGACCTTGTGGAAACTAATTTGGAGGTCACCAATGTATGCAGTAGTGGCACTCAAATCTAGATTGAAAATCATCTCGCAATAAATTGTAGGTATTATGTAGACAAAGATCATTTTTCTCTCAGATTTCATCGCAGAAATAAATAAATATTTGCATATTATGTGAAACTGCACATCCCATCTTTGTTAAGCAGGTTGCCTAAATTCCTATCTATTTGGGAAGGAAAGTGCTCTTTCTGTTTACACATATGTGAGACCATTGTGCTCTTACCGTTTGTAGGAATAACGTAATTCCTCCCGTGATTTGGAGTAATTTCTAACCCACTGGGATCACCTACCGACAGGAACAAGCGCATATCCCCTGTTGGAGAACTTTTCCAGCAGCTGAGATCAAAGTCAATAGGCTATTGAGAAAGGGTTTGTGTTTGGGCCCTGAACCTCCATAGCTCAAAATTTAAATTAAAAAAAGTTATGATTGGTGCTTGGTTTTTCTATGAAAATCAACATTCAGGTCAAATGTGGTTTCAATTTAGCTCAAAAAAAATGTATTACAGTTTACATTTTAGCTTCAGGGATGAAAAATGGCTAAGCCACATGCAGTAACGCAGGTTCAATTCTTCTCGTGAACATAGAATATAATGTAATATGTCTTGTAATCTGTAATGGGTTAAATATCCTCCCACCAAAAATAGTTTACCAATAGCAAAAAACTGCTGGGACAACTAAAATTTCATAGCTATGAAATTACATGCAATGTAGATAAAAGCAATAATCATTATTCAAGTAAGAAGCTGCACTTCCGTCGAATGAGATGAGCTCGGTTGTAAGAGAAATGGGCTTTCAAAGCTGAGTCTCAAGTTAAAACTCTAGGAGCGTTAAATCTTGAAATTGGGTAAAATACTGCATTCAATATGTTAAGTGTAGACCAGATAGTGAATTTGATGGAAGATATTCCGCTTCCTTCAGCTGTCGCAACTAATTGAAAAAAGAAACTGCACTTCCGCTGTCTTTGGTAACAGAACTGTCTAAATTAGTTTCTACGAAAATCTGTTTCGACCTCACTTAACGGTTGTAATTGACTTAAAGAGAGGGCGATAACCACAAAGGACATGTAGCGCCGTTATGGTGTAAGGATTGTGGGTGGATGTGAGCCATTATTACATCTTCAAACTTATCCTACACAGCGTCACAGTGATCCATAACCTCACCAAAAGTTTACAAACTTAAAAATAAAAATAAGATAATTATCATGAATTGTAGTTTACATTTCAATTATTACTATTAGTTCATACCAGATCTCCACGCATCTCCTTGAGGTGCTTCTTGCGCCATTTCGTATTGCCCCATTTTTTCCCTCCTTCCTTGTAATTCCTAAAATTAGGACTTCGCGGCATCCTCTTTTCCAATGTACCCTCTTTCAAAAACACCTGCTTCGAGTATAAATCATTCGGAAAGCAATTGCAGTCGAGTTATTTCAGAGAAGGTACACGTGAAATTGGAAATGGCGGGTATTCGGTCGGGTATTCAGTGGGAAATCAGTGCAAACAAGCAGCAGACAGCGCTTGCTTAATAGAAAACAAATAGAGAACACCCTTAGATGCTTAATGGTTGGAATATGCCAAAAGTACTTTATGAACGACATGAGGCTCAAGATATACCCTTCCAAATATATCTCCTTGTAATTAACACAACTAACTCTTCTTTACAGAAGATATTCAAGAAGGTATAAAGATGCTAGCAGAAAGGCAGAGAGACACGGACGAGTTGTAAATAGAAAATTTAAAATGGAGTTTAAAAATTCTCAATATATATATTTAATGGAGTCATTTTGGATAGTATTTGATAGATTGGACGACCAATGTTATTATTCTTTTTTATAAAAATAGAGATATCAACATCGTATTATTATAATTTTTTTTTTTTTTTATAAATTTATTTGGAAGCACAATAGAATGTAGAATTACCTTCCATAACATATTGGATATGTGTTGTATATTTTATATGTTTTTCCATCCCTTATAAATATATATTTAATATATTTGAACTAATTACACTAACAAGTATTTTTATAATGAATTGAAGTTGAATGTGACGTGGCCATGGTATCGTGTAAGGGGAATTTTCAGGGTATGGAAGAGTGAGAGGAAGGTGGGTTTGTTGGGGTGATGCATATGGTAGATGTGAGTTTGTAGAGACTTCCTAACAAGTATGTTATCCTGCCCATTGACTATCTATTTGTGAAACTGGTAGTTGCCTTTCCATGGACACATTTGCTAGTCATAGACATTTTTGGTTTGGGAGGTGCCTAACACTCAGATGTTGTGGTTGTCGTTGGTCAGGTTTGTCGAAAGACTAAATTCTTTTAGGAGTGGCTCAAAGCATATGGCAATGATTTCAAATCAGGGTTAGCACAGAGGATATGTACCTGGGGATCACAAGGTAACTGTTTGACAAAATGTCACGAGGTACTAACACCATATGGAAGTTGTTTTTATACATAGTGTTTCCATCTTATGGTTCCTTGAGGAAACCCTGTGGAAATTATGAAGGGGAAGGCTCATTCTTCCAGGTCTGTTATGTTGTCCCCGAAAAATGTCACTCATTTTTGGGACAACCTACGGACTATTTTGGCCTTGCACAGACCAAAATCCTCTCTTCCCCTTTCAAAAATTATTTTGAGCATTTAGGTTCTTCATTTTTCAAAGCTTTCTCAGAAATCTACGGACTCTGCAGGCTTGAATCTATGGACTCTGCAGATATGTTTCTATGGACTCAACATGCTTGAAGTTAGCAGGTTCAACAGGTTCAAAGGCTTCTACAAGTGAGTTCAATCAAAAGAACAAGTTTCCAACACGTAGTCATTTTCAGGATTGGTTCAACACCTTGGTTCAACTAAAAATGTTCATCGGCAAGATTCTAAGCAAGGAATGAACCATTGAACCGTTGAACCTTGAACCAAATTGGTTCAACGGGTTCAACGGGTTCAATCAGTTCAAAGAGATCAAAAGACTTAGACAAAAAGATGGCTTCAAACGCAAGATTGAACCATTGAACCGTTGAACCAAAGTTGGTTCAATCGGTCGGTTCAATCGACAGGTTCAAGGGGCTACCCTGAAGCCAAAGGAACAAGTGCCCTTACGGAGGGCTGTGAACCAAGCCAAGTGCCCTTGCGGAGGGCAGCGAGCAAAAGCAGACAAAGTGAACTTTTGAAAAGTGAACAAGGCAAAAGACAAAGCGAAATCCTTCAGACAAATTGTCTGAAGGAATTCGCCCGAAAGACAAAGCAAAAGCCTGGCAGGAAAGATGCAAAGGCAAGGAAGATTTCCTTCGGACAAATTGTCTGAAGGAATTCCTTTGGACATTATGTCTGAAGGACATAAAGGATAAAGCCTGCTGAGAGAAAGAAGCCTGAAAGCCGCCACGTGTCCATTATAAAGCAGAGTGGAATACGTCACGTGTCTTGTTATGACTAAGCAGAGCATGACAAGTGTTTGCATCCGTGTTCCCCTTTTAAAGTTGCTCGGGCAAGACGTGTCATGGATCCCATTTTCTGTGAGTTTCTAATGAGTTTCACAACAGCGGAACTTGCCACTCGTCAAAGACACAGAAAGGACCCCCCAAAGACTTAGACAAGAAGGGCTATAAAGGACAAAGAAGCAACATAGACGATTCCAAAGGCAAGTTCAATTAAAGTGATGGTTCAACCAAGGGGCGAAGAAGCAATTGAACCAAGAAGCGATAGAACAAAGGAGACAGAATGAACCGATGAACTTTCAGTGGTTCAACAGGTTCAAGGTTCAACCTGAATCAAGCAATCGACTGAAAAGAGAGCCCGAAGACTCAAAGAGAGAAGATCGATGCAAAGGACCATAAATGTCTTCAAAAGAGTTATTTCCAGTAGGTGGAACAGTGGATCGAGTAGACTTCTGAGCGCACCAAACCAAGGACGCGGCCTATTTTCTTCCATGAAGTAAAGACAAATATGTAAAGGACCAGACGGTCCATATCAAGGAGGAGACATATCAAATGAGGGGACACACCGTATTTATGGCAGCACACTGTTCTCAGCATGGTCTCTCCAGACAAAACTGGAGATGCATTGAAGATGTTGACTGCAGCATGGGCCGTCCCATGGAAAAAGGAACCAATCCTTGGGTAGTTGCTATAAGTTTGTAATATCTCTCATTTATAAGGGAGACTTTTCATTTTACAAGAGTGAAACTCTGCCCATTTCAAAAGAGGAAGACTAAGACTTTGAGCTCAGGTTGTAATTTAATTTTCATTTTTATCTGAATGAGAAAGCATGTTTTTCACAGACTTTGTGCTGTTCTGACTTGTGTCATTTTAGAAGATCATTCTTATGTCTGTCTTCTGAAGGTGTCCTTATTCATTTAATTTGGTAAGCAGAATTAGTGAAGGTAATAGGGAAGTGTCCTAAAACCAATTGTGGGAAGACTTTGTGCTTTCACAATTGATTTCAGTCTATGTTCTTTTCTTTTTGTGTTGAGGATTCTAGGGCGACTTTGTGCCCCCATTATCCTTTGTGATATACTCTTTGGGCAGTTGAGATGGAAACTTTGCGTTCTGCTTCATCCTGCTGTTACTACGCCCTCTGGTTAACTGGTTTCTTATCTTACTACTTGAAAGAAAATTTTGTTGTTTACTGCAAGAACACTTCTGAAAGAAGAGAAGTGCCTTCAGTGTTTACACCAGGATTTCTCCTTTGTCTATAAGCATCATCTCTGAAAGAAGAGAGATGGATGGTTTATCCCACCCATGTGTCTTACTTTCTGCTTATTTATATTGTATATAGCTCCTATATATCTATAGGGAACATCCCCTTGATGAGAGGAGAGATTTGTCTCCGGCTGATGTAGTAAAGCTGCACACCTGGCCGACCAATCTTCATGCTGTGGTTGATCATACCTATTTTGTTGATCAGTACATTGATTGACAAAATATTCACCCAACATGTTATATCATTTTGATCAATGGCCCTTCCACTTTTGCAGCACAAAGTAATGTCGATTTCATTTTGTTGTCCCCCAAAAATATCACTCATTTTTGGAACAACATTTGAACTATTTTGGTCCTACAGACCAAAATCCTCTCTTCCCATTTCAAAAATTGTTCTGAGCATTCAAGTTCTTCATTTTTCAAAGCTTTCTCAGAAATCTACAGACTTTACAAGCTTGAATCTATAGACTCTGCAGGCTTGAATCTATGGACTCTATAGGCCAAGTTCTATGGGCTTCACAGGTTGATTTCTATGGACTCTACAAAAAAGAAGCAAGCTCTCAACACTTAGGTGATTTCAACAGGTTCAACAACCAAATGGTTCAATGCATTTGGTTCAAAAAAATCAAAAGGACTTAGCCAAATAAAAATAATGAACCGTTGAACCTTGAACCAAAAGGTTCAACGAGTTCACAGGTTCAAAGTTTCAACTTGTTATCCCCCAAAAATATCACTCATTTTTGGGACAACATATGAACTATTTTGGTTCGCCAGACCAAAATCGTCTCTTCCCTTTTCAAAATTTGTTTTGAGCATTCAAATTCCTCATTTTTCAAGCTTCTCAGAAATCTACAGACTCTGCAAGCTTGAATCTACGGACTCTGCAGGAAGAAAATCTACAGACTCTACAAGCCAAGTTCTATGGGCTTCACAGGTTGATTTCGACGGACTCTGTAGGAAAGAAGCAAGCTCTCAACACTTGGGCGATTTCAAAGTTGGTTCAACAACAAGGTTCAACCAAAAGAGTTCATCGGCATGCTTCTAAGCAAGGATTAAACCATTGAACTATTGAACCTTGAAACAATTTGGTTCAACGGGTTCAATGGGTTCAAAGGTTCAATGTCATTAGCAAGAGTTAAGCGCATTTGTCAAGGTTCAAAGTTCAACCACTTCAAGGTTCAACAGCATCAAAACACTTATCAAAGAGAAGAAAGCTTGAACCATTGAACCATTGAACCATTGAACCACTTTGGTTCAAAGGTTCCACAGGTTCAATGGTTTAACAGGTTCAATGACCAAATGGTTCAACACTTTTGGTTCAAAAAGATCAAAAGGATGTAGCCAAATAAAAAGAATGAATCGATTGAACCGTTGAACCTTGAACCAAAAGGTTCAATGAGTTCACAGGTTTAAAGGTTCAACCAGTGCGATGAAGATCAAAGAGCTTAGAAAGAACAAGTGACGGATAAAGGATGAACCAATGAACCGATTGAACCTTGAACCGAAAGAGTTCTAAGTTCAATGGTTCATGGGTTCAAAGGTTCAAAGGCGGCCTCAGTCAAGGAAAGAATTAACAAATAAGTGGTTCAATGGATGGTTCAACCAAGGAGTGGGAAAGCAATTGAACCAGGAAGTGATGGAACAAAAGAGACAAAATGAACCGATGAACCAATGAACCAATGTACTTTCAGCGGGTTCAAAGGTTTAAGGTTCAACATGGCTCAAGTGGCTAGTGACCATTGATAGCCCCGCGGACGTCAAATTTAAAGTAAGGGAATATCCGTTGAAATTCAAATAAAGTGCAAAACTTAAAGGAAGAACCAAGCAACTAATCGAAAAGATAGAATTCCTTCAGATTTGTTCAAAGGCCAACAGGGAACATTTCCTTCAGACTTTTTATCTGAAGGGAATTATTAAGTGAAAGATCCGTTAGAATTCTTTCGAAAGTATTTTCCATGGGAAAATGACCAAGGCAAAGCCCAAAGGAAATAAGCCCAACCAAAGGAATGCTCGAAAGGAAAAAGCCCGAGAGCGGAGCGCTCCAAGTGTCATCGTCCGTGTGATTGCTAGATTATGCAGAACACGCCATGTGTCACTTGTTGAGATCAACAGAAAGCGGCCAAAGCAAGCGAGAAAGACACAAAGGAATTGCTAAGGAGGATGATGGACTCAAATGCATTTAAAGGCCAAAATGCCAAAGGGAAGAACCAAGTGACTGGTTGAAAAGAGAGCCCAAAGACTCAAATTGCTACAGGAGAGAGAGAGAAATGAGACCAAAGGACTAGAAATATCTTCAAAAGAGTTATTTCCAGTAGGTGAAATAGTGGATCAAGTAGACTTCTGAGCACACCAAATTAAGGACACAAGCCTATTTTTCTTCCATAAAATAATGATGAATTGGACAGCTGCACAGATATAAGGAAAAGGACCAGACAGTCCATACTAAGAAGAGACATATTAGAGGAATAGACATATGGCAATACACTGTTCCCAGCATGGTGCCTCTAGACAAAACTGAAGGCACATTGAAGACGTTGACTGCAGCATGGGCTGTCCCATGGGAAGGAACGCCAAACCTTGCGTAGTTTACTATAAGATTGTAATTTCTCTCATTAGTAAAGGAGATCTCTTCGTTACCAGAAGCAAAACTCTACCTAAATTGAAAGGCAAATACTAAGACTTTGAGCTCAGATCGTTGTTCATATTATTTATCTGAATGAGAAAGCAAGTTACTTGCAGACTTTGTGATGTTATAGCTTGTGCCACTTTAGGAAATTGTTCTTATGTCTATTTCCTAAAAGCATTTTTGTTTATTTGATTTAACAAGAAGAACAAGTGGAAGTAATAAAGAAGGTGTCCTGAAGCCAACTACTTTTAGACTTTGTGCTGTCATAGTTGTCTTCAGTGTGTGTTTATTTTTTGTTTCTGTGTAAAGGACCTTGGGACGACTTTGTGCCCCCATTGTTCTTCATATCTTACTCTTTGGGCAATTGAGGTGGAAAATTTGTGTTTTATTTCATCCTGCTGGATACTACGACTGTGTTACTAGTTACTTATCACTACCAGAAAGATTCATGTTGTTTGCAAGAACAAGCACTTCTGAAAGAAGAGAAGTGCCTTCTATCATTTCACCAAGATTTCTACTATCCAGGAAGGGATTTGGCTCTTGGCTGAATGTTAATTCTAAAAGAAGAGAAGTACCTTCACCAATCACCCAAGATTTCTCCTTTGATTTGTGAGCATCATCTCTGAAAAAAGAGAGATGGATGGTTTATCCTACCTCCGAGTGTTATTTTCAGCTTATATATAGTATATAGCTTCCATATTTAATAGGGAACCTCCCCTTAATGAGAGGAGAGATTTGTCCCTTGTTGATGTAGCAAAACTGCACACTTGGATGACCAATCTCCCTATGCTGTGGTGATAGGAACTATTTTGCTCACCAATTAGTTGGTCAACAAAATATTCACCCAATAGTTTTTGGCGACTCTGCTGGGGATGAACGTGTAGTTTGAAGCCTCAAGTTTTAGATTGAAGCAGTTCCTTCCCTTATCTATTATAGACTCTGGCAACTCCATTCTGTGTCTTACCCATTATCATTATAGCATTACCATTTTCCTCCATCTCCATTATTTTATCTTGTCTGCAAAACCAGAGCTGCTAGAAAAGAGTGCGCAGTTTGAAGCCTCAAGCTGAAGCAGGGCCAGTTCTTTTCCATTTTTGTTCTACAATCTGGCCACTCCACCTAGATTTGTTATCCCTACTTTTCATAATTAAATCATGGCAGTTTGAGGCCTCTGGGGTAACTCTTTTGGCCCACTCAATTTGACTCCACCTCTGCATGAACTTCCATGCAACTCAAGAAAGAACTTCCCCAAATTCTTTAGAGATGGGAGAGTTCACCCTGATGAACACATTGCAGCCTTTAGCATAGCCTGTGGTGTGATAGGGGTGGAATTTAAAAATGTGGTAGTCAAGATTTTTATGGAGACACTACAAGGTGCTGCTGCAGACTGGTTCTACCATCTCCAATCTGGATTAGTGATTGACTGGGACACACTATAAGCCAAGTTTGAAGCAAGGTTCAAGCCTGCAGAAGATGCACATGCCTTGCTAGCCCAGCTCACATAGATGAAGAAGGAGCCCCATGAACCTATGAGGGACTTCATTGCCAGGTTCGACAAGTTGAGGCACAAGATTCCCATGATCACCCAGCTGACACCTCAGAATCTCAAGTGTTTCTTCATCAACTCACAACTGCCTGAAGTGAGTTTTTTGTTGAGACAGGCTAGACACATAGACCTTGTTGCTGCTAAGGACTTGGCTATTGAGCTAGAAGATGACCTTATCTTGGCAAGAAAGATAAAGAGAGATCTTAATAGAGGTAAATTCTCTTCATCTTCTGAGTATCCACCTTTAGCGACCACTGATCAAATGGTACAAAAGCTGAAAAATGAATTGTTAGCCTTGAAAAGGTAAATGGCTCAAAGTATGTCTGCTCCTCCTAATCAAGATATGCCAAGGAGGACATTTCAAAATCAGCCATATCAAGGCAATGCTACCATAAGTCAAGGTCAACCAAATTATCTTCCTCCCCCACAGAAGAACCTTGCCCTTGAAGCACCTCCAACTAACTCAGCAGTTAGATATCTGGAAATAGAACATGCTTTCTCTTTCCAACCTGAGTTTGAGCAAGAAAATGACACTAATCTCTTCACAGAGGATCACAAAGAATCAACTGGTGACTCTCACATTGGTTTTTTGAATTACCAAGATGAACCCAGAAGTGAAGGTGAAGCAGTCAAAGGATCATATGCAGTATTCACTTGGTCTGAGAATCAGTCAGCCCAATAGGCTGACAAAGAAAAGAGAGAGGAGCAACCCCAACCAACAATTTCAATCGCTAAACAGAGAACCCCTATACCTTTCCAGCCAAAGGACCCAGTGATTGCTAAAAAAGTAAGTACATCGAACATTTCTACACCTTCTACTTCAAATTTGCAGACCAGTCCTCCCCCTCCCAAAAATCAAAAAGATGAACTCCCATCCCCTCTTCCAAGTCCATTTTAGTCATCTGATATGATTGATCATGTCAAAAAATTCAAAATTTAAATGACTGAATTTGAATTCCTGCAAGCCAATCCTGAGCAGTTAAACATTGGTGGAGAACTAAGTGTGGACCTGTCTGAGGCAAAAATTGTGGTCACCCAAACGTCATCCCCTACAACTCAAATTCTATTTGAGACTTCAGGCAGGGGTAATTACTTCTTGTCCACAGAGGATGCTCATGTCTCAGCTGATGAAAGTCCCGTAGCTAGCAATCCAAGATTTGATCTAAAAAAGGCATCAAAAGAATTGGTAGGGCATAGTACAAATGAAGAAGGATCTTCCATCTCCAATGAAGAGAAATCTAATAGAAGATCAGCTTTTGATGATGCTTGGATCTTGGAATCCAATGGCAACAATTCTTCCACTAATGTTGGAGCTAGAATTGTGTTGATATCTCCTCAAGGAGATATTTTTCTTCATGCAAGTTGTAGTTCAGCAACACCAACAACACAGCTAGATGCAAATCTATGTTGCTCAGATTGAAGACTACTCAGGATGAAGATATCAAACTCCTTCACACTAAAGGAGATGCTGAGCTGATGATTTGTAAGCAGTTTGATGTTGACAATCAAAACATGTGTTGGACTAAACCAACAGAATAACAAGCTATGGTAGTGGACCATACTGTTGTACTCCAAATTCAGCAAAAGGAACTCTTCGCCAAGAGAGCAAGGAGTTATGGTTTTCAGTTTGAAGACCACGTCCTGCCATGGGGCAAGAAGAAGAAAGAGCCAAGAGGAAGACATAGAAAATTGGTTTCCTAGTGGAGAATTCCATTCACCCGTCACCATTTTTGGGGACAAAATGGTTTCCTACTAGTTTATCAGGATGGAACATCATTTTCATTGTCTCATAATGGGTAGCATCTGAATCACTTAAATTTTTGAAGTATCAGATAAGTTCACCTATACATATGTACATTTGTATAGTCTTTGGTTCTGTTTTGTGCTTTTCATTTTCATTTTCCTTTTTTGGACCCTTTCTTTTTGGGTAGCATGACTCTATAGCCCAATGGCATACTTCAAGGCACCAGAGATTCTGGTTTCTACTCTCCTTAGTTGTTTAAAAATTTTAACTAAGGGAAGTTCCCCAACTGGAGCCAGCTGTTGTCCCCCAAAAATATCACTCATTTTTGGGACAACATATGAACTATTTTGGTTCCCTAGACCAAAATTGTCTCTTCCCTTTTCAAAATTTGTTTTGAGCATTCAAATTCCTCATTTTCAAGCTTCTCAAAAATCTATGGACTCTGCAAGCTTGAATCTACAGACTCTACAGGCTTGAAACTACGGACTCTCCAGGAAGAAAATCTATAGACTCTGCAGGCCATGTTTTTATGGGCTTCACAGGTTGATTTCTACGGACTCTGCAAGAAAGAAGCAAGATCTCAACACTTAGGTGATTTCAAAGTTGGTTCGATAGCAAGGTTCAACCAAAAGAGTTCATCAGCAAGCTTCTAAGCAAGGATTGAACCATTGAACCGTTGAACCTTGAAACAATTTGGTTTAATAGGTTCAGTGGGTTCAAAGGTTCAACATCATTAGCAAGAGTTAAGCGCATTTGTCAAGGTTCAAAGTTCAACCACTTCAAGGTTCAACAGCTTCAAAACACTTATCAAAGAGAAGAAGGCTTGAACCATTGAACCGTTGAATCATTAAACCACTTTGGTTCAAAGGTTTCACAGGTTCAATGGTTCAACAGGTTCAATGACCAAATGGTTCAACACGTTTGGTTCAAAAAGATCAAAAGGACTTAGCCAAATAAAAAGAATGAATCGATTGAACTGTTGAACCTTGAACCAAAAGGTTCAACGAGTTCACAGGTTCAAAGGTTTAACCAATGCGATGAAGATCAAAGAGCTTAGAAAGAATAAGTGACGAACAAAGGATGAACTAATGAACCGATTGAACCTTGAATCGAAAGAGTTCTAATTTCAATGGTTCATGGGTTCAAAGGTTCAAAGGTAGCCTCAGTCAAGGAAAGAAGCAGGAAACAGGTGGTTCAATAGATGGTTCAACCAAGGAGCGGAAAAACGATTGAACCAGGAAGCGATGGAACAAAAGAGACAAAATGAATTGATGAACCAATGAACCAATGTACTTTTAGCGGGTTTAAATGTTTAAGGTTCAACATGGCTCAAGCGGCTAGTGTCCATTAACAGCCTCGCAAATGTCAAATTTAAAGTAAGGGCATATCTGTTGAAATTCAAATAAAGTGCAGAACTTAAAGGAAGAACCAAGCGACTGACTGAAAAGATAGAATTCCTTCAGATTTGTTCAAAGGCCGAAAGGGAACATTTCCTTCAAACTTTTTGTCCGAAGGAAATTATTAAGTGAAAGAGCCGTTATAATTCTTTCAAAAGTATTTTCTACAGGAAAATGACCCAGGCAAATCCTGAAGGAATTCCTTCAGACTTTTGTCCAAAGGAAATAAGCCTAACCAAAGGAATGCTTGAAAGGAAAAAGCCCGAGAGTAGAGCGCTCCAAGTGTCATCATCTGTGTGATTGCTAGATTATGTAGAACACGTCACATGTCACTTATTGATATCAGTGGAAAGAGGCCAAAGCAAGCGGGAAAGACATGAAGGAATTGCTAAGGAGGATGACAGACTCGAATGCATTTAAAGGCCAAACTACCAAAGGGAAGAACCAAGCGACTGGCTGAAAAGAGAGCCCAAAGACTCAAATTGCTATAGGAGAGAGAGGAACGAGACCAAAGGACCAGAAATATCTTCAAAAGAGTTATTTCTAGTAGGTGAAATAGTGGATCAAGTAGACTTCTAAGCGCACCAAATCAAGGATGCAAGCCTGTTTTTCTTCCATAAAGTAATGAAGAATTGGATAGCTGTGTAGATATCAAGAAAAGGACCAGACAATCCATACTAAGAAGAGACATATTAGAGGAATAGACATATGGCAATACACTGTTCCCAGCATGGTCCCTCTAGACAAAATTGAAGGTGCATTGAAGACGTTGACTACAACATGGACCGCCCCATGGGAAGGAATGCCAAGCCTTGCATAGTTTGCTATAAGATTGTAATTTATCTCATTAGTAAAGGAGATCTTCCTGTTACCAGAAGTAAAAATCTACCCAAATTGAAAGGCGAATACTGAGACTTTGAGCTTAAATCATTGTTCATATTATTTATCTGAATTAGAAAGCAAGTTACTTGCAGACTTTGTGCTGTTATAGCTTGTGTGACTTTAGGAAATTGTTCTTATGTCTATTTCTTAAAAGCATTCTTGTTTATTTGATTTAACAAGTGGAAGTAACAAGGAAGGTAACCTGAAGTCAACTACTTTCAGACTTTGTGCTGTCATAGTTGTCTTCAGTGTGTGTTTATTTTCTCTTTCTATGTAAAGGACCTTGGGACGACTTTGTGCCCTCATTGTTCTTCATATCTTACTCTTTGGTCAGTTGAGATGGAAACTTTGTGTTCTGTTTCATCTTTCTGGTTATTACGACTGTGTTACTAGTTACTTGTCACTACTAGAAATATTCCTGTTATTTACAAGAACAAGCACTTCTAAAAGAAGAGAAGTGCCTTCTATCATTTCACCAGGATTTCTACTATCTAGGAAGGGATCTGGGTCTTGGCTGAATATTAATTTTGAAAGAAGAGAAGTACCTTCACCAATCACCCAAGATTTCTCTTTTGATCTGTGAGCATCATCTCTGAAAAAAGAGAGATAGATGGTTTATCCTACCCTCGAGTGTTATTTTCAGCTTATATATATAGTATATAGCCTCCGTATTTAATAGGGAACCTCCCCTTGATGAGAGGAGAGATTTGTCCCCTGTTGATGTAGTAAAAATGCACACCTGGATGACCAATCTCCCTATGCTATGGTGATAGGAACTATTTTTCTCACCAGTTAGTTGGTCAACAAAATATTCACCCAACACAACTAGTGTAATGAAGATCAAAGAGCTTAGAAAGAGCAAGGAAGCGACAGACAAAGGATGAACCAATGAATTGATTGAACCTTGAATTGAAAGAGTTCAAATTTCAATGATTCATGGGTTAAAAGTTTCAAAGGTGGCCTCAGTTAAGGAAAGAAGCAGCAAACAGGTGGTTCAACGGATGGTTCAACCAAGGAGTGGGAAAGTGATTGAACCAGGAAGCGATGGAACAAAAGAGACAGAATGAACCGATGAACTAATGTACTTTCAACGTGCTCAAAGGTTTAAGGTTCAACATGGTTCAAGCGACTAGCGACCATTGACAACCCTGTGAACATCAAATTTAAAGTAAGGGAATATCTGTTGAAATTCAAATAAAGCGCATAACTTAAAGGAAGAACCAAGCGAATGACCGAAAAGTTTCCTTCAAACTTTTTGTCTGAAGGAAATTATTAAGTGAAAGAGTCATTAGAATTATTTTAGAAGTATTTTTCGTGGGAAAATGACTAAGGAAAAGCACAAAGGAATTCCTTCAGACTTTTGTCCAAAGGAAATAAGCCCGACCAAAGGAATGCCTGAAAGGAAAAAGCCCGAGAGCGGAGCGCTCCAAGTGTCATCATTCGTGTGATTCCTAGGTAACGCAGAACATGCCTCATGTCCCTTGAAAAGCTTGACAGAAGCCACCAAGTGTCAACATCCGCAGTCTCTCCCTTTCATTTCATAAAGACTATGGTGGGTCCTAGGTAAGTTAATAAAGTAAGCAGATGCTTCAATGTGTCATCTTTCTAGTAGGAATCAAAAGTAGAAAATGCCACATGTCACTTGTTGAGATCAGTGGAAAGTGGCCAAAGCACGCGGGAAAGACACGAAGGAATTGCTAAGGAGGATGATGGACTCGATTGCATTTAAAGGCCAAAATGCCAAAGGGAAGAACCAAGCAACTAGCTGAAAGGAGAGCCCGAAGACTCAAATTGCTACAGGGGAGAGAGGAACGAGACCAAAGGACCAAAAATATCTTCAAAAGAGTTATTTCTAGTAGGTGAAACAATGGATCAAGTAGACTTCTAAGCACACCAAATCAAGGACGCAAGCCTATTTTTCTGCCATGAAGTAATGGTGAATGAGACAGCTGCATAGACATCAGGAAAAGGACCAAACAGTCCATACTAAGAAGAGACATATTAGAAGAATGGACATGCCATAGTTATGGCAATGCACTATTTCCATCATGGTCCCTCCAGATAGAACTAAAGGCGTATTAAAGGTGTTGACTACAACATGGGCTATCCCATGGGAAAGAATGCCAAGCCTTGTGTGGTTGCTATAAGATTGTAATTTCTCTCATTAGTAAAGGAGATATTCTCATTACCAGAAGCAAAACTCTGCCCAAATTGAAAGGCATTACTGAGACTCTGAGCTTAGATTGTTGTTCATATTTCTTTGATTGAATGAGAAAGCAAGTTACTTGCAGACTTTGTGCTGTTGTAGCTTGTACTACTTTAGGAAATTGTTCTTATGTATGTTTCCTAGAAGTATTCTTGTTTATTTGATCTAACAAGTAGAAATAGTGGAAGTAATTAGGAAGGTGTCGTGAAGCCAACTACTTTCAGAATTTGTGCTATCATAGTTGTATTCAGTGTGTGTTTATTTTTTGTTTCTATGTAAAGGACCTTGGGATGACTTTGTGCCCCCATTATTCTTTGTATCTCACTCTTGGGCAGTCAAGGTGGAGACTTTGTGCTACATCTTAGATTGCTGGTTATTTTGCACATTTGGTTACCAGTTACTTGTCACTACCAGAAAGATTCATGTTGTTTGCAAGAACAAGCACTTCCGAGAGAAGAGAAGTGCCTTCTGTCATTCCACCAGGATTTCTACTATCTAGGAAGGGATCTAGCTCTTGGTTGAATGTTACTTCTTAAAGAAGATAAGTACCTTCACCAATCACCCAAGATTTCTCCTTTGATCTGTGAGCATCATCTCTGAAAAAAGAGAGATGGATGGTTTATCCTACCCCTGTGTGTTATTTTATGCTTATTTGTATAGTATATAGCGCCTGCGTACCTATAGGGAACCTCCCCTTGATGAGAGGAGAGATTTTTCCCCATTGGATGTGGTAAACCTACAACTTTGGATGACCAATCTCCCTATGCTGTGGTTGAAGAAACCTATTTTGATCACCAGTTAGCTGGTTGACAAAATATTCACCCAACACATTTTAACTACAAAAAGTGACCTTGGGGATTTGTATACTTGGGAAGGTAGTGATAAACTTTAGCATATCTATGGCAAGGTAGACATGAATCAAATTGTCAAAAATCCTTCCAAGACAGGTCTTGCTTTGTATGTCAAGTGTCATGACCTGGGTGTTACATGGAAATTGTTTAACAAAATACCACAAAGAACCTCATCTTCAAGGAATGGGTTTTCCAAACTTGGATAGTTAAAGGATGTTCACCAACTATTTTATAAAATGACTGAACAAAAAATGGTTTCTTAGATAGCAAGACATTGGATTGAAATAGGACATAAGTTTGTCAATGGGATGGCATGTAAATTGCATGATGAATACACTGCAGATAAGCAAACTACAAAATTGAAGAACAGGTTAACAACCATTAGTTTTATTGATCCTTTGTTAAACAAAAATACAATGGTGAAAAAGTCAGGCCACCAAGCATGATGCAATCTCTATCAAAGAAAACTTAATGTGTATGGGTGGAGGCAAAAAATTTAGTGGTGGATTTAAAGCAATTCTTAGAGCTTTCCTTAGGCTTCCCAGCAAATTCATAGTGTCTAGTGTATCAAGGCAAAGAACTCCATGACCTTTGTTT
Organism: Torreya grandis; assembly: GCA_037957365.1. NCBI lineage: Eukaryota > Viridiplantae > Streptophyta > Pinopsida > Cupressales > Taxaceae > Torreya > Torreya grandis. Next base: position 1,099,163 of record JARHVA010001029.1, on the reverse strand, counting down.
GTTGCCAAGCTATGATTTAGGGAATGATTCAACCATTGTTATGGTTTCAAGACTATTGGGAGGTGTTGAAGGGCCAAAATAAGTGTCCTCCTCCAAACTAACAACTTTTTAAAAAGTAGTTAAAAATGTTACTTCCAAGTTAAAATTTAAGAATTTTATTCCTTTCTTTCATGCCTACATTGTAGAACAAGCAAACAAGGTACCATCAGTGAATATTTCAAGTAAGGGAATGGATGAATATCATCTTGATTTATAATAAGATGTATTAATTTATAGATTTAATGCTCTATGGCCTTCAATGGTGGCATTATAGCAATCGATTTTTGAGATATGGACAAAACAATGTGAGATATCCCTTTGTTCTAAAGGATTTTTTGTTGTTCATTTCCATGATTAGTCAGATTATTAGAAATGACTATCGAAATGTCCTTAGTTTCAGGGTAATGTGGGATTGTTCATTAATCCTTGGTTTCTAGAGTTTGACCCTAACTCTCCCTCTCTCTCGTTTATGAAGATGTTATGGGGGTTCAGCTTCCAAATTTAGCCCTACATATTTTTGCATATGTTTGAGGAGATAGGAAATGCTTTGGGCACATTCATAAAAAATGAAAAAGAGAGAGATACAATAGGCTTATGCACCTATGCACGCATGTGTGTGGAGATTGATCTTAACAAAGGATTATCGAATAAAATTATCCTCAAATATAATCAATCTCAGCATGTTTAAATTCTATATTATGAAAATATAACTTTTAGATGTTGTAATTATAAATTAACAAGTCATCTTCATGCTTCTTACCCTTAGGGATGATTTTAAGTGCCTTATAAAAAGGGAGTGAATCTAAATTCCAATGGATGGAGCATTCCAAATCTAGCATTAGTCGCTAAAGATGTTTTTTAAAACACAAGTTTAAAAGAAAACACCGAGTTTACGAGGAAAAAGAAAGGTGGGCAATTTTTACTTGCTAAAAGTTGTGGGCCTTCTGAGGAGGCCATAAGCATAGTCCAGAATACATATTTGAAAAACTCATTAGGGTGAGTTAAGAGAGGGCATGAATTTAAGAATTAAGACTCAGATAAAGAGTTGGTTTTAAACTCAATCTATACAATTCAGAATCCAAACAAGTATATTGTTATGGTGGACTCTTATCAAGGTTTGTGGCAGGATGTAAAAAAGAAGAAGGGTAAAAAGGATAGGGTGAATAATCTTATGGATTATTTTCCCACAAATTGATGGATGATGCTGTGGTTGTTTTTATTATTATTTTTTTCTTATTGGTAGTCGATTGGTAGCTTTGTTTGTTTGTTTCATTCTTGTTGGTTCCTTCCCTAGAATCTATGGTAGTTTTGAGGTGTTTATTTATTTCTCAAATGATCCTACTTTGCCCTGGGCTCATTTGCCTTATGGTTGTAGTTTCATGGTTTGTTCAACCTTTTCTAGTTTCAATAAAAATGGGTAAGGGTCTTTTCAACCCTATATTTGTCAAAAAAATCAAGTGTTCTTATAATGGTAGATGGGGTGGTGGACTATCATGTAGTGAGTTGTCAATAATGAATGGTTGATATAATAGTTTTGGGTCCTCGTTGGTGCTTTTATATCCTTATGGGTGGTATTCATCCATGGTATTATATGAGTGGTTTCTCAATGCATGATTTTGTACCAATTGTATTGTAATACCACTTAGACAGTTTCCTATTGATATGCCTATTAAATACTCATACATGCATTGGGGTAAAGTAGAACTTTAAAGTGTGTAATTTTATTGTAAATGATTGAGTTAATAAAATAAGGATGAAGATTATTGTGCTAAGTTTTTTCCCTAAAGGGTTTTCTATAGAATCAAGGAATTACCAATTCTAAATGGTATAGGAGCCATTTCTCCTTCATATGCATCTTCTTCATTGTTGATTTCATTTCAAACCCATCTCTGAGCCACCCATCCATCTAGGTTTCATTCCTTGGATCATATTTACTTTTTTTAGATGTTTTCAAATGGTAATTTTTTTTGGAGCATCCTATATAAATTTAACACTTTCCATCATATTCAAAAGGTATAAAAATGTATGGATCAACTATAAACACCATATGGGTTTTTGATAATTTTTATAGTGATTTTTTCAAGTCTTCAAATCACACCTATGTATAGTTTCTACTGCATGGATGATAACTTTTTGGTTTTTTTCAAGTCATTTTATAGGTTGTTTGTAGAAAAATTTGTACCAGATCTATATAATTCATACAGTTTATATACATAATATTTTCAACTTTTATCAAATACTGACGCTTTACATCTTACAGGAACCCATCGAGACTCAATCTCTCTCAGTGCACACCTTAAGGGGTGCACCAGGAAATGGGTGGGCAGACCATTAGTGATTCACATGATTTTTGTCCCTTATTATCACTTATTACCAATCCAACCAACTCCTAAATCCATTCCCTGAGCTATTACTCCTCCCTTACACACTCCTCTAGTCTTTTCCCACTTTTCATCCCTCTTTTCCTCACTTTAAGTCCCTTTTGTCAGTCAGTTGTACTATGTTGACTGGGTTAACCTTGTATAATTTTGGGATATTTTCACTTAGGAATTAGGTTAGCCTTTGGTTGACCTAGCTTGTGACCTAGTGAATAATTATCCAAAATTGTGCTATTGGGTCGACCCTGTTAGCTAGGATTTTTGAAAGGGTTCAGGGTCGAATACGCCTATAAATACAAGATCATTTGATCATTATTTCAATATGTAATCAAGATTTATTATTCACTAGTACTTATTTATAATATGCTCTTCCACCATTCTACTTGAGGAGTCTTAGCTTGGGGTTTATACTTGGATAATCTAGTCTTGTGGAGAAGTTTTGGATGATTTAGCCTTTCTTAGTGATCCTTACAATACACAACAACCTCTTACGAATCCCCACTGGAAAAGGGGGAGATTGAGTCTCAATGAGTTCACATTCAGGTAAGTATTTTCTAACTTTGTTCCTCCCTTTAGTAGATAGAAGTAGCATAAGTATTGGCTTCGAATAATATTACTCTTCATATTCCATGTATGAGGGTCTTACTCGTACTTAGCTTAATTGAGATTATCTTATACATGTTTTGATTATTTACTAAACCCTAATGTTGTGACACTAGTTTTGACAAGCACTAGATTAGATTTACTTTTTCTTGTTATCAATATAGATGAAATATCAAAACCTAAAACCCCCTTAGGTTTATCATGTGATTATGCTAGATTGGAGGCTTTGGAACCCTCCTTAATATGATGTGTTATGATAAATGATCCCCTAATCAGGTCTAGCGGATCCCCATATCGGTCATTATTCCAGTTAACAAATGTGTTCCCAATCAGAAGTGTAGGTATGCTTTATCTTCTCTGAGCCATGATTGATTTATAGACATGATGCATTTCTAATTGCATACATTCTGGTGAACCTAATTTGAACCTAACCCTTATAGGTTTTATTTCACATTTCACAATTTTATTTTTCATATATTTGCAGTACTAGGTTAACCCTATCGATATAGTATTATTTTCTACCCCTCAGATACAGAACTAGATTGACCTAGTCGACTCTATATCTTTTCCTGCTTACTTCCCATCTAGGATACAAAACTTCAACCTAGTCAACCCTATATTCATGTTTCATCAACTTTTAGATTATGTTTGTTATACTAGGTTGACCCAATCGACCCTGTATAGTTTGTAGGCCTTGTTCTCTGTATTAGGTTGACCCAATCGACTCTATATAGTTATTTGCTTTTCTTATATACCCAACTTAGTTCATTATCTATTTGACTTAGTTCTTTGTCTCTACCTCTCATTCTTCTTGCTTAGCATCATCTTTCTTTCCTCAAGTATCATGTCCCATAACAAAATCTTCTTAGATAGTTTGAATCTATTTAGACACTATATGGGTTATTCTTTGCTTCTTATCTTTTCTTCCTCTTTTTAGTTTTGGGGAATCTTGCGATGCCCATCCACACATTACTCTAGCTTTTGGGGCATCTTTTGATGCCCACCCACATATCCTTTCAGACTTTAGGGCATCTTGTGATGCCCATCCCTACATCCAATTACCCTTTGGGATATCTTACGATGCCCACTCTTATTCTCCATTACATGCTACCAAACTAATTCAACTTCAAGAAACCTTCTGAGACACATAACCTTATCTCTCACATGCTCATCCTTGATATAGACATTAGTGTAGGATCCTTTCTATCTACATCTATCTAACACTTTTTTTAGGTTACTTACATGGGTCTCTCCTTCTACAACAATTCCTTCTTGTTAAAAACCTTTAGTCCTCCCTATTAGGTCTTTTGGTTTCCCCTTTTTCTCTCACGAGTTGTATTGTAAATCCACGAATAGGCCCTGGTCTTCCTCATGATGTACCATAGTTTTATTTTTCTTTATTTTTTAAATTTTCTTTTGGCATCCATTAGATTTATATTTTGTGAGTTGCAGTGTAAGACCATGGATAGAACCTGGCCCTCACAAAATATCATCTTTTTATCTCCATTTATTTTTCACATGCTTCTTTTGGCACTCTTGTGGGTTTCTCTTTTATGCATTGCAATGTAAGACCATGGATAGGACCAGGCCTTCCTCATTCCCATTTTTTTCATTCATTTCATATATATATTATTGATCCTTGTTCTCAACTTTATCTTTTGCTTCTTTTGATAGATGGAATTTGCACAACAATCTATGCTAGCATGTTTTCCTCCATTTTCTTTATTCTTATGATAAAGAATCACACTTTATTGTCATTGTATCCCATTTTTACACTTTGTCACATTTTTTTGTGATTTGAAGCAATTCAAAATTTTCCATGTGTCATTCATCTTGATTCATGTTCCTTTCACTCCACATTGGATAAAACAAGGTTGAAGTCAAGATAGCACTTTTATTTTACCTAGATTTATGAGACTCTTAAACCCCATGCTCTTTGAAGTTCTCTTTCTTAGAAACCAAGTCCCAAGTATTCAAATGAAAGTCATCTTTAGCACCCATGTTTGGTTTTCTAAATATGTATGGAGGAGGAATAGAAAAATCCATTAAGGAAGTTAAAAGCCAAATCATTTGAAACAAAAGGCAATTATATACAAAAGGCAACATACAATTCTTAAAAGTCAAAATCACATCAAAATACATGATTACAAGCACATCTCATATCTCTAATCAAAGCTCAAACTCCACAATTGGCCTCACATAGGGCTGAGGTCCATTCGGGTGCAACAGGCTAGTAGATTGGAATAGGAGAATTCAAAAAACTCTATGGTGCCACCTAATTTCTCACACAAGTATCCAGTCTTCATAGTAGATTGATGACTCTATAAGGGGTCATGAGGAATGGGGAACACGTTGTTGGAAGGTAGGTCCATTTTACTTTTCATGCATATAGCCTTCATGGGATGATCTATATACTGCATTTGATAACCTAAGACTTGTGTGGCTATGAGAATTTATTCAAGGTCCTTAAGGTCTAAAGTTCTCTTATTTTGACAAACTTAATTTGAGTGTCTTGACTTTGATAAAGAGTTCCTCTACCTTGGTCTTTCCTTCATTCTCCCCTATACCCATTCCTTCTCCCCCCATTGACAGCCAAATTGTGATTCTAAATCTATTTTCCCTCCTCATTATTTCCTTCTTCTTCACCTCTTAAAAGCATGCTAACTCTACTTTATTTCAGTTTTATCTATTTTTAGAGTGAAACAACATATTTTAATAACTATGGATTACTTTTTTACACCATAGAATTGCATTTCTCAACAAAATTTACTTTCCTTTTACCATTTGTCATTATTGTGTTATCCTGTTGTTATGGACACCTGAGTTCATACATTTTTCCATTGTTAAGTGAGGTTGACTTGTTACTTCTCACTTAGAAATGTTGTTTTCCCTTGCTATGCACCTTTTTCCATTGATGATTGAGATAAGGATTGTTACTGGTCACTCATCAATGCTATTTTACCATTTTGTTTTTGCTTGCCCATCTTTGTTTAAGTAAAAATTGTCATTAATTTTACATAGATGTTTAATTACCATCCTTTTTGACATGTATCCTTAGTTTAACTTGGTGGGTTTGCCTTTCTTACTCAAGGTTTACTTGTTTGAGTTTTTTGATCTTTAGTAGCCTTGGCTTTTCAGTTACCTGATTTAGTCTTGTTTTTGACTCGGTCATTTGGTCTAACATAACACTTATCACCCCAACTTGCCAAATTCTTAAGTACATCCTATCCATATAGCACCAGTTATCTTGGCTTTCTTGTATAAGTTTATTTTTTCTCTTTAGTTTTGTATTCTTGGGTTTGTAAAAAATAGTCTATGTGAACTACACATCAAAACTAACAACACAGTAGACAACCATCCATCGAGAAAGGTAATTCAAGGTATGCATTTCATTTACTTTTTAATTATTTACTTTTTTGTCATTTAATTTTAGTTATTTTATGATTTAAAATACTATAACTTTTTTTTAGCATCAACATTATGTGTTCTTATGTTATTTCTCAAAGCACCATCCCCTGTTACACCTTACTGACACATAATGAGCTTCAAATGGTGCATATGTATACACATAATATTTTCAACTTTTATCAAATAATAACACTTTACATCTTGTAGGAACCCATTGAGAATTAATCTCTATGAGTGCATGCCTTAAGGGGTGCATCGAGAAAGGGGTGGGTAGACCATTAGTGCTTCACAAGATTATTGTCCCTTATTGCCACTTATTACCAATCTAACTAGCTCTTAAATCCATTCCCTGAGCTATTACTCCTCCTTTACACACTCCTCTCATCTTTTCCCACTTTCCATCTCTCTTTTCCTCACTTTAAGTCCATTTTGTTAGTCAACTATACTAGGTTGACTAGGTTGACCCTGTATAGTTTCAGGATATTTTCACTTAGGAATTAGGTTAGCCTTTGGCTGACCTAGCTTGTGACATAGTGAATTATTGTTTGAAATTATTATAGGTCAATTGGGTCAACTTTATTGGCCAATATTTTCACAAGGGTTTAAGGTCAAATCCACCTATAAATACAAGATTATTTCATCATTATTTTAATATGCAATTAAGAGTTATTATTCACTAGAACTTCTTTACAATCTGCTCTTCCACCATTCTACTTGAGCAGTCTTAGCTTAGGGTTTATACTTGGAAAATCTATTCTTGTGGATAAGTATTGGATGTTTTGGCCTTTTTTAGTGATCCTTACAAACCACAACAACCTCTTGTGAATCCCCATTGGCCAAGGGAGAGATTGAGTCTCGAGGGGTTCACATTCAGGTAAGTATTCTCTAACTTTGCTCCTCTCTTTAGTAGATAGAAGTAGCATAAGTATTGGCTTTGAATAATATTACTCTTCATATTCCATGTATTAGGGTATTACTCATACTTAGCTTAATTGAGATCCTCTTATACATGTTTTGATTATTTACTAACCCCTCATGTTGTGCCACAAGCTTTAGTGAGCACTAGATTAGATTTACATTTTTTTTTGTTATGAGTATAGGTGAAATATCAAAACCTAGGACCCTCTTAGGGTTATCGCATGATTGTGTTAGACTAGAGGCTTTGGAACCCTCCTTAACATAATGTATTGTGATAAATGATCCACTAATTGGGTCTAGCAAATCCCCATATTGGTCATGTTCCCACTTAACAAATGTGTTCCCAATTGGAAGTATAGATATGCTCTTTCTTCTTCGAGCCAAGATTGATTTATAAGCATGATGCATTTATGATTGCATACACATGTCTATTGGTGTACCTATTGTTGCGACTTAGCCCTTGCTCTTTAACACCTAAACACCCATATGACCACAAGTTGAGGAGATTTCAACCCCTAAGATGCCTATATGATGAGGAGCTTAGCTATTTAGCCCTTAGGGCACATATGTAAGCAAAATATTAGTTATTAAACCCTTAGGGTGCCCATGTGACCAACAACTTAGTTGTTTATCCACCTAGCACTATTGTGTGCCTTTTTTGCCCCTAATTTGTAGTTGTTTGCACTTCAAAAGGCATCTCTTTATATCCTTGAGGCTTGGGAAGCTATAATTTTTTTATAGATTCATCTTTCTATCATGGATCTTATTTTATAACATTTTGGGCATGTAATGTTTCTCAGTATAACATTCATTACAACATAACCCTATTGAAGACCCTATTTATGCACCTTATTGGGATCATATCTTGAGTTCCATTAGGATTTTTCTTATGATGTCTTCTTTGAACTTGCCTATTTTTTAAATTATTACCTAGTGGTGAGGTCTTTTTTAGAATTTAAACTCCCTGTTTTTTCATATCTTATAATTTTTACCACATCTAGTGTTTAGTTCCTATTTGTTGGGTGTTTATGTAGCTATAAATTTTGATCTGTTTGTAGGATTTAGGTGATTTTTTTTAAGTGCACATTTTTTCATGATCTTTACAATCATAGCTTGACATTTATTTCATTCTTTTTTAGGACTGTACTTTTCCATAAATTTTCATATCTTTAATTATAAATCAATCTTTAACCCACTATTCATAACATGTCACTTATTTATATATAGGGGGCTTATTTCATCTTGGCTTATTGTGTTAATCATTGTTTTGTGCCCAAAACATTCTAAAAATTGCATCATTATAAGTAGTTTAGGGGGTCTTTCATCTTTTTGAGTGTATTTTTGTTTGAGGTTCATTTCAAGGCCTTTGTTTTTTCTAATTGTAATGGCTTTGTGCCAAGACCTCCTTATACTCACACATGCCAATAATAACCTACGATTAGTAAATGATATGATTTTATTTGACATGGTCACATTAGTTGAAGAGAATAGGAAAAATGAAAAACAAGACTCCATATTTATCTCACTCATTTCCAATAAAGATGCCTTCATTCACACATTATAAGACACAATTACAAATTTGCAACATCAAATTAATATTATGGACACACATTCCATTGAGCCTAGTCCATCATGTGATTCACTACTTGTTCCTAAATCTGGTATGCATCCACTTATGCAATTTTATAATGTGACCTACCAAATACTAAATTACCCTTAGAATCTAAAGCACCTATTATTGCACTTATTGCACACCCCACTTCAAATACACCTGCATATGTGTTTGGCTCATTTGAGAAGTACACCACAAGTTTTAGCTCTTACATACTTTGTTCCATGGTTCATATTGGTAGAGGTATTGGTAAACACTTGTAGGGAATTTTTACACCTATCCAACCTATTGGCTAGACTGCTCACCAAGACATTGGCTAACAAACAGTTTTTTCACCTTTATTATGAGCATTTCATGCAAGCTCAACCCCAATTTTTCTTCACTCCACTCTTCATGAGAACATTGAGAGACACATGAGTTTTTTTTCACCTACACTCAAACGTGAGATCCCTAAGATTTCTTCTATCAGGCATGAACATCTTAACATGCTTGCATATTCATATGTTTCCTTGCATGCCCCATTTGTGCACATGGCATCAAACCATATGCATGCATCTTCTTCTACTATCTATGTACATTTGGGATGGATTTGGAATTAGTGTTGGCAATGCCGTTAACACTCTTTGTGAGGATTCTATAGATGTGGTTTTTATACCATTCAATTACATCATCTACACACTTTTCATATTACATAGTATTACTCCCTTATTTTGAGCAAATCTATATTTTTGACACTTCACCTTAACATTATTACCATATGGAATTCCTAATACATGTCAATTATTTTTGTTAGATTAGTGGATTTGAACCATGCATGCATATTTTCCCATCTACTCCACCTATTTAACATTATGGGAGGTAGGTGTGGTTATATTGCTTTTAGTTGGGTGTTATGGGTAACTTCCTTGTCGTGGTAGATACTCAACATCTACATTGAGTAATTTCTTTAATTGATGGCATTTTAGTTTGGTGAACTCCTTTGTACTTTTGACACTTCACTTGGTAGTATTATTGTCTAGAATCCCTAACATTTGTTAGTTCTTTAGTGATTGAGTAGTGGATTCAAACCACTTGTGTAGTTTTGAATTCTTCACCAGTCAGCCATTTACTTGCACTTTTTGTGGTGGATTAGCTCACCCAATGGGTGATTTAGTGGTGGATTATCCCACCTATTGCACATTGTTATGAAGGATCATCCCATCCTCGTTAAACATCTTGATACACTACTTTATTTTTGTATTACTTCTTGGGAAACATTATTTCATATTTTAGAACCTTTAGTCATGGATGATATTTCTTTCTTAGTTTTTTTAGAGAGCCTTGTGACGTATCTCATTTTTCTATTATTTATTTATTGTACATGGGTACTTCATTACACCTTGTTATTAGGGCCTATTTTTAGTTTCTTATAGACCTCTTGCATCTCTTTTAGAGAGGAATTTTTTCCTACAAGTTTTCTTCGTTTATCTTCTTTATGAGGGATCTTCTTGTACATGGGTAAATTATCAGATCTCATTGTCGAGAACCTTTTATTTTATGCTTTAGACCTCCCAAAGTCTAACTTAAGGGGAGTGGTTATGAAATATTTATATATTTACCTTTTTTATTAAGTTAACTTAGGTAGAGTTAACTATTTATCATGGAGTATAACACCAACATTGTGATTTTGCAACTCCACCTTTGTGATGTTTTAACTCCACCTTTATAATGTTTTAACTCCACTTATCATTTTATATTTTTAGTAGCATCCCTTATTATAATATAGGGGATTTTCTATTGTAAAGTCATCTAGTAATATACTAATGTGTTGGAGTGCATATTGAGGAGAGTATCATGGGTATTCCTCAATTCTAAATTTTCCCAAGTGAAAATATCATGTATCATGTGTGTGTCATTTTCCATTTTTGTTATTATTTTATATTAAGTTAGCATTACTTCTACTACATTAATTTATAGGTCTTTTTCTCCTCAATTGGTATTAGGGTTTAGCTTTGTTTAAAGTGATAGGGTATTTTGACCCAGTGATAAACTATTTTTTGAGTCGTAGCTTTGCGTGTGACAATCATTGTGTGAAGGAAAATGATGAGAAACACAAACATAAAGATCAAAAAAATTAATGGCTAATCTTTTGAGTTGTGGAAGCATAACATGAAAGATCTTCTTGTAGATGGAGATCAGTGGGTTGTTGTATCAGGGGTACAATTGGTGAATATGAAAGTATATGATTGGGAAAATATGGATTGGAAGGCAAAGAGTTCAATAAAACCATGTCTTTTTGATTAAGTGTTATTGAATATATGTAGAGAAGACATTGGAAATAAACTTTGGGATAAGTTATGGACTTTATATCAAACAATGTCTCTAATGAATAATTTGTTTTCTTTGAAAGAAGTTATATTCCCTAAGGATGAATGATGATAATTTTGTGATAGAGTGTCTAAATGCATTTAACACAGTGGTAAGTTAGTTAATTTTAGTCGAGATTAAAGTGGATTAAGAAGAAAAGTGTAATGTTATGTTATGTTCTTAGCCTGATGCGTGGGATTATTTTATTATGGTCATTAGTAGTATTGCATCTACATTAAAGCTCTAGGTTGTAGTAACAACTCTATTGTTAGATTAAATGAAGTAAAAATTCATGGAGGATTATCAAACAAAAGTTACCTTGATTATGAAAGGTCATTCCCAAGAGATAAATAAAAAAAAGTTGAGGGACAGACTTTCAAAGTCAAGAGGTAAAACTAAATCCCTGAGAAGACATGCGAGGAAATGTTAAGACTATGGTAAAAATGGCCATTTGAAGAAGCAATGTAAATTTAAAAAGGTTGAAAAAGCTAAGTCACCAAATAAATTCTTAAATAATCGAGAGATATATACATGGTAACTTCAATTACACATGCATACCATGATGTGTGGCTAATTGACCTTGGTATTTCATTCCATATGACTCCCCATAGGGAGTGGGTTTTTGAATATGACAAAATCAATGGAGGTGTTGTCTTCTTAGGGGGAAATTTGACATATAAGATCATAGGTCGAGGAAGAGTCAAGTTGATTCTTAAATATGGAAGGGTTAAAACCCTCCCTAGTGTTCTCCACATTTTAGGTTTGGCTAGCAAATTGATTTCTATAAGCAAGATGAATATGTGTGTGTAGGTCATATTTAATAAGGATATTTGTAAGATGGTCCATGGATCCATGGTATTGGTAAGAGGAGTCCTCGCTAGTTTTTTATTCAAGATTGAGGCAAACATTATAAGTGATGGGTGAAATAGTTTTATCATTCCTAAGTTTAAAAATAAATCATATCAAACCCTTGTGATGCTTATAGAAAATAAAATGCTTTGGTATAAAAGGATAGGATATATTAGAGAGAAATTCCTTTGATCATTAAAAACTAAACGTATGTTTGAATGAAAATTTGGTTGTCCTTTAGACTTTGATTTTTGTGAAAAATGTGTATATGGTAAGCATACTCGAGTAAAGTTTATCTGTATTGATACAAAATTAAATGGTATTTTTTAATTAATTATTTGTACTTACAAAAATTCTAACACTAGGAAAATACAAACCCAAGTCCCAACACAAAACTATCAAACTTATAATTCCACATCTTTGATGATTGATTCAAGTTGTAAAGAGACTTTTTCAAGGACGAGGAATCAAAATTTTGATAGTTTTATGTTGGGACTTGGGTTTGTATGAAGAAAAATTGATCATTATGTGTATGATATGCTGTTAATTGATTAAAAAAACTCAATTATCATGCTTGATTGAAACATAATGATTTATAAGACCATTTTATTATAAACATGGTTAAAGACAAGAAGGTCTTATAAAATTTTGTTGATTCATTGTCGAAGGTTGTGAGTATTGAGAAGTTTACTTTGTGTAGTAAATATATGGGTACGGATGCCCTTAGCTATTGAAAGTATGTATTAGTGACCCCCTTTTCAAAGTAAATAACAAGTGGAAGAATATTAGATATGTGATGTATACCTTTGATGTTTTTTCATTCCTTATAGATATGTATTTAATATATCTTAACTAGTTACATTGAGAGGTGTAGCCTAGTTACACTGATAGGTGTTATTACATCAATAAATAAGGTGGTGGAATATAATGTAGTGAATTACCAAAAATTAATTTGCAACCTAATATTTTTTGAGTTTTTGTGGGGGGCTTCAACCAATGGCCTACGTCTAATGGTTTTGTTCTCATGGTATTATATGGGTGGTAACACAACCTATAATTTTATACCCATTGTATTATAATATCACTTCGACAATTTCCTATTTATATGCATATAAATACTCATGCATGCATTAGGGTAAAGCATAAATTTAAAGTATGTTATTATATTGTAAATATTTGAGTTAATGCAATAAGAAAGAAGGTTTTTTTATTGGGTTTCTTCTCAAAAGGGTTTTCCTAGGTGAAAATATCTTCCATCAAGTTTGTGTGCCATTTTTATCTTTATGATATAGATTTATATTATGTTAGAATTAATTATATAGCATTAGTTTATAATTAAATTTATCTTCCTAAAAAGAGTGGGGGGGGGGTGAAAGGGATTGCATATTTCAAGATGAAATATTCCACAATTGATCAATGTGTCACTCTCAATCGCTTGATTGAAAAAAGTATGGGATTAACAAGGGGAATAAGTTTTTAATTACTTTTTTGACTTCAATAAATTAATTGATAAGGTACCTAAAATCAAAATTTAGCATAAGATGGAGGAACATGGAATTCTAAATGAGTATAGAGCACTGGTGCACATTCTTTGTGAACAAGGTCAAGCCAAAATCAAAGCATGTAAAGGAATTTCAAAATTATTGTGTCAAATAAGGTCATTTTTCATCCCCCAAATTTGTTGGTGTATACATAGATAAACCAAATGAGTGGATTAAAAAAAATTAAAATAGTGGGTGTTCACCTAACTAGTTATGTAGTAAGACTTATCTTATATGTGAATGATATTATCCTAATTGTAAAAAAAATCATATTATGAGCGAACACTTAAGGGTTCCAGAGCATTTTTTTAAGAGGATAAGATGAAATTAAATAACATCAAAACAATAATTATTGACCCTCACTATACAAAGTTACATGTGGATAGTGGTCCATCGAGAGGGTGAGGTTAAGTTGATTTCCTTTGACTAAGTACAGGGTCAGTTTGGCTTATTACAAGGTGTACTAGATCCACATCCATGGTATAGGAGGTAGACTCAAAGGTTCAGTTATTGGTGCCTCAACCTGTTTATATAATTCTAAATGGTGGGTTTGAGGATCTTGTTGATAGGGATCCCCTATATGATACAGAGTATATAGATGGATACATGGCTTGGTACTAGCCCATTTATGCTACTACATATGCATGTGGAGATGATGGAGGGGTGGTAATAGTGGCTGTAGATCTAGCTAGCTAAGGTGGACAAGTAGGGGTAGCATTGGATATGATCCAAGCTTAGGTATAGGCTCTACATGGATAAGTGGTCACATTATAGGGCTAGATTCAAGCATTACAGGGTGAACTCAGCGCTATTATAGGTGAGAGAGTGCTACTCAGATAGATGGCTGGGGTAGGTGCAATAGTAGTAAGAGGGCCACCAAACATAGTACCCCAAGTATGCTATCTAGCTATTGTTATGGAGCTCAGATATTATGAGGTGATGGTATTATACCAGCTACCCTAGGATATAAGGTATGTAGAGTACATAGTGAGCTTGGTCAGTGGGCCATCGAAAGATACTCCAATTTAGTGGGATTATACAATGGGATAGATAGGGGTCCCAAGGGGACCACCACTAAGTACATGTGAAATCATAGATGGGGCCAATGGAAGTGGTGTAGGCCCATGATTATGTTGAGATGTTATTTTAATACTAGCTTACATGTCAGTGTAGTGAGATGTATATGTTTTGAGAGAGAGCTAACACATTTTTACATGTATTATTTTTTGATGGTTTGATGTATATGATGGATGTTTACAATGTTATTTATGGTAGTTTCTTCTGGTTTATATTATGGCTTATGCTTTTCACTTTGTAGCTTAGGCATGTGATGCTATAAAGTTAGTTATGATGATTTGATTCTACTCATGGTTATGATAAGATATGTTATGGATGGATACATGTTATGGTCTTTATTTATGGATATATGGGTGAAATGGGAAATGGCATATGCCCTAATGTTTTGTTTATTGATTTGGTTTATGCTTGTAATGGTGTAATTACATGCTTATAGGCTCATACGATGTGATTGATGTTCATGATTTCTTGTGATATGTTTACATTGTGTTTGAATCATTGATAGATAGATGTTGTTTCTTGTTGACATAGTTTATGATGTGCACACTTTTGATGTGATGTTTATTGTTCGTGCACAGAGTGATAGGCTTACAGAAACTAATAAAAGATAAGAAAATGAACATGATTAATTTTCATTGGTAAAGACTTACATGAAACCCAAAGTTGGATTGGCTTAGTGAAAATAAGACTTTCTAATGCTTCACATTAGCTTACTTATGTTGATAGATAGGTATCTGGATTACATTGTGTCAAGTAAGCTCATAGTCATATGCATATGATATGTGGAGGGAGAATGGGTGAAACTGGAACCATTAGGGAGTCTATTTTGCCTTTTTTGTAGGTGTCCAAAGATATAATATAAATAAGTCTATGTCCATATATAAAGTGTAGACTGATAGATACGGGAAGTCTACTAAGGAGAGCCGATTGTTGCTTTCCTAGATTATTGGTTTTATGAGAGCTGATTACAGCTTCCAAAATTCTTTTGCTCTTGTTTTTTATTTTACTTTTTCTTGAGGGTCAAGGAAGTTGATTGATGTGAGAAGCTTATAATAAATTAATAGCTTTGACTAATGCTTTACTCATCCATCCTTCAAGGGAGTGGTCCAAGTTTATATGATTTTGATAGCTATCCTTTAAGGGAGAATTCCACCTTACATTTGGAATTTTTAGATGATTTTCAATAACTATCCTTCAAAGGAGCAGTCTATGAATGCTAAGGCTAACCCATGATTGTTTTTTTCTAGTTGATATTGCTTTTGCTATATTTTTCCTGACATAAAATTGCTCATACATGCTCAATGGATTGTCATTATGAAGGTAAAACTAAGCTAACATGAGGGTCCAGTAGGTGAAAAAGAGGTATAGGTGATAACAACCATAGGAACTAATCTCAAAGAGATGGGAAGTACTATGATAATCATGCCATGGATAGAGCTATGGTATCCATAGTTCAAGATTAGGATATAATTGTGATGGATAATCACATGATTCAATTTTAGTTGATTACCCCTAAAAAGAGGGAAATGAATGTGGTTACAAGAGATGAGTTTAAGTTAGACAAATGATTATTGTGATCCCTATCTAATAATAAAAGGGATGCAGGTGCAAAGCATTGAGAGGCTTAGGTTATGGTTTGCCTTCAAGAGAGGATAAATGATAAACTCTTGATTTGTACTTATGGGTAATGATGTAGGGTCCAAGCTAGTTGAAAGCAAAATTTCCACTTTTGCTTTTCTCCATATTAGTTACATGTTGGTTTTCCTTGAGGACAAGATCTCCAATATTGAATTCTCTTACTTTCAGGTGTTTTTTATAGGCTTGTTTGATTCATTTTTGATAGACATGAAGATGGGAAAGATTAGCCAACTGATGCTTATCAAGTAGCTCAAGTTGAGCTAAACATTCTTGATGATAATAATTTTACAAAACAAGGTTGTGCAAAGATATGTGAAGAGAAGGTATTTGGACTTCAAGAGGAAATATAGCCTCAACTCTAAACATAAGAGAAAAAGGTGTAGCACATATAGGAATTTAGATGTTAGTGTGATATGCCCATAAGGTGAAAGGGATGTGAAAGTGCTAATATTGACATGAGGCATTAACCATTTTGGTAAGCAACTGTTAAGGGTTTTTTAGAGGCTTCAGCTTGTCCATTTTCTTGTGGGTGATAAGGTGATGAAAAGATAATATTAATACCAAATACATCACAAAGGCCTTAGACTTTTTTATTTTTGGAAGATTTGCCATTATTGGTGATGATCTTATGGGCAACAACAAAATGGTAGATGATGTGGTGGGTGATAACTTTGACAATCTATTTAGCTTTCATTGAGATAAGAGGAATAGTATCCACCCATTTGCTAAAGTATTCAGTCATGGTAATGATATAATGATGTCATTGTGAAGAGTGCGGGTTGATTTCACCAATAAGGTCTAAACCCCATTGTGAAAAGGGATAAAAGTTTACAAAAATGTAAAGATTATTACTAGGTGTGTGATGTAAATTAGCATGTTTTTGACACTTGACACACTTTTTCACATGATCACAACAATCTTAGTTAGGGGTGGGTCAATAATAGCCCAGGTGGAGGATGTGTTTAGCCACAACAAGTCCACTAAAGTAGCCCCCATAGATACCCTCATGTGTCTCTTTGATAGCATGAGAGGCTTTTGGACTATGAAGACAACATAATAGGAGGCCATCAAAACCACTCTTGTAGAGAATTCCTCCCAAAATGGTATAATGGGAGGTGCTCTAAATAAATTCTTGATGGGCATTCCTAGAGAGGCTAGAGGGAACTATGCCAAGGTGAAGGTAGTCAAAATTTTGTTGATACTAAAGGTCAAGTAGGATCTCCTCCACACCAAAGATCGCTGAAGTGTCTGATTTAGTGTAGGAAGGTTTGGTGAGGTGATAGACAATGACTAATAGTTTGGAGTCCAAGGGTGCTGATGGGATTTGAGATGAAAGTGAAGCCATGGTATTGATGAACTTGTTGGTAGATTGTGGGGTGGTTTGAATATGGTAGTGTTCAAATGATGTTAGGAATTTTGTAACCAATTTATTGTATAATTGTAAAAACTCATTCCTACATTGGTAAATGTTAGTGACTTGGTTGACCACAAGTTGGGAGTCACCAAAGATATTGATTGTTCTGAATCCTAAGACTAAGATAGCTTGAAGACCTATTACTAGGGATTTGTATTCAACCACATTGTTGGTACATTTGAAGTCAATATTAAATGACAAAAGAAATGGTTCATTGATAAGGGGGATAAGGATGATACTGGCTCCTCCACCACATTGACATTTAAAACCATCAAAAAACATGGTTACCTGATTAGTGAAATTTGCTTGAGATTGGCTTACAATAGATTCATCTAGAAACTCAAGAGTAGGAGTTTGGTTGTTTGTTAGGGGTACCTTAGCCAATTGGTTGTCAATGACCTACCCTTTGATTGATTTATATTAGAATAATTCAAAGTCAAACTTAGCTATAAGCATGAGCCACTTAGCTATATACTAGTTTTGATATGGTTAGAGTGCATTTACTTGAGTGGATCAGTATTAGTTATGACAAATGTTTTGTGGTTAAGAAGGTAGTGGTAGAGTTTTATGGCCATAAAGATTAGAGCCAATCATAGTATCTCAATATGCATGTATCAAGTCTCGTACTTGACAAGTGTATGGATAATGTAATAGATGGCTTGCTTTTTTCATTGTTCATCCTGATGAGCAAGCATTACCCTTAGGGAATGGTCAGTGGCAGAGATATAAAGGTAGAAAGGTTGGTTATCCTTAAGAGGTATGAGGATAGGTGGAGATATAAGGTGCCCTTTGAGTGCATCAAAAGTCTTTTGACAATCAACATTTCAATTGAATGAGACATCCTTTTTCAAGAGGTGATGGAAGGGTTAACATCAATTAGAGAGATATGATATGAAATGATGAATGGATTGAAGCTTCCCCTATAAACTATAAAGTTGTTTAAGATTAGTTGGAGGTAGCATCTTGAGGATGGCTTTAATTTTGGCTGGATCAACCTTAATTCCTTGAAGGAAAATGATGAAGCCAAGAAGTTTACTTGACAAAACCCCAAAAATACATTTATTGGGGTTGTGATGGATGTAATAATGGATAAGTCACTTAAGGATAATCTTGAGAATGGCTAAATGGTCTTTGTGAAGCTTTGACTTCTTGAAAAGGTCATCCACATAGTCTTCAATGATTTTATGGATAAGGCCATGAAAAATATAGGCCATAACACCTTGGTAGGTTGCACCAACATTCTTAAGATTGAAGGGCATGAATCTATAATAGAAAGTCCCCCATGGGGTGATGAACATAGTTTTGTGCTAATCTTTGAGGGCAATCAAAATTTGATTATAACCCAAGAATTCATCCATGAGAGACAACATCTTGTGGCCTACTGTAAGATCAAAAAGTTGGTCAATACTAAGTAGAGAAAATTCATCCTTTGGGTAGGCAAGGTTGAGGTCATGAAAGTCTACATTAATACAAATTCCCCTTGTGACTTTAGTGACAGGCATGATGTTTGAAACCCATTGGGGATAATCAGTGGGTTGAATAAAGTTGATATAAAGGAGGAATTAAAGCTCCTCTTTGACAAGGAGGGATATGCAAGGATGCATTTGATGAAGTTTTTATCTGACAGGTTTGACATCATGATTAGTTACAATTTGTGGGTAGTAATGGCTAGGTCAATACCAGGTATATTAGCATATGACCAAGTGAATGTAATGCTATGCTCCTAGAGGAAGATCGAGTAGTCTTGTAGTTCCTCAGGGGTGAGATTTTGGCCAAGTTTGATGACATGGGGGTTATCTAGAGTGCCTATATCAATATATATAGTGGGTTCATTTAACATGGTTGATGTTTCTAGAGGTAAACATTTATGGATGGAGGAATCTAGTGCACCAAGGTAGGTGAGAATAACATCATCATCCTAACACTAAATAATGCAGTAGTAGGAGAATCTTATCTCATGAGTTAAAGATGGATCAAAGGGATGTATATGGGTGCCCCTTCCTTTTGATAAGTCATGGGGATGAGAGTAATCATGTTGATGAAAAAAATCTAGGTGGGATGATATCCTCATCCTCACACTCAGGTTGAGGGGATGTTGGTGGGGAAGGGCTCTCTTCTATAACAATGATAGTGGTAGGTTGTTTGGTTTTCTTCTTATTAGGTAGAATGAAGCTGATGCCATGTTTATCAGGATGCTTTTGGGTCTCAATCAAGTTTAATATGTGTGGGCCATGCTCATATCATCTTAAACCAAATCCCTTCCAGGCACACTTGTGAAAGTATAGTTTGGTGAAGTCAAGGTTGTCCAAGTAAGAGAAGTTAGAGGTGAATGGTTGAGGTGATGGGTGGTGAAAGTATTAAGTGGTTTGTCAATCCCCCCCATAGATAAATTGGGTCTGACAATTAGGATGTCCTAAAGAAACAATGGCTCCAATGTCAAGGTCAAAACCTGATTGGTGGTTGAGTTTCCCATATTCTTGGGGAGTAAGGATGGCATCAAGGGTGAGGAGATGGTATTATCCAAGGGAAAGGTGTTAGAATGTAGGATTCAAGGGATCAATATTAGGTTTTTGGTCCATAGGAATAGATGAAATGGTAAATGCTTTTATAGGAAGGGAAGTAATGGCTTTGACTTTCATGGGCGAGGGTTTGGTGGTGGATGTTTGTGGTGCTTTGGATGGAGGCAGGAGAACATCATTAGGTCAGTAGGTCATATTACATGTTGAAAAAGGGCTAGGATTATATTATATGGTAACCACTTAAATTTCATGTTCAAACTTGACATAATGATGGAGGGTTTAAGGTACATAAGCCATGGCATGGATCCAAGGTCTCCCTAGTAAAACATTATAATAGAATTCACCTTTGACCACATAAAAAGGTTTTGGGGGAGTGTGAGGTCATAGATGAATGTGGAAGACAATAGTTCCCAAGGTAGTGGTCATAGTGTCTTTAAAAAATCTAAGGATGGTATAAGTTATAGATATGATATTGTTTAACATCTTGAGCTAGTCATAGGCATGGGAAGAGATAATGTTGATACTAGCTCCCTCATCAATCATTACCTATTTGATGCAAGTTTGGTTGATATGGGTAGGAATAAAGAGAGGGGGATCTAACTCTTTAAGGTAGATAGATGGTATCTCTGAGTCCTTGAAGGTAACAAGGGTAGAGAGTTGGGTAGAACCTATGAATACCTCTATAGGTTTGGAGTCTCTTGGTCTAACCTTAATGGATTGCATAGCCTCTATCATGGCTTGGTGATGGTGGGGTGAGGTGGATATGAGCTCATAGAGGCTCATCTTAGCTAGATTTTGATGAATTTGCTTAAGAATGACCCTCCTGATGGATTTAGAAGGATTAACCTCTGAGGCACCTAAGATGGTTACTTTTGGCATGGCTAAGGATATAAAGGTTTGGATTAGGTTTAGTTTAGGATGAGTAGGTGGGTATGTCCATGGAATCGACACCTTGGCTTTCCCTTTATCCCTTTATTATGATCATGTGACCATGTTAATAGTATGGCTAGAGGGAAATTATGTGATAGGAGGTTGGGTAGGTTCCCCATCACTCTGAGGTGAGAGTGAAGGATCATGTAAGCATTACCAAATGGATGTTGGGTGCCTTGGTTAAGGGGTCAAGGGAAGATCCTCTAGTAAAAGATCATCCTCATCGTAGACTTGATAGATAATGACCTAGAGATATTTTAAATTCTCTATGTCATATCCAAGTGTCTGGTGATAGGAATAGACTTGACAATCATTATACCAAGCTGGTTTCAAACCAAGAAGATCAAAGGGTCTGATAGGAGGTATGGTAAAGCATGAAGATTGTAACAACCTTTGAAAAGTGGTTGAATAAGATTTAGTGAGAGGTGGAAAAGGTCTAGAGGTTGTCATTTGAGTTGGTAAGTAGGATGTTCTAGTGGCCATATGTTTGGTGAAAGATGGTTTGGGTAAGGTGGTACTTCTAGTTGTTGGTTTTGGTTTGGGTATGCTGGTAGGTGGGCTATTTAAGATTGATAGTTTGGTTACTGGTAGTTTGAGAAAGACTGGTGTATCTAATAATAAATAGGTTGGCATAACCAATAGTAGTGGGAGACATATGTTAAAGGGGGCCTAATTCTTAAGTAAGGTTTAAGGATGAGGGCCC
This sequence comes from Torreya grandis, assembly GCA_037957365.1. Classification (NCBI taxonomy): domain Eukaryota; kingdom Viridiplantae; phylum Streptophyta; class Pinopsida; order Cupressales; family Taxaceae; genus Torreya; species Torreya grandis. The sequence continues at coordinate 1,077,188 of JARHVA010001029.1, read as the reverse complement.
AAAATAGAATGCAAAGTGGAAGGAGGTAAAATTCTAGCCATGTGGCTATTCCATGGTTTTGCCTCTTTGGTTGGTTTGAGTCAAAGCTTAGGTGTAGGCTTGGAAGGGGTTAGTTCCACTTTCAAGGATGGGTGAACCAAAATTAGAGAAAGGAAGGCATCAAGGTTTGTAAAGGGTTTTGTTTGTGACTTTGTTGCTTTAGGTGTGATTGCTTCAGTTGGTTGAGAAGGCACGGGGTTGGTAGAAGTTCTAATTAGTTTAAGAGGTGGTGGAAAAATGATGGATTATTTGGTTAAATGTGTGTTATAAGGTTCAAGTTTGCTGATGTAAATGAGCCTTAGGTGTTGCCAAAAAGTGGCTTGATCCATATCTATTTTCAAGGTAACTTCCAATTTCTGCACTAATGTGGAAAAAGGTTTGTGTACTAGTTTTGCTTCATGGGTATTGGATGTAAAAGATAGACTTGTAGGCTAGGGAAGATGGTTGGTAGGTTGGTTTATTTTATAAGGTGAGGGAAGTAAGGTTGAGATAAATGTCTCATCCAAGGGAGGTATTGGTATAAATTATTCTCCTTTAGGAACAATATCCATAGGAGTAGTGGTTTGTTGGGTAGTTGGTAAAGGTGGTGAATCAAGAACATTTATTTGTCCAGATGTGCTAGTTGAGGTAGTATCTAATGATTACAAATATTTTATGAGTGTATCAAGGGAGAAAGGAACATCCTTGGTTTGGGTCTTCGAAGGAGGGGAGGGTGAATTTACTCCTTGATAAGTGAGGTGGGGGACAAGTGGGTAGATTAGATGATTGGGTCCTCATGGATAGGTGTATCATGAACCATGTTGACCATGTGGACATCATGAGAGCATTTGGCCTATGTGTCCTCATTTTTGATAGGGTCATAGTTTGGAAAGGGATTTTTGAAGATGTATGGAGCTTAATTTTAAGGGGAATTGGGGTTATCTAGTGTGAGTTCCCCATTGTCAATGAGGCTTTAAATGATATTCTTGAAGGTATTACATCAATTGATGTCATGTATGATTACTCGATGAAAGGCACAAAGGTCATTTTAATTATACCAAATAGGCATTGGATGAGAATAATCAAACTATAAGGGAGGTTTGATGGGTGGAAGCTATACAAGATCAGCTTTTAGTAACTTTTCCAACACCAAGGCATAAGATTCTCCAAGTGAAGTGAATTATTTTTGGTTACTTAATTTTGGATTGTATGAGTTTTGGATAGAGGGATTGGGGTAGTTTTGTTGATTGACATTAGGTGGTGGGGTATCCTTAAGGATAAATACATTTTTAATTCCCTTATTCTTAGTCCCAAAGTTAGCTTGATTGCCTATTTTGGAGGAGGAGGATTCATTAGTTTTGAAGGTAGAGTTCTTATTTCATAACTTCAATTTACCCTCATCTATGGCTCGATTCTCTAACCTATGCATCATGGTAAAATATTCATTAAAATTTTTGAAGCTTTGGACATGTAGTCTAGAAGAGATATGTTTAAAACAAGATCAAGCAAAAATCTCTATAAGTTTGGGTTGAGGCAAACAAGCTTCTCCAATAGGTGATGAATTTGGAAATGGCCTCATCATTGAATTTACTGATAGAAAGAGGTTGGTGATAGAGACTTTTTTGGAAATGTTGATGGAGAAGTGATCCAAGAAGACCTATGCTCATTGGGTAAAAGAAAATATGGAATGCTTGATGAGGGCACTATACTAGTTGAGTATTGGGCTAGATAAAGACATAGGGAAGGTTTAAAGGAGAAGGGCATCATCATAATAAATCATGTATCATAATAAATCATGTAACATGGATGCCTAAAATCCCTAAGGTGTTGTTGGGGGTCCTTTTTGCTTTGAAATTTGGTAGATTTTGGAAGCTTCCATTGAGGAGGGTAAGTTCTGATAGGAACCAAAGGATGAATATGCTCATTACAAATTTGATCATAGGATAAGATGTTATGTGATCCTAAAATAGATGACTCGAAGTTGGTCATCTTATCCATAAGCATTTTCATTAGGTTAGTTTGAGGTGGTGTACAAAAAGGGTTATAAGGTGGATACTGTGATTGAGATTGGGTAACATACGAGTAATTGGTAGGCAGTTGAGAGGTTGTCACATATTGAAATGTGGATGTTAGAGGTTGGGTAGGGTATGTAGATGATGGTGATTATGTATTAGGTACATACCCTTGTAGGTTAGGGATATATGCTAGATTGGGTGCAACAGACACCTGTTGAGGGTTACTATAGATTGGGTATGCATGATTGTTGGGTTGGTAACAAGAGGGGATGTAGTGACCTTCGTGCTAGTAGGTGGTGAAGTAAAAGGGATAGATACCCCCAAACTTGGAAAAGGGGTGTTGACTAATGGGTTGAGTTTGACTGAGGTAAGGTTGGTGGTGCTGATGGTGGTGTTCTAATAATAAGTGGAGTGTGATGGGTTGATAGTTGGATTATTCCTAAGGTAGAGGAGTCATTAGTAGGGGTGAAAGGTGTAAGGGTAGTAGTTGGTTGGGTAGGTTGGTTCTTATATATGGTATAAAAGGGGTTAGTGGATAAATATGCTTAGGTGGTGATCACAATGATAGAAAATTCCCCCATAAGGTGGGGTGGCATAGCATAAGGAGGATCCTAAAATGGAGTTGAAACCAGGGCATGATAAGGGGAGGTGTTAAGGTAGTGCTAAATTTCAACTAGGTTATTATCCAAAAAATGGTGAAGTCTATGTCTCCCTAGGAAAACACCTAAGGAAAATTAGGGATTCTCAAAGGATGGGGTGAGTCTTCTGCTTCAGAGATGTACTCCATAGATGAGGAAGTAGAAGAGGTTGATTTAAGTGATAGATTTTGCTCTGCTAGGTCTCTATGCTACTAGTGTGTGAGAACCATACAAGAAGGGGGATAGAATACAAGAACAATCTCACCACGTAAATAATAAAATACATGAAAATGATCAAGGCAATCAAGACACACACTTTGAAGTACGTTAAGCCTAGATGTTAGTTTTAATCTCACTTTTGGCTTATGCCTTAGTTTATGAGTATGTGTGATATAAGTTAACTTATACATCAGGTACTATATAGGTAGTATATGGTTGGTTTTAGGTTTTTTAAGTGCTCAAAATAATCTATATTGGAATCAATAGATGGCTTGGTATTGGGGCCTACCCCCTCACTTCATGGTCTTGTAGTGATAAGAGTGTCAGGTGCTTAGCCAATATATATCAATAGCCAGATTTTATACTTAATCAAAGAATTGAGTTGGTTCTACTCTTGGTAATGACCTAGAAGTAGAATTGTCAAGAAGGGGTAAGGTGACAACTATGTGATGAAATCTCAATCAGGCCTTGTCTCAAATTGTTTTGATGTTTGATTGATTGTGTGGTTTGGCTAGTGTGTGTAGCAAAATGTGGTGCTACAAAAAGATTACTATGATTTAATTCAAAGTGATTTAATGTAAAAAAAAAGTAATGAATTCAATTTATTTTAATCCTAAAAGAGATTTTAGTTTCAATTATAAGCACAGATAGAGAAAAAAGCATACAGATACAAAGAAAACATGAGTAAAGACTCTGGGTCCCATCAGACGTGCCATAATGTTTCATGTAAATTTTCACTTATGTTGTAAATAAAGAGAGAAAAAAAACTTGATATGGGTTATGGTTGAAAAAAATATTTGTTTGTGCATGCATTGAATCAAAATATTGTGAAGAACTCCTCTTTGGCTTGGGAGGAAGACCTGTAGATAAGAAAGCACTAAAGCAAACTTATTTGTTAAATAGATAGTTGGGTAGATTGCCTAATGATAGATAGATCTCTAAAGCGAGAGCTTATTTAGGGGATATAAATCCACACATTTAAAACAATAAATTTGATAAAGGTATAAAGAAGGTACTTGCATCAATAATCAAAGGTATTGAAATCCAACACAAGAAAGCTTGCTAGAAAAATAGACTAGAAATGTTCTAATTAGTGATAGACTAATCAATACTAGTACTAACTGATCAATTATGCTTTAAATTTTTTGAAAGGGGTCTATGAGTGGTTAGAAACATATAAAAATGGATTTGAGTGGGTGTAGGTGGGTGAAATTAGATTATTAGTTTTTCTACCACATGTGACCATCGGTGGTTGGGGTGATCATCAACAGTTAAGCCTAACCGTCAGTGGTTGGGGTCCAACCATTAGTGGTTGACTATGGAATTATGGGTTTGATCAATAGAAGATGACAAGATTCTAAAAATAAATCTTGGGAGTTGGGTAAGGGTTGGATTGATTATAAAATAGAATAAAAGTACATGAATATTGACAAGTACATGTCTTACTATAAGTTGATTGGGTGGTTGGTTGGCATAGTTAGCCTATTAGTGGAATCTAGCTTGATTTTAATAGAGTAAAAGTACCTAAAAACTTGGTTGAGAGATGATGGAAATTTGGATCTCAATAAGATGGATGATAATGTCTGACAACATAGATGATGATGATTGACCTGATTGGCCTACAAAAGAAAACACCTGAATGCCTACACTCTTGATAATTATTGTAGATGGATTTGACCTCTTATCTCTCTCTATCTTATAAGAATAATAAAGAGGTGGAAGTGAAGGTGTAACTAGGTCATCTAAATATAATTTGTGCATGCAAAGGCTCACAACATAAATTAGACAAGTTTATATTTAGAAAAGGGTCAGTAGAGCTTGCATGCTCTTGGTGAAAAGGTGGATCCTAACTATCAATGATCAGGGGTTCCCAAGGTTACCCATTGATGGTCACCCTCACCATTAATGATAAAGTGTTCTCAAGGCTGACTATTGATGATCAGCCTGACCATCGATGGTTAGGGTCCCCCTAAAGGTCAGGGTTACCTAGTTAGGTGCAATTGAGTGCAGATTGGTTGGTTTAGAACTAATAGGTGTAGGTTGGTCCTAGGAGGTTTAAAGCATGCTTTCAAGGCTAATTTGAAATTCAAAATTATAGGTGTGTGTATTTTTTGTGCCTACACCACTCTTTTTAAAGGTTGCCAAAGGCTTTGAGAAATGAGGCAAGGTCTTTAGTCCCATCATATTTGATATTTAGATATGTTATCAATATCAATGGATATAATTAATAGATCTAAAGGCTTATTTTGAATAGTTTTAAGCATCTTTTTATTCATTATAGGTTGAGGAATAACATTTCCTAAGGCATCTCTAAGAAAGGGTCACCTCTATACTGTCACCTCTATATTGTAGAAGAAAGGGTTTGAAGATGAATAGGGTCAATAGAGTCAACCTAGTTATCCAAAAAACACACAGAATATAAAACTCGATTGATAGGGTCAATTTAGTTAATTGTATAAGGGTAGTTTTAAAGATTGCAAACTATAAAAAGAAAGATTGTAAGGAAAGAGAGAAAATATAGAAAGGAATGTTGGTGATTTTAAATATGCATAGGAGCGAGATTATTGTCAAATAACCTTGGTAAATATCTACAAGTCCTACTAATAGGGTCAACTGGGTTGATCTAGATTTATAGAAGCCTATTGCTGAGTGCTTAAAATGTACATGGTTGACTGGGTCAACTTAGTAGTGTAGAATAGATATCTAAAAGACTTAAAAAATTTATTGGGTCAACTTACACAAAAATAACACAGTCTTATAGATGTGACTGTATGTTAAACTTGTGCACATAAGTTAGAACTAGGTCAATGCAGTCGATCTAGTATGGTGAATATATGATAAAAATAATGATAAAATGATGAAAATAAGTGAATAAATCCAACAAGGTTTAGTTCACACTAGGTTCATTAGAATGTATGCAATCAAAAATGTATCATGTTTATAAATTAATCCTAACCTAGAGAAGATAAAGCATACCTACACTTCCGATTGGGAATATATTTGTTAAGTGGGAGCATGACCAATATGGTGATCCACTATACCTGATTAGGGGATAATTTATCACAATACACTATTCTAAGGAGGGTTCCAAAGCTTTTAGTCTAACACAATCACACAATAACCCTAAGGGGGTCCTAGGTTTTTATATTTCACTTATACTAATGAAAATAAAAGTAAATCTAATCTAGTGCTCACCAAAGCTTATGGCACAACATGAGGGGTTAGTAAACAATCAAAACATGTATAAGAGAAACTCAATTAATATAAGTATGAGTAAGACCCTAATATATGAAATATAAAAATATTATTATTTAAATCCAATACTTATGCTACTTTTATTTACTAAAGAGAGGATAAAAGTTAGAGAATACTTACCTAAATGTGAACCCATCGAGACTCAATCTCTCCCTTGGATAATGGGGCTTCACAAGATGTTGTTGTGGTTTGTAAGGATCATTAATACAAGCCAAAGCATCCAAAACTTATCCACAAGACTATATTCTCCAAAAAGAAATCCTAAACTAAGACTCCTCAAGTAGAATGGTGGAAGAGCAAATTATAAATAAGCATAAAAAAATAATAAATCTTGATTGCATAGTGAAATAATGATGAAATTATATTATATTTATAGGCAGATTTCACCCTAAACCCTTCCAAATATGTTGGCTGATAGGCTCAACCTAGTCGACCTAGTACAATTCTAGGCAATTATTCACTAGGTCCCAAGCTAGGTTAGCCAAAGGATAACCTAATTCCTAAGTGAAAATATCTCAAAATTATATAGGGTCAATCTAGTACAACTGACTAACAAAAGGGACTTAAGGTGAGGAAAAGAGGGATGGAGAGTTGGAAAAGACTGGAGGAGTGTGCAAGTGAGGAGTAATAGATTAGGGAATGGTTTTAAGAGCTAGTTGGATTGGTAATAATGAGGTAAAAGGGACAAAAATCCTATGAAAAGCCAAAGGTATAGCCACCCATTTCTTGGTGCACCCCTTAGGGTGTGCATTCAAAGATATTGAGTCTCGATAGGTTCCTACAAGATGTAAAGAATCAATATTTGATAAAAGTTGAAAATATTATGTGTATATAGAACTATTGCTGGTCCTGATGTTTTGTAGGAGTATGATAGGTAAATATAAATCATAAGGTAAAATCTAAAAGTTTCCTCTAATAGGTAAAAGTGTTATGATAATTTAAAGAGATCATCACATGAATTTGAAGTTGGTGATAAAGTTTTTCTATGTGTTAGACTATGGAAAAATTGATTAAGTTTGAAAATTCATCCAAATTATCTCTTTAATTTGAGGACCCTTTAAAATTTTGGAGAAAATTAATCTTATCGCCTATCGATTAGCCTTTCCTCCTTTTGTATCCTAGATTCATGATGTTTTTTATGCTGCATTATTGAGAAAGTATATGCCTAATCCTTCTCATGTTTTGGATTGGAATCATATTTAAATTTCAAAAGAGGAAAATATGTAGTTGGATCCATTGAAAACCCTAGACCATTACAATGTTAGATTTCAAAATCATGATATTTCTCAAAATTTTGGTTCAATGGAATCCTTTGTCTAAAATAAGTGCTACTTGGGAAGATGAGAGTCTTTTCAATAAACACTATCCTTGGCTATTTTGATCATCAAGATGACTCTTTTCTAAGTGGGGAAGATGTCATGACTCTATGTGACTACATTTATTTCATTTGCTATTATGGTTTAGTTATGAAATACTCAGAACATGATTGTTTGAGTTATTGTTGTGATACAGTTCTATGATCTAGGTTTGATCCATTATTATTATTATTATTATTATTATTATTATTATTATTATTATTATTAAGACAATTATGTTATATGGTTTTCATTACAACATTGGATATTTATGATTAATGAGTTACTAATTTATCATTCAATTGAGTTATAATTATTTAATGATGTTATTGCATTTATTGCTCTTATATAGTATGAATATTTTTGATGGTCTGTTATGATAACATGTACCATATATGTGCTAGGTTGGATGTGACTCTCAATAGTTGGATGAGGTTGGGAAAGTGAATGAAATTAAATAATGAACTTAAAATTACAATAATGAGCTTTGACTGTTACAAATGCTTTAAGTCATTTTTATATGCATGTTTTAAAGTGTTGAGTGTTATAATTTTTTACATCAATTTTTGTATTAAATTTATCATTAGTTTGTTTTGATTTCTTGATTGATCATTGCATTATCAATCTATTTTTACTCCTAGATCTATTCAACACTTGTCAGCATTACTAATATATGCTTAGTCTGTTCTTGATCTTTGTGCTTCTCATCTAGCTTAATTGACTTGTTAGCTTGCGACATTGAAACGGTCTTTGGATTCTATCTTAATCGTAGTTGGAATCTTATTTTTTGTTTAGACTCTTTAGTGGAATGAATGAATTATCAAAATCCTATTTTGTTTTGATGAATGACATTAACCATTGTTATGGTTCAAAGGCATTAAAAATGTTTAAATTTGTCTTTGGCTTATGGTTTAATTCTTTAAGGTCATCATTATTTTGGACTCTTTTTTATATTCAAAGGTTATTATGATCAAGTCTTGGATTGGATTTGCTAAGTCAAGATAATTTGGGGGCCATGACCCATCATGGGCATGGCATTATTTGAAGTGTTGGGTTTTGTTTGTGATTTTAAACTATGGCATTAGCTTTCCATTCAATGAAAAATGCATTGAGACTCTTCGCAACCATATTAGGGTTCTTGCATATTATTTTTGCTTGTAATTTGGATGATTTGTTCTTGCATAAAATCTACCAAAATTTTGGCATGGTGTCTAAGGGAAATAAGAATGAAGTTAGTTTTTTTCAGAGATTGAACTGTAATGAGTCATTTATCTTATCGGCTATGCTAGAGTTTTTGTGGAGTTTCTAGTGGTTTGATTTGGCTTTAAGGGTTGATTTACCTTTTGCATTTGTGTGGGTAAATGAGGGTGGAATCTAGAAATTCTTTGTGAAGGAAATAATTCACTCTTATACATCATACTTTTGCATTGTTTTGACTAGTGCTCAAGTAAGTAATGCATTTAAAATTATTAGTTGTATGTGTCACTTGGACTTGTTGGTTTGAATTAGGTTTTTAGTATGAAAATAAAATAACTATGAAAATAAAACAAAGTTTTTTTATTATTCATTGGTATGCAAATAAGCTATTTAATGGATTAAAATGTTGAGTAAATCGTATAAGATTTGGTGTTTTAGTTCTAGGTTTTATGTTTATTTTCAACAAAAATAACGTGACAACCATTATGGCTCAACCATGATAGACAGTTGATGATTTCTACATGTATGTATTTATAAGTCCATTTTATTATTATGGAGCTTTATTTTTATTTTTTGGTTATGCAATTTTAAGGCCACAACCTTTCATATAGTTTAAAGGGTTTTGGACTTCGTAATCTCTTAAATTAAATATTTAAATTCCTAGCTTTAAAAACTTGGGTTTTTACTAGGGTTGTTCTTATTGGAACAATTAATGGTTAAGTGGTGTTATTTATGTACCCTTAATACATTAAATTACATTGGTTAAATATCAATATATTTTATTATTTATCATGAGTTTATCCTCATGTAAATAAATAATAAAATATATTAAATGACCTTTGGAGAGGTAAGACCCATTAATATGATGGTTAGAAATGTCACATTATAATGGTCAGCTTACCTTTCTTGTATAATAAAAACTTTATATTGTAAGATGCAATGAAAAAATGAAAGTTGAGACAAATGAGGAAATGTGGAGAATATATTTCCAAGTTATGTGAATATTTATTAAGAAGAAATGAGAAGAAGAAAGATTGTATTGGGTACTTATTAGTTTCTCATAATATGAATAATCTTTGTGGGTTTTTTTTACCTCTTGGAGATTTTTCCACGTATATCTTGTGTTGGTTTCATGTATGCCTTTACTCTTGATCTCATATCTAGATCCATTACTCATATGCATTATTTTACTTAATTTATCATAGTATCAGATCTAAGTGATGTGGTGACTAAGCAACAAGATCGTATATCAAGTTTTTTGGCTTGTGTTCAAGCCAAATTTCATCCATTTTCAAGCCATGGTATGTTTTGTTCAAAGTTTTTGAATTTTCTTCTTCAGTCAGAGTGTGATATATGCACTACAAGCATTCAAGTAGTAGATATGAGCAAATAGAAGTGATTTCAAGTTAAAATTAGTCTTGGGCACTATTTTTTCGTCTATTAAAGGCCAAAATCTCATAAAAATCAATAAGAATTTCATTTTTAAATGTTTTTACAGCTTGAAATTCATTTTTAAATGCCAGATCTTTGTTTTTTTGCCTTACTAACACTCCTACATAATTATTTGAAGCTACCATTGAATATTTTGAAGTTCAAGTCAGCCTAGGGTGCCATTTTTTAGCATGAGAAAGCTAAAAATGAGTAAAAAAATGTTTTAGGTTTTAAATCTCTATTTTGGTCACTCCAACTACTTAATTTTTCCATTTACAAACATTTTTGACTTTACTTTGCCTGATTTAGACCCCTATAGTTGATTTTGATTTTTCTCCCTCCTCCTAAACATGTTTGATGACTTCTAGAAGAGAACATTCAATTTTTTTAATCTCAGATCCTCTACTCATTAGCTTTGGTCTTTAAAGGATTTATTATCAGTGCTTAAGCCTCCCAAATCCTTCATGACCCTGAAAGCATTATATGAGATTGTTCTATTTTTATTTGACCTCCATTGGCTCCCCCATACATCCTAGTATAGCCTTTATAACAAAAAAAAATTGAATTTTGCATTTTTTAATCTTTTGCAGATCTGTAAAATGTATTTGATCAGCTTTGAGGCCTTCCAAAGCTATTAGAAAGGTCATTTAGAGGAGTAGAGAAGAGTTTCAAATTTTTACATTTTTTTGGGTTCCATAATAGTAGAAACAACATTTAAAGATCATTTTTATTGAATAAAACCTAGATATGAGTGTTTTGGATGCTTTGGAGGGTAGTTTTAAGGTGGTTTCAATCTTTAAATCTTTCAAAATGGTTATTAGAAGCTCATTTCATGCTTCCATCTCCTCCACCTATGCCATTCCTCTGCTCTGTGCATGATGATACACATTTTTAATGGTTGTTAATAATTTTGAAATAAATTATTTATTAAATATTTGATTTAAATAATTAACCAATTTTCCATGCAAGTACATGGTGGGCCCCTGGATGTTGACTTTTATTTTGTAGAAAGTGAAAAGCATTTAATTATTTTATTTATATATTCAAAAAATACTTATTGCACATGAAATTAATTTTTTTATTTAAAAATCATAATGAAATAAATGCACTTTAAAATCTATATTTTACATGTGTAACTCTGTATTGATCAAAGGGGCACTGACTAGTCTAATTTTGGAATATAGTTGTAAAAATAAGATATTGAGTTCAGTCCCCATCCCAATATATATTTTGGTCAAATATAATTTATTTTTTTTAAAAATAATTAGTTTAAATGATCTTTTGTTAGTTGTCCAATCTCTCACATGTGAAGCTTGCAACACTTTTGACACCCTTGACTTGTCGTATTCTTTGTCAAAGATGATCCTGTGACCAATCGATCTTTAGGATTTTGTATCTTCCAAACATATTGAGATGGTATTTGTTTGATTTTAAGATTCCTAATATGACTTTTAGTGTATAATTTGTCTTTGCGACACTTGTGACTTTCACCCTTATTATGGTTATTTGTGTTTTTTAAATTGTTTTGCAATCAACTAAGTACCTAGTTTTTTATTCACTAGAATATTTGATTTTATTATAAAATCAAGTATAAAACATTTTAAAAATTTTACTTTATAAACCCTTTTTCTAGTTTATTATAAAACACAAACTTGTAGTGTCGACTTTAAAAGGAAGAAATTTTTTTCATGACTCAAATTATAGTATGAATTATTCATAATAAGATATGTAATTTTTGGTGAAATTAGTATAAAATTATTAGTGAATTTATTTTATGTGCATCACATAACCTAATTTTTAAATTTAACATGTTTGATTTCAAGATTACATATACTCCTATTAAAAGTTATGTTAAAGTTTGATCCAAAAACTATGTGTGATAAAGTTAACCCCTCTTTACAAACATCTTATTGGTAGTTTTATTTATCTAACCATTAATAATATATATATATATATATTTCATATGATGTGGGTGTTACTTCCAAATTCATGTAGGATCCATAGTTGGATAATTAGAAATGATCAAAGTGGATACTTTGGTATATAAAAGGAACTATGAACTTTGGTTTATATTATTCTTCCTTTGATAATCCTAATTTATTTGGTTATTGTGATGCAAACCATATATTGATATTATGAGTCTAATTATGTATATGTTATTATGTTTGGTGTAGGTGCTATCACTTGGATCACTTCATGTAGAAGTTGCTAAATAAGCCTTGTGGCTATAAAGGATGATATAAGAATGTCATGTGTAAGTTCCTCATTATACCAACATTCTTGGTGATAGTTAAATGTGTATATCTTTGGAGAAAAATATAATGAAACACCAAAAAAATAAAGCCTATTGTAGTTCATTAAATTTTAGGCCTATCAAATTTGACATTAAATGGAAGTGTGTATGAAAATATCATTTCTTAACAACTGTGTGGGTCATGTGTTTCTTTAATCTCTCTATACTTCTCATTGTAGAGCATTTTAATATATCATTTTATGTGATTTTGGTAAAACCTCATATGAAAGTCTACATTACCCAATATATATTAACATGGAGTTCCTTATGTTTTAAAGACTCTAATATGCTTGGTTGATTATTTATGAAAAATTATGGGATGTATTCTCACTGTAGGATGGAATCTCATGATCATACTAGCTTAAACTCACTCTAAGTGATTCAGGATAACATAGTGTAATTCATTTAAAGGTTCTTATGGGGAAATAGTGAAAAACATTTAGGTGTATATGGGTGTATAGTGTAATTCCTTTAAATGTGACTATGTGACTGTGGTTACATAGTGTAATACCTTTGGGTATTTCATAGTTGTATAGTGTAACTCCTTTAAAGATGACTATTTGATTGTGGTTACATAGTGTAATACCTTTGGGTATCTATAGTTAAATAGTTTAATACATTTGAGTGACTATTTTAACATAGTATAATTCATTTAAAGGTGACTATGGTAAGATAAAAGATGTTTCCTTCAATTATTACCTCCTAAAACTCATCATGTGGATGGTTCATGGAGTGTAAATTCATTATGTTGTTACCTCCTAAAAATAATCATGTAGATTGTTCATGGAGTATAAATTCATTGATGTAAAGGTGATTATGGCATGTATCCCCACTTAACATTAAGGGGGAGTATTAGAATAATTAATGGTTAGGTGGTGTTATTTATGTACTCTTAATACATTAAATTATATTGATTAAACAATAATATATTTTATTATTTATAATGAGTTTATCCTCATGTAAATAGATAATAAAATATATTAAATGACCTTTGGAGAGGTCAGAACCATTAATGTGGTGGTTGGAAAATGTCACATTATAATGGTCAGATTACTTTGCCTAAATAATAAAGAGTTTATATTGTAAGATGCAATGAAAAAATGAGAGTTAAGACAAATGAGAAAATGTGGAGAACAAATTTCCAAGTTATGTGAAGATTGATTGATAAGAAGTGAGAGGAAGAAATACTATATTGGGTACTTGTTAGTTTCTCATAATATGAATAATCTTTATGGATTTTTTTTACCTCTTAGAGGTTTTCCCATGTATATCTTGTGTTGGTTTCATGTATGCCTTTGATATTTATCTCATATCTAGATCCATTGCTCATATGCATTATTTTGCTTAATTTATTAGTTATTTTTGTTTTGAATACCAACTACGCATGATTTAAGTGTGGTGATGAATGAAAACCATGACATTTTTGAGTTTTCATTACTGGTAAAAAATGTTACTAGGGTTCGAGTAAAATAATATTTTATTATTATTAATTTTTGATTAGATTAAAATGCCATACTTGCAGGCTATGATTTTTATGATTGAGGGTTTTGATTTATTTAGTTAGTTATATTTTGATTCATTTATTGGATTTCTAGTCATGATGGATTGATCGGGAGTTGAGAAGATTTGACAGTTTGACTTCTTCTATTATTATGTTTTCATTTTGATTGTTTATATCACGATGGTGGATAAAGTTAAATGATTCGTTGCTCATGATTTATAAATACTATTTTTCGTCAACTTTGACTTGTATCTTTATGTTATGTGATATGGATTTATTGAGTTATGTTTTGAGGTCTTTATTAGACTGTTGCAAGTTGATAATCTTTTTGATGAAGGTTTTATGTTATTTTTTGAGTGTACGGTATAGTTAATTTTCTTGAAAGTTATTTGATACTTTTAAGTTCATTTTATGGAAATATTTAAATAATAATATTTATATTAAAAGTTACTAACAATGATACAATTACATTTATTTTGGGTGTTGTATCTTACTAATGGATTAGGGATTACAGGTGAAACACCATAGATTTCACTCATAATCTTCAATATTAGAAATATCCAATATCAGCTTCATTATTTGGAATAAATGTAAAGGTGGTAGTCTTATTATACATGAATGTAAACAATCTTGTTTTAATGTTTTCATCATTTAGTTTTGTTAAGTCAAGCTTAGTAATCATCATTCTTTCCTCAATTCTCTCATCTGGATGGAATCACATCCAAATGATGTATGGGTTGGTTTAGGGCCACTTATGGTTAGGTTCATTGGGATTGGAGAGGTGAGAATTTTCATCAATGGATTTGCATGTAGAAGATTGTTTTTGTAATTTTTTTGGATGAATTATTATGACAGTGATTTTAAAATGAATTGATGTATGATATGAAATGTAAATTTACGCATAGATAATTTAAGTTCATTTGGTATTTATAAAAGGGAGGTTGATATTTTAAATCATTCATTGTTATAGCCATTTACATATGTAACTAGATAAGTTGAATAGTATATTCATTGGATCATTGAAATATTAGTAAAATGATGTCCATTGTTGTCTAATATATGAATTGTTGTTGAAAATTTATTTGTTAAATATTATATGTCTCAAGGATTTATTTGAAAGTAGAGTTTAATTTATACCGTAAATTCTTATACCTAAATGTATTATGTTGATGCAACTTGAATAACGGAAATAAGTTCAATTAGAAATAATGTAACATGTATATGTATGCTTAAAATTTCTTAAGTGTTATGCTTAAATTTAGAAGGAGGATGCTTTTCTTTGCATGGATGAAAAAGTTCATTTAGTTATTTTATATTATGAATGTGTTTATAAATCTTGATAAAGTTTGTATGATTATTTAATACTATCAATCTTCTAATCTCATGGAGATGGTATTGAGTTAGTAAGATATGGAAATAGATAATTGGTTGTTTTAAATTAAGTTGCTAATGTTTATTTGAGAGACAATATAAATATATGTAGTGTCACATATGTCCTTAAGTGGAATAATTATACTACTCAATCAAGACCAATTGTGTTAATTATTATTATATATCATTGTGTTGTGACATGTTAACCATAAATCTACAATACTTTAAAATTACCTTAAATATTCTAAATCTCCATCATGAAGATAGAATAATTAATAATATTATTATAAGTACTTTCAAAGAAAATATTTAAGTTCAATAAACTCTTAAGGATTATTAAAAATTTAATATTTTGTAATTATGAGATGGAGTCTTAATTCGACTACAATAAATATAAGATTTATATTAAGTTATGAAGGGCTGCAAATGCTAATAAATTATTTGTTAAGGATTAAATTTAAAATAACTTTAAAACTGATCAAGGTTAAATATCTTCTAAGGATTATTAGAAGGCAACCATTTCAAATGGAAACTATTAAATCATTGATGAAGTGATAGGAATATTTTGGATAACCTTGTATATTCACTTAGAACTTAAGATAAAAATAAATGATTTTGAATGATATATATATATAGTTTTCCCCCAAAAATATCACTCATTTTTGGGACAACATTTGAACTATTTTGGTCTTATAGACCAAAATTGTCTCTTCCCTTTTCAAAATTTGTCTCGGGCATTCAAATTCCTCATTTTTTAGGCTTAAATCTATGGACTTTGCAGGTGGGTTCAGTCAAAAGAATCAGTTTCTAACACTTGGTCATTTTCGGGATTGGTTCAGTGCCTTGGTTCAAACAAAAATGTTCAAAGGTGGGTTCAAACAGCAGGTTCAATGTTTGGTTCATTGGTTCAATGTCAAATGGTTCAAAGGTGGGTTCAATAAAGTGGTTCAACACTTTGATTGATCCTTTGGTTCAATCAAATAGTTTGTCAATCAGTTCAAGGCTTCGTTTGAACCATTGAACCAAAACTTGGTACAACAGTTGGTTCGAGTGACAAAGTTCAAAGGAGTGCCCCAAGAGTCAAAGACACAAGTGCCCTTGCGAAGGGAATTCCCATGGAAAAAAGTGACCAAGGCAAACAAATAGATTGAGACAAAAGCCCAACAAAATCCTGTAGATGCTACCAAGTGTCGACAGCTGAGCCTCACTAAACTTTGTTTCTACAAATTGGTGGATATTGCCATGTGTCCCTCTTGAAGCTTGTTGGAAGCCTCTAAGTGTCAATATTCGCAGTCTCTTCCCTTAGCTTCACTGTTTTGAGCAAAGACCATGGTGGACCTAGGGACGAGTGACTAAATGAAGTAGAACACACCAAGTATCTGTACAGCCATGATTTTGAATTTTTAATAGGTTTAAAAGTCTCTATCAATAAACGTTTCTCAGAGTCCTATATAAGTTACCATGTGTCTTCACCTGTTTAGCAGTAGAATGTGTCACGCATCAATTGCTAAAGACCAACAGAAAGTGACTAAGGAATAGAGCATCGAATTGAATCTATGACCTGATTCAAATAACCTGAAAAGGAGGAATGATGAAGAAGGATGAGATCGCCAGGTGGACATTGAAAGATGTAAACTTTCAATAGCGTGACTTGTTTCGTTGCATTAAGAAAAGCAAATGGGTAGATGCCCCTAAGTTCTAACCTGCCTTCTTAACATATTTCAATGCAACATAATGTGTTACTATTCCTGATTCCTTTTTAAAGAGGCTATATAAGGGACTCTCTTCTATTGTAATAGGATATCTCTTTTTTGACAATTAGAATGAGCCCAAATTGTAAGGCATTATTGAGACTATGAGCTCATATTGCTGATCATATTTTGTTACTGGAATAAGAAAGCAAGTGACTTTTTAGACTTTGTGTTGTAATATCTTTGTTGTTGAGGAAACTGTTCTTATGTCTTTTTCTTCAATATATTTTCTGTTCCTTTAATTCAACAAGCAGAATTAGTGACAACAGTCAGGAAGGTGTCCTAAAGAGTCAAGTGTGGAGAGACTTTGTGCCCCCATAATTGCCTTTAGTGTGTTTTCTTTTCATTTCTGTGTAAAGGACCTTGGGATGACTTTGTGCCCTCATTGTCCTTCATATCTTACACTTGAGCAATCCAAGTGAAGACTTTGTGCTACATCTTGATTTGCTAGTTATTACATCCTTTGTTACATTTTGTTGTTACTACCAGGAGTACTCTTGTGGCTAGCTGAATAGTACTTCTGAAAGAAGAGGAGTGTTGTCTATCATTTCCTTTGATTTTCAAGCATCATCTCTAAAAAAAGAGAGATGGATGGTTTGTCCTACCCCTAAGTATTATTTTCTATATATATATATATATATATATATATATATATATATAGCTTATCTATAGGGAACCTCCCCTTGATGAGAGGAGAGATCAGTCCCCTTTTGATGTGGTGAACCTACACATTTGGATGACTAATCTTCCTACTTTGGTTGATTAGACCTATTTTGTTTATCAACACACTGATCGACAAAATATTCAACCAACAGTTTTTGGCAACTTCGTTGGGGAATATAACTCATTATCATTATAACCCTTATCCATTACAGACTCTAGCAACTCCGTTTCATGTCTTACCCATTATTCATTATAGCCTTACCATCTTCCTCCACCTCCATTGTTTTATCTAGTCTGCAAAACTAGAGCTGCTGGGAAAGAGTGCATAGTTTGAAGCCTCAAGCCTCAAGCTTTCGCTGACCCAGTCCTTTTCCATTTTTGTTTTGTAATCTAACCACTCCATCTAGATTTTTTATCTCTATTTTTCTTAATTAAATCATGATATTTTGAGGACCTTGGGGTAACTCTTTTGGCCCACTCAACTTGACTCCACCTCTGCATGAACTCCCACATAGTTTAAGAAAGAATTTTCCCAAATTATTTGGTGATAAGATAGTTCACCCTAATGAACACATTATAGCCTTCAACATAGCCTGTGGTGTTACAGGGGTGGAATTTGAAGATGTGGCAGTCAGGATTTTTGTGGAGACACTACAAGGTGCTGCTGCAGACTGGGTTTACCATTTGCAAGCTAGATTAGTGACTGATTAGGATACACTTAAAGCCAAGTTTGAAGCAAGATTCAAGCCCAAAAAAGATGCACATGCCTTGCTGGCCCATCTCACATAGATGAAGAAGGAGCCCCATGAACCTATGAGGGACTTCATTACCAGGTTCAACAATCTGAGGCACAAGATTCCCATGATTGCCCAACTGACACCTCAGAATCTCCTATGTTTCTTCATCAACTCACAGCTGCCTGAAGTGAGTTTTCTATTGAGACGGGCTAGACACATAGACCTTGAGGCTACTCAAGACTTGTCTATTAAGCTAGAAGATGACCTTATCTTGGCAAGTAAGATAAGGAGAGATCCTAATAGAGTTAAACCCTCTTCATCTTCTGAATACTCACCCACAGTCACCACTGACCCAATGGTATAAAAGCTGGCAAATGAATTACTAGCCTTGAAAAGGCAAATGGCACAAGGTATGTCTTCTGCTCCTCTGTATAGAAATGCACCAAGGAGGACATTCCCTAAGCAGCCATATCAAGGCAATGTTGCTAGAAGTCAAGGGCAACTAAATCATCTTCCTCCCCCATAGAAGAATCTTTCCCTTGAAGCACCTTCAACAAACTCGGTAGTTGGATATCTAGAAATAGAGCATGTTTCCTATTTCCAACCCGAATTAGAGAAAAAAATGATGCTAATCTCTTCAAGGAGTATCTAGAAGAATTAACTAGTGACTCCCACATTGGTTTCCTAAATTACCAAGATGAACCTAGAAGTGAAGGTGAAGCAGTCAAAGGATCATACACCATATTCACCAAGTCTGAGAATCAGTCAATAGAACAAGCTGACAAAGAGAAGATAGATGACCGGCCCCAACCAGTAATTTCAATTGCTAAGCAAAGAAACCCTCTTCATTTTCAGTCAAAGGACCCAGTGATTACCAAAGAAGTAAGTACATCAAAAATTTCTACACCATCTACTTCAACTTCGTAGATTAGTCCTCCCCCTCCCAAAAATTAAAAGGATGAACCCCCATCCTCTCTTCTAAATCCATCTCAGTCATTTGCCATGATTAATCATGTCAAGGAATCCAAAATTCAAATGACTAAGTTTGAATCCCTATAAGCCAATCTTGAGTAATTGGACATTGATGGAAAATTAGGTGTGGACCTATCTACGGCAAAAAATGTGGTTACCCAAATGTCAGCCCCTGCAGCTCAAATTCTATTTAAGCCTTCAACAAGGGGTAATTACTTCTTGACCATGGATGATGCTCCTATCTCAGCTAATGAAAGTCTTGTAGCTGGTAATCCAGGATTCAATTCAAACAAGGCATCAAAAGAATTAGTAGGGCACAATACAAATCAAGAAAGATCTTCCATCTCTAATGAAGAGAAATCTGATAAAAGATCAGCTTCTGATGATGCTTGGATCTTGGAATTTGATGGTGGCATTTCTTCCATAGCTAGATACAGATCTCTATTGCTCAAATTGAACACTGCTCAGGGTGAAGAGGTCAAACTCCTTCACATCAAAGGAGATGTTGAAATGATGGTTTACCAGGGGTCTGATGTTGACAATCAAAGCATGTGCTAGACTAGACTAGTAGAACAACAAGTTATGATGATGGACCATGCTACTAAAAATCAAAATCAGGCAAAGGAACCCTTCTTAGGGAGAGCAAGGAGTTATGGTTTTTAGTTTGAAGACCACATCCTGCCATAGAGCAAAAAGAAGGAAAGACCAAGAGGAAGACATAGAAAATTAGTTTCCTGGTGGAGAGCTCCATTTTCCCATCAAAGTTTTTGGGGACAAAATTTCTTCTTGCTGGTTTACCAAGATGGCACACTATTTTCACTATCTCTCAAGAAGCAACATCTGAAATACTTCAATTCTTGAAGTATCAGATCATTGCATATGTATATATGTATATTTGTATAGTTTTTAATTCTATTTTGTTTTGTTTGTTTCCATTTTTGATGCCTTTCATTTTTGGGTAGCATGACTCCATAACCCAATGGCATACTTGAAGACACTAGAGATTCTAGATTCTATTCCTTTCAATTCTTTTTGCAATTGATAGAAGTTCCCCAATTAGAACTAGCTGTTGTCCCCCAAAAAAATCACTCATTTTTGGGACAACATTTGAACTATTTTGGTCTTACAGACCAAAATTGTCTCTTCCCTTTTCAAAATTTGTCTTGGGCATTCAAATTCCCCATTTTTTAGGCTTAAATCTATGGACTCTATAGGTGGGTTCAATCAAAAGAATCAGTTTCTAACACTTGGTCATTTTCAGGATTAGTTCAGTGCCTTGGTTCAAACAAAAATGTTTAAAGCCGGGTTCAAGTACCAGGTTCAACGTTTGGTTCATTGGTTCAATGTCAAATGGTTCAAAGGTGGGTTCAATCAAGTAGTTCAATGCTTTGATTCATCTTTTGGTTCAATCAAATGGTTCATCAATCGATTCAAGGCTTCATTTGAATTGTTGAACCAAAACTTGGTTCAACAGTTAGTTCAAGAGACAAAGTTCAAAGGAGTGCCCCAAGAGTCAAAGACACAAGTGCCCTTGTGAAGGGAATTCCCATGGCAAAAAGTGACCAAGGCAAACAAATGGACCGAGATAAAATCCCAACAGAATCCTACAGATGCTGCCAGGTGTCGACGGCTGAGCCTCACTAAACTTTGTTTCTGTGAATTGGCAGATATTGCCATGTGTCCCTCTTGAAGCTTATCGGAAGCCTCCATATCGGAAGTGTCCCTCAATATCTACATTCTCTTCCCTTAGCTTCACTATTTTTAGCAAAGACCATGGTGGACCCAGGGACAAGTGACTAAATGAAGCAAAATGTGCCAAGTGTTTGCATCTGTGATTCTAAATTTCTAATAAGTTTCAAAGCCTCTATCAATAAACATTTCTCAAAGTCTCACAGAAGTTACCATGTGTCTTCACTTGTTTAGTAGCAGAATGTGCCATGCGTCAATTGATAAAGACCAGTAGAAAGTGACTAAGGAATAGAGCATCGAATTGAATCTAGGACCCAATTCAAATAACCAGAAAAGGAGGAGCGATGAAGAAGGATCAGATTGCCAGGTGGACATTGAAAGATGTAAACTTTCAATAGCATGACTTGTTTCTATGCATTGAGAAAAGCAAATGGGTAGATGCCCCTAAGTTCCAGCCTACCTTCTTAACAAATTTCAATGCAACATGATGTGTTACTATTCTCGAGTCCTTCTTGAAGAGGCTATATAAGGGACTCACTTCTATTGTAATAGATCTCTTTTTTGACAATTAGAATGAAACTCTACCCAAATTTTAAGGCATTACTGAGACTTTGAGCTCAGATTGCTGATCATATTTTGTTACTGGAATAAGAAAGCAGGTGACTTTTTAGACTTTGTGCTGTAATATCTTTATTGTTGAGGAAACTATTCTTATGTCTTTTTCTTCAATATATTTTTTGTTCCTTTAATTCAACAAGCAAAATTAGTGACAATAGTCAGGAAGGTGTCCTAAAGAGTCAAGTGTGGAGAGACTTTATGCCCCCATAATTGCCTTTAGTGTGTTTTCTTTTCATTTCTATGTAAAGGACCTTGGGATGACTTTGTACCCTCATTGTCCTTCGTATCTTACTCTTGAGCAATCCAAGTGAAGACTTTGTGCTACATCTTGATTTGCTGGTTATTACATCCTTTGTTACATTTTGTTGTTACTACCAGGAGTACTCTTGTGGCTGGCTAAATAGTACTTCTGAAAGAAGAGGAGTGTTGTCTATCATTTCCTTTGAGTTTTTCCTTTGATCCACATGCATCATCTCTGAAAAAAGAGAGATGGATGGTTTGTCCTACCCCTGAGTATTATTTTCTATATATATATATATATATATATATATAGGGAACCTCCCCTTGATGAGAGGAGAGATCAGTCCCCTTTTGATGTGGTGAACCTACACATTTGGATGACTAATCTTCCTACTTTGGCTGATTAGACCTATTTTTTTAATCAACACGTTGATTGACAAAATATTCAACCAACATACACACACACACACACACACACACACACACACACACACACACACACACACACACACACACACACACACACACACACACACACACAGAGATGATGAAGATAATTTGGTAAATAAGTTTGTAAATGGTTAAGTCATTAAATGCTTAAAAAATTGAATGGTTATTCCAATTGAGGCATGATGTGATTAAGGATAATATGATTCATACTTGGAATTGATCATTGGAATAATAAAAATTTAATCTATTTCATAATAGTGAAAAGGATGTGTTAAAGGCTAATTAATTGAATTATAATCATTATTTGGAA
Source organism: Torreya grandis (assembly GCA_037957365.1). Classification (NCBI taxonomy): domain Eukaryota; kingdom Viridiplantae; phylum Streptophyta; class Pinopsida; order Cupressales; family Taxaceae; genus Torreya; species Torreya grandis. Next base: position 1,054,465 of record JARHVA010001029.1, on the reverse strand, counting down.
TTTATTAATCCTCCTTAGACGATAAGTACGAGAAAGTTATAACCTAAAGTATTAAACAATTATGTTTTCTTGGTCTAAAGGACATTGACCTATATGGGAGTTTAATTCACATAAGAATGAGGTTAATGATAAACATAATAAAAGTGAATTTGGTTATTTGAACTCATGTGGTAATTAAAACATTGATGTTTTTAGGAATGTTAACATAAACTATTAAGGAATGACTACACTTAACAAGATATTTAAGCAGACATGTATTGACCTATACCTTGAACTAAACCTACCTTATAAAAAGGTAAGATGTTCCAAAATAAAAAATAAGCATGGTTGTTTAAATATCTTAATAAGCTTAACTGGTATATTTTACCCTTTGATCTAACTTTCTTAAGCTACTTTCTAGCAAGATGTCAATCTTGTCCCATGCTTGTTTGTGAATTTGGTAATGTGTTCCAAAGCTTTGTATTACTTTTGGAAATACTCCTTTCCTTTAACATTGAATTCTATTGTGAGTTTTGTGGATATCACTTATGCAATATTAGTGTGATGATTATTTTTTTGAATTTTACTTCTTGTAATTGATTACTGGACTTTTCTAATTTACCCAATGAGGTATAGGCTATGTTATAACTTATGCAGCTACTCAGGTAAGTATGTAAGTTAGTAAAATATTTTTTAGGAAGGCCAAAATAATATTACATTAATAGGCATGAATAAGGGTATTTTTAATAGGTCACTTCTATCTGAATATTAAGTATTAAAATCCTTCCTAATGAAGTCATTGATAATTTATATAATTGGTCTAGTTCTTGTGTGGGCTATAACATAGTTATGGATCTCATTATATTTTACATGCTTAAATATAATTATTACCTTATACCATTATTTATATATTGATATTAGAAAAAAACATTTTTGTTTTTTATAAATTTATCCTAAAGTGGTTGACTCCTTAAATGACCACATAGTTAAAGAGTTTTCTAGATCTTGTGAAATTCTATCACAAGTTCATCCTCTTCTATTCATATATACACTTTCTATATCTATGGATATTATGGTCATAAATATAACTATCCTATGATATAGTAAAATGGATAATACCATACTAGATCGAATAAACATACAATTTGGTTGCATTGCAAAGTGGGGTAGAGCTATAAGCAAGACTTGCTTGTAAAAAGGGGATCACTAATATAATTAAGAATCATATGCAAATAACCGAGTAACAAACACAACCTAGATCCAATATGTAAAAGAGGTAAAATAATTAGAGATAAATTCCATTAGGTGGTAAGCAAGATATATCTAAATTACAAATTATAACCAAGAGGTATCTGACTATTATATAATGACATGCAAAGTTAACATAAGATAAAATAAGCATGAAGATAAGATAAAAATATACTAATCTACTATATGTATATAAACCAAATAAAATAATTTTTTAAAATATATCGATACTTAACTTGGGTTGACTTATTGGTGCAACAATCTCCCCCTTGGTTCAATTGGTACTTTATGATAAATGTTGTAAGTGGAGAAATAAAAGGCAAGGATGAAGACCTAAATATTATTATTTTGGGAATCCAAAGAATAAATGTACCTATTTCATTAAAATTAATTATCAATAAATCTAAATACCTTATGTAAGGATAGGCCTCCAAATATATAAGCTCATATACTCTAATACCTCTTCTTCTACAAAAGATAAGTTTTCATGTGTAATATATATATATATATATATATATATATATATATATATATATATATATATATATATATATATATATATTGACATATTAAAAATGTCGATGGAAAATATTTGGATGAATATGGTATAATCATTAGGAGAAAAAATATTACTACATCACCCATGCCAAGATAGTACAAATGAACAAATAACTATGTCAAGGATGTTATTATTGAAAATGGACCATAGACAAGAAAACAATTGTGTCAACCTTAGTTATATGTGTTCCCTAATTTTTATAATATATCAACCATCGTTGATATATCATAAGACACAGGGACAAAATACAAATAACTCAACATGAGTGTTTTGGAAAATGACATGGAACTAAGTAGAAGAGGCCAAAAGTAGAGAAAAAGCACTGAATGAGGATATAATTAATATATATCAAGCTAATGAGTGTAAATAGGTATAAAAATAAATAATTTGATAAAAATATCACTTAAATTACCATAGGTAATCCCAATCCTGATCTTGGTGCACTCCTTAGAGCATGCATTTAAAAATAAAGATGTGCTAATGAGTCACATGAGAGAAATCATTTGTAACTTAAAAGTATATGTGTATACACTCTCCATTGCATCAGTTGATGATGATCAATGCATGGTTCCATTTGAATGAGAACTAGGATCATGAATTTAACGTATTGGAGAAGATATTTCTTCTTCTCTTATTATAACATTACTTGATCTCTATTAGACTTCTGAGATCAAGACCAACGGATCATAGTTTACACTTTGCATAGTTATAAATAATAATGGAAATCTAGTAGATTATCAATCATAAAATTTATATACCATGAAACATAACTACTCATAATGAGTTATTTTCATTGGTTCAAGCCATCAAGTAATGGAAAAACTATCTTCTTAGTTAGGAAAAACTTATTTGCATAGATCACATGTATTTTTAGTTTATTTAATAACAAAATATAATTGAGCAGTCAAGGAATATAAAGTTAGTTTCTTATCTTAAATAATTTATGTTGGTGATAAAATTCAAAAAGTGGACTTCTAACACTACTACAAGTTTCTCAAGTCATCCTCTTAGGGACCAAAAACTTAGTTTTGTAACTATTTTGCATCTAGGATTCCAAAATTAGGCTTTTCAGTATGCCAATGATTCTAAATTAGGGAACATATTCAAAAACCTTGAACATCGAATTGCATGTAATTTGGTACATTTTCAATTATATCACATTAAGGAATATTTATTGTAGAATTTGGATAAGATTTATGTGCCTTATTATTAACACTATAATTATCATTTGATGGAGGTAAAATACACAATTTATGGTGGTAACTTTGGTAATAATAAAACACTCAACCATTTTTAGTGGTTATTCTATTGGCCTCATATGTAGTGTGATATTCTTAAAATTTTAAGGTGTTATGAAATTTATTGCTACTCCAAACCAAATAGACACAAGCTTGGCTTGAGTGTTCCTCTACCTAATCATTTAATGCCTTGGGAAATTATTTCCATGGAATTCATTAGTGGTTTTTTTGGTTATCTACATGTTCAACAATATGACTAAGTTCATTCCATGCCAAAAGGCCATCTCTTTAAGTGACTTAGCCCAGTTATTATTTAACTTTGTTGGCATTATTTTGGGCTATTAGGTAATATCTTATATGATTATTGTGATATTTGGAAATGGATATGAACAATAAGGATATAAAGGCCTAATGGAAACACTCACAAATGAAATACTTAAATTGATAATAATAAACTATGTTCTTATCAAGGATGCAAAATATTATGTGCAATAATAACTAAAAATGAGTGAATTGATCTCAAAATGAACTTAAAAAGGGGTATCATGGAAATACCACTCACCAAACATTAATAAGATTTTTAAAAGTGTCATCATCATATTAGTTGAGACATAAGTTGAAAAACCATAAGTAAACTTAAATTAAAGGGTATGAGAGGGACTTAAGATTGTAACTAGTTGTAAAAATAACCATGTTAACACCAACACCCCCCACTAAGTGTAACTTAGGAATAAAAAAATGAAAACCTAAAAAAAGTGGGTCCTAAAAATAAGACCTTAATTAGGTACCCATGTACCAAATTATCTCCTCAAAATATAAGAGAATGGAAAAATATGTAGGAAAAACTTCCTCAAACCCCCCATGAGAGGGTGATCAGAGAAGGTCTAATAATTCCCTTGAAGTAGTGTCCCACACCTCAAAGAGAGTTCACAAGTGATGGTTCTTAATATTAGTAAAGGGTTTGGTGGATATATTTATAGCCTAATATGTTGTAGGATAATACCTAAGATCAATGGCCTTCTCATGAATCAACTGCCATATATAGTGCATGTGAATCTTGATGTGTTTGGTTTGTTGATGGTGAACTAGGATATTCAATATATACATACATACATACATACATATATATATATATATATATATCACTATGGTTGTTAAAAAATATGAAAAATGGTTGAGGGATGGTGATATCAAACTCAATTAGTATATTATGAATCCATATAGCCTCAGTGGTAGAATTAACAACCCCCTGATACTTAGCCTTATTCAAAGAGATAATAATAGCATGCTACTTATTAATCTACCAGTTAATGGGTCTTGAAACAAGATAAAATATGTAAATATATGTGAGCTTACGATCCTCATTATCACTAACCCAATCAAAATCTGTATAGCTAATCAAGTCTAGACTAGTTCCTACTACATAATTAATCCCATGTCAAAGAGTGCACTAGATGTAATGAAATATGTGCTTGGATATTTATAAATGAAGCTCATGTGGCTCCTACATAAAGTATGACACCATTAAAAATAAAAAGGAATTATGTTGGGGTGAGTGTGAGTCAAATAGATGAGGCTCCTAACAAGCTGATGATACAAGGTGACCTTAACTAGTGGAGTGGAACACTTCACCTAAATCTTGATGCTTGACATTAAGGGAGTCAATGAAAGCATACAATCAACCATGTGGAATTGAGATAATATATCAATAACATACTTTGGATAAGAAAAATTAATCCTAGAAGAAGTTTGAGTGATATCAATCTTGAGAAAGTAGTCTAAAAAGTCCAATTCAGTCATAGCGAATTGGTCATGAAAATTAGATTTGACTCAACCAATGATGGATCAGTAATTCCTTGTAAGAATCAAGTCATCAACATATAAGACCATAATAAAATGGGATTCATCCTATTTCATAATGTAAACATTCAAATTTGAGTACCATCTCAATAATCTAATCTATAAGAAAGGTGTCCATCTATACGTACCAAGCCCAAGGGTCCTGCTTGAGACCATAAAGAGACTTCCTAAATCTATAAATCAAAGAATTATCTTACATGAAAAACCTATGGTTGATCCATGTAAATCTCCTCCTAAATATCCCCATGAATAAATTCACTCTTCACATCCATTTGATGTACAACCCAACCATGTTTTATAATAATAGTAAGAGTCACATGAATGGAAGTCATCTTAACAATGGGGGAAAAGGTCTTAGTGCATTCAACACTAGGAACCTTTAAGAAGCCTTTGGATACAATACATGATTTGAATTTTCAATAGTTCTATCAACTGCATATTTGGTTTGGTAGACCCAATTACAATGAACCATTTTTATTCTCTTAGGAAGGGGGATAAGGTCTCAAGTCTGGTTCCTCATCAAGGAACTATAATATTCTTTTATTACCAAATCCCATTCAATAATACATGATCCTTCACAAAAATATTGTGGATAATAAACAAGGGAAATGTACACATGTGGAAGTTTTTAATGTTGTGATTGAGTCTTTTGAGTGTCTAAATGATTCTTGATAGAGACTTTTAACTATAAAGTCTGTCAAACTCATTGAGGATATGAAGAATATGGGGATGGATCATTAGACTGTACAACTATTGAATATGACCCCTATAAAGGTGGAGGTAAATAAGAGTCCTTTTAGTCACTTTCATTAGAGTCCACTATAGAGGAAGGAGGGGAATTATGAGAGGCCAATGGAGGAAATGTTTCCTTGATTTGAATGCTCTTCTCAATTAAAAGTTGCTTCATCTCTAGATAAAAGAGATGATACCCCTTGAATCCATCAAGATATATAATAAATAAGTGATGCCAACTTTGCAATTCTAAATAATTGTATTTCCTTAAATGAATGTGTGATAAAGGAGGGGATCCAAAATTTTAAATTTTTTGCACAACTAGTTTCATACCACACCAAGATTCAAAAGGAGTCATGCCTTTCAAGGCCTTATGGGGAACTTAGTTTTTAATGTTAGTGGCATAGTTAATGGCTTCAACCCAAAATTTAGGATCAAGGGACTGAGCGTGAATCATACAAGTAGACATCTCTTTTTGGGTCCTATTATTCCATTCAAAGACACCATTTTTCTATGGTGTGTAGACAATTAAATGTTGAAGTTTAATCCCTTCAAGAGTGAAAAAGTGATGAAGGTGATGGTTCATATATACTTGACCATTATTTGTGTGGAGAATATTGATATACTTTTTAGAATATTTCTTAGCATGAGCCTTGAAAATAGTCAAATACTTCACTCTTTTAGCAAAAGAAGTAGACCCAAGTATATTTCAAATATTTAAAAATAAATGTGATGACATAATAGGTATTGCTAACATACAAGGTAGGAAATGAACCCATGAGATTACTATGAACTAACTCAAGGACTTGTGAAGCCCTCCAAGACATATTTTTATTGAATTTATTCTCTAGATTCTTTCATATGGTACAACCTAAAGATAAACCATCATAAAATTGGATAGGAGGGAGTCTTGTGATCATATAATGTGAGCTAAGATATTGAATATAGTGATATTTTATATGGACAAACTAATCATGCCATAGTTTACCCACCAAATATAAATGAGTGAATAAAGTGGTAGAGGGAGAATGAGTTACAAAGTGGGATATTGCATATAGTCAAGACTAATGATAAGCCTATCCAACTGTAACTAAGGCATTATACCCAAGTTACCAAATATCCACTAAATCAGGAGCAAATTAAACTTTCTTACTATTACAAAGATAAGTGATTTGATAGATGGAAAGAAGTTTTGAACATAATTTGGGAACACACATAAATTATCAAATGAGCCATCATGCATGTAAACTGAACCTTTCCAAATAAAATACATTGGTGTATCATCGTCGATAATAATATGGGGTAATGAATAAGGTTCTAAATAATAAAAATATTACTGATGTGTAGCCCCTGAGTCAAGTATACAGTACTATGAAGATATTCATACTACTAGTAGTGATTATCCTTTCCTTCTCTTTGATTTGGAAGAAGTGGAAGGTGATGAATCCTTTGTGTAATATTATGGAAAATTGATGTGATTATTCTTAATAAGATGGGTCAAATCATCAATTTTATTAACATGACAATGATTGTCATCATGACTAAATTTATTTCAATATGAAAAATTTGGTCTCTCCTTCTACAAATACCTTTTCTTGAAAAAGGATTTAAAATCTATTGGTATATGAAGAGATGATTGTGTACAATCTTTCAATGATTTGTGCATTGGTTTCTTATGCTTATTACTAGACCCTTTTACATGTTATGGGCGACCCAACTATTAGAAGTAGCTACTAAGAGGGGGGGTGAATTAGTAGCTAATAATTTTCATTTAATTCCAAAACCATTCCATCATACATCAAAATGATCTAGCAACATTATCATGAAAGCACATATATATATAAAACATGAAACAAGAGCATACATCACATGAACAAATCATCTATGTAGGGAACCCTCATGGGGGATAAAACCCACTAAACCTTTCAATATGGAATATAGTCCTATAAAGACAAGATTCAACATTTAAACTATCACCAATTAATCAAAGGGCACCCACCCCTTAATTTAGTCAAGCACCACTTGACCTTTAGGTAGTTCCAACTAACAAGGAGGATACAACCCCCTAGGTAGCCAAGTACCAAGTTAACTACCTCTGATTTTATCTCTAACTCTTGATCTAATGTTAAACACACCTGATTATGGGATCCTCTTTCTTTCACTCTTCACCCCTCAATCTCTCTCAAAATAGCCTCTATGACTTACTCACTCAACTAGCCTCTTCTAGGCCTATTAGGTCTAGTGACCTATGTGTCCACCTTAATCACATTGATTAGATAAACATGAATAATATTATTCAACCTTTGATGGTACTTGATGATATATACCTTCTCTTTCAAAGGTTATCTCCTTCGCTTGGCTCCACACATTCTCAACCACCTCAAATAGGCCAATTAGGCCTAGTATTTATACCATACACTCATTAAACCCATCTTGGTTGACCAATATGATTTACATGATATCATTATACTTGTAATAATTCTCCACACATTTTATATGGGAGAGACACATGCTTCATAAGTTATCCATTACCTCATTAGTCCCAAACCTCCATTAGACCTTAATGAGACCTAAAACAATTTAGGCCTACTCACCCACACATTATAACTTGGACTCTTTGGTCCACCTTTATTCTTCACCAATGGATAAAAAACATAAAAATTGAATCCAATATACCCTTTCATAATTTCAAATAGGTCCATACCACTTGGAATAAAAACTCACCTCATGGACCAATCCATTCTAGCCTTCTCGCCAATAGGCCCATAAACACATAAAACACTATCTTCTAGAACTAAAGCATACTATCAATTTACTCACATAAAATCATGAAAAAGTCATATTTATAGGTATTATATGACTTATAAAACATCATAAAATTAATTTTACAACATCACACATGGTTACAGACTTAAAACCATCTCTCTCAAGAAAACCACTCAGACTAGTCATATACAGTCAAAATATAGTCAACCCATTTTGTCTCTCCATAAATAATTAGGGATAGAACATGAAATCAAATACCTTATCATAAATATTTTTAACTTATATATAAACTTAAAATTCATTGTATGCTCTAACTCTGCTCAAATAACCTTCAACTTATCTTGGCAAACTGACCACTTAGACTGCCTATAGCTTCTATAAACATAATCATGTAGATGTTATTATCTATCACTTGAAATAATAATTTAATTCATATAATCCACATCCATATATTATATTTTATCTCTATATAACTCTCAAGTAGATATTTCTCTTGATCACTCATCTTTCATTTGTCTAATAGACCAAATTTTTAGGTCATTAACTCATAGTCTTCACTATTTAGACAAACCACTTTGAAGGCACTACTTCACCTAAGTTTTAGAAACATAACCACTTTCCAAAAAATTAATCACAAGGTATAGTTATTATAAGAATTCCCAAATACATTTGATCCAAACCTACTCACTTGGAACACTTACCTAAACACATATTCACTTGAGTGGCTTTTTCTCGTTAGTATCACAGTCTACATATTTAGAGATAGGACAAAGTGAATGATTTAAATGATTGAAACAAAGGTATAATCATGCCCAAATTACTTCATGTAATTTTATAAAGAGTATCTACCTTTATTTTTCATAAGTTCAACAACTAGGTCTAATGCACCATCTGACTACTATACCTTCTTTTCCAGAAACAAGCACTTTAATATAGCTTCTATTCACTATCAAGACAAATAATTTCCACTTATAGGTACATGAGAGAGTTATATAAAATATCCAATCATAAAATTAGGTTACCCAATCCATTCTGATCCCAAACCATCAATATCTTCTCCATTGGGTCTTTATAAGGGTTTGCAAGCACAAAAACCTACTTATCTTCTTAACATTCACTCATAAAGTTGAGGGCTTGGTTTCTATGAAAAATGATTTTATAATATTCTTAGTATCCTTAGTAATCTTCTAAAAAATTCTTACATTATCATGCAAACTTTACATATGCCAATGAGGATTAGACCTTTCTTATCAAGATAGGAAACTTTCAATCTACATGTACAAGTGTCCTTCTAACATACTATCTTACTTTCTCTTCATCCTCAAGACTTAAAATTTGGTCAAAATATTTTATCAGAATTTTCATACCTCATTCAATTATTAAAAGAGATATGCCAACTTGTAATCTCACATTGACCTTCCATTTGGACCTCACTAGGTCACTATGCACACTAGGTCTAGGACTGCAAGTCAAACTTAGATATAGAAATTATTAGGATTCTTCTTGTACTAATTTTAACTCATAATAAAAATTTCATATGAACTCATTCCATGTTCTATAGTTTTCCTCCAAGTTCTCTCTAGCCTCAATAAGCTCAACATACTAGGCTACCAAGCCTATGCCAACACACTTTGTCTTCTTTCCTTAACCTATAAAAATATAAAAATGATATACACAACATGAAAAACCTAAAATAATTCTTAAATTAGCTCATATGCATCCAAACCTACCTTGCACAACTTCATGCTCAACCTCATCATTCATTATGACATCACCACTTTGTCATCACCTTTGACATCAATACATGACATCATCCTTTTGACATGAATGACAACATACTTCTAACAATATCCCCCTTTTCCATTGATGGTAATCTATTATTTTCCTTCTCCCCCTTTTCCATAAATGACAAAGTGGGCTAAACAACCACCAAACACTCCTTAACATCATGTATGTATTTAAATACTATTTTAGGTGCTCAGGATACTCATATTACCTTTCATACAAATGAATGAATAGTTACTCCTCCTTTGACCTACACTAATCTGAATTTGGTATTCTCTAATCCTTGGACATGTTTACCTATATAACTCACAAGCTCCCTTTTCTCATGTATGAAGATTCAAATAATTTTTCAAAACACGTGACTTGGTTTGATCAAGTCATCATATCAACCTTTTGTGACATGTTCCTTAAGTTCACATTAGTAGCATATTACTCCATATCTCCAACATGAATAGAATAATGTACATATGCTCCCCTTCACATCATGCACATATCTTCAAGCCACTCAAGCTATATAAGTTAGCTCCCCCTAACTCCAAACTCTACAGTCCCCAATTTGACTCCTCAAGTCATAGTTCATGGCATCTTCAACATGTCTCCTTTAGGTCTGAAAGATAACTCTTTAAAAAAATATATCTTCTTGGAAAAATATCAACATCTGAATAAGGCATGTAATGACTTCACAACCTATAAAGTAACTCCTCATAGCATCAACAAGAATCTATGTTTGTCAATGTTCCTCAAACTCCATTCCACTATTCTAAATCTTGCACTTTAGACTCCTTTTTGAGCCAATAAGACCACCTCACAGATGAGAAAAAATTCCATAAGTTCCTTAAAATATAAAACACTCACCTTTATGCTTTATAATTCATCAAGACTCAAAATACTACCAAACACCCTTACATATAATATGTAGTAAATACTAGGTCCGATAGACCTTATTCACATTGATGAACCTATGACACACTTTTGTCTCATTAATGATATTACAAATATGAAAATAAAAGCGTGAACTCATGAAATACATTATCCTTGGTTAATTCTACTTCTCACTAAGATATCTTCATATTCATGACAAGGAACATAAGCAACTCTACCAACTCCAACTCTGTCTTCATGCAAACTTAGAATTTCTTCATCTTCAGAATACATAACTCCTTCATGGGATCAATGGTATGGAAAAAATACCCCTTAGGATCATATAAGGTCATCAAGACATCACTTTAGTCATTATCATAAAGAACACACACCTTAGGGTTTGTAGACATCAAACCCTCAAGTCACTACCTTTCAAGTTTTGGGCTAGTTCTTCAAAACTAAGAGTAAACTGATCAACCAAAGAGTATACACATGATCTTCAGGACATTGATAACCTTTCCAAACACTTAGGAAAATCTCATTGAGTCTCTAAGAACAACAAATAACTCACATTGACACATAGGTCTATCAACACCAAAGTCCTTCACACACAGTCACCTTCCATGAAGATTTTCTTACTCAAATGAGTACTTCTAGATCACTCTTAAGGCATGAAATAATGTTATAATGACATATAAAAAATAATAAATTCTTATAACATCAAAAATAGATCATTATGTGAGTTCTAATTCTTTTTTTCTCACACTGATTTCATTATTTCAAACACAAACTACAATAGTCAACTTTGGTTTGTATTTATTGCGCCTGTACGAACACCTAAACCAAACCACCACTTAGAGGATCTTCTACATAGAGTCATTTTCAAATTTTATTCTTACCTCAACTTTATATCACATCATCTATGACATATATATTCCATTCTTTTCAAACTATTTATCTTCACAAATTTGAATTTTCAAATTCTAATAGTCATATTTCTAGACAAAAATGGCTAAGTATGGAAAAAAGTAAAATATGCCTAAAAGGCTGACTTTGAACCACCATAAATTTTGAAAAGATTCATATCAAGATATGAAGTTTAAAACATATAAACTAGGAAAAAAACTAATCAAATATATATGACCATTTTCTTATGACTCCTCCACATATGTGAATGTTGATTTCATCAATCTGCTTGCTTAGGAATATTTGTCAAGGTGACAAGTCAAACCTAGATCTTCACAAGACTTCTCTAATTAATTAATTTTAATTTAAAAAGTTATTTACATACTCTTTACACCTCATATGACCTCTTATATCATCCTTCATACCCTCAAATACTTATACAACTATCAAACACTTGTAAAACATCTATTGTTTCCTTACAACATGAATTCCTCTATAAAGCATAAATAGAGACACCTTAAATTATATAGATTTAAAAATAAAGAGAAACTAGGAGAATACCATTCCTCCACTTCTTCTTTGAGCCTCTTGATCTTATTCTTTGTTTGAAGCTTTATATACATGATATCCTCTTTGGATTCAACAAATTCCTTCTTCTCTTCTATCTTAGCAAGCATACTATCTTGTCTCTTAGGTTCTTATGCTCAAGATTAACTATATTATGTCTCATAATATAAGTTTGACCTCTTAATTTCATTCTAGTATTGTCATGCACCTTCTTGTGACTTGAGAACTTGTTTTCACAATATCTTTCAATATGACCATATTGATGACAACTGAAACAAACAACATCATTTATATTTTTTTTATTAATGATGATTATGAACTCCCTTTGACTAATTTATTCTCCTCATATAGTCTCTTTCCCTCTTACCAACAATATGACATGAATAATAATTGCCATTGAAAGACTTGGCATACCTAAAAGCAATTAGTTGCCTGATGGACTTCTACACTTTACTCTTGACCTGCTTTGACTTGTCACATTCTTTCTTTGAATTTATCATCTTGAAAATGAGATTCTCATTTTCATCCTTTACATAAACCAACTCAGCCTTCATTTGGTTACACTCTTATTCTTTTGACCTCAAATTTGTATTAGCAATCTCCACATGTTTCTTAGGACCTTGAATAATCAGTATATCTTTTTTGACTATTTCACTTAATTTCTCAAACTTGGTATGAATATGACTTATCTTTTATTTATGATTCATGAATGACATGACCTATTATTTAAGATATTTTATCATTAACCTTAACTCTAAATTCTCTTTCCTTAGTTGCTTCACCATTTTGTGATACTTAGGATCTCCTTCAAGCTATTAAACTTCCTCTAAAGGACCTGCTCTGATACCAATTGTTCAACGTAGCTACTGATAGGGGGTGAATCAGTATTTAAAAATGTTCATTTAATTCCAAAACCATTCCATCATACATCAAATTGATCTAGAAACATTATCTTGAAAGCACATACATACAAAACATGAAACAAGAGCATACATCACATGAACACATAATCTATGTGGGAAAAACTCATGGGGGATAAAACCCACTAAAACCTTCAATATGTAATATATTAATATAAAGACAAGATTCAACATTTATGCCAACACCAACTAATCAAGGATCACCCACCCCTTAATTTAGTCAAGCACCCACTTGACATTTAACTAGCTCCAACTAACAAGAAGGCTACAACTCCCTAGGCAACCAAAAACCAACTCATATACCTATAATATAATCTCTACCTATTTATATGATGCCAAACACATCTGATGATGTAATCCTTTTTTTTTTCACTCTTCACCCCTAAATCTCTCTCAAATAGCGTTTAGGGCTTACTCGCTCAACTGGCCTCTTCTAGGCCTATTAGGTCATGTGACCTATGTGTCCACCTTCATCACCTTGATTAGATAAGAATGATTTAAATTTTTCACCTTATGATGGTATTTTATTACTTTTACCTTATCTTAAAATTTTATCTCCTTCTTTTGGCTCCACACATTCTCAACCACCTCAAATAAGCTAATTAGGCCTAGTATTTATACCATACACTCATATAACCCATACTAGTTGGCCAATATGATTTACATGCTTGTATTATACTTTAAATAATTCTCCACACATGTTACATGGGAGAGAAACATGATTCATAGGCCATCCATCAACTCATTAGTCCTAAACCTCCATTAGAACTTAATGAGACCTAAAGCAATATAGGCCTACTCACCCACACACTACAACTTAGACTCTTTGGTCCACCTTTAGTCTTCACCAATGGATAAAAAACATAAAAAATATATATAATAAACCATTTAATACTCTAAAATATGTCCATGCCACCTGTAACACTAACTCACCTCATGGACCAAGCCATTCTAGCCTTCTCGTCAATAGGCCCAGAAACACAAAAAACACTATCTTCTATAGCTGAAGCATACTATCAATTTTATCAAATATCATCATGAAAAATCAATATTTATAAGTCCTAAATGACTTTAAAAACATCACCAAATTCATTTTTCAACATCACACAATATTATAGACCTAAAACCATCTCTCTCAAGAAGACCACTCAGACTAATCATAAATAGTCAAAATATAGTCAAACCATTTTGAATCTCCACAAATGAAAAGGGACATACCATGACATCAAATAACTTTTAATAAATATTTTAGACTTATATAAAAACTTAAAATTCATTAGATGATCCAATTTTTATCAAACAACCTTCAATTTATCTTTGTAACTGACCACTCAGACTACCTATAGCTTCTATAAACATAGTCATGTAGATGATATTGTCTAGCACTTGAAATAATACTTTAAATAATATAATACAAATACATAGATTATATATGATATCTATATCACTATCAAGTATATAGTTATCTTTTTAAATCATCTTTCATTTGTCTAACAGACTAATTCCTCAAGTCACTAACTCATAATCTTCACTATTCAGACAAACCACTTTGAAGGCACTAATTCACATGATTTTGAGAAACATAATAATTTAAAATAATGGAATCACAAGTAATATGTCTTATAAAAATTCCCTAATACATTTTATCCAACCCTACTCACTTGGAACACTTCCCTAAACACATATTCACTTGATTGGGTTTTTTCACTATTATCATAGTCTACAGATTTAGTGATAGGACAAAGTGAATGATAAAAAAAATTAAAATAGAGGTATAATAATTAATAAATTACTTCATGGACTTGTATAAAAAGTATCTATCTTTCTCTTCCACAATTTTAGTAACTGGGTCTAATTCACCATTTGACTACTATACCTTCTTTTATGGAAATAAGCACTTTATTGTAGCTTCTGATAACTATCAAGATAAACCATTACCACTTCTAGGTACTTGAGAGTGTTATCTACAAGATAAAAGCATAAAATTATGTCACCCAATTGATTCTGATCCCAAACCATCAATATAATCTCCATTGGGTCTTTATAACATTCATTCATAAAGTTGAGGGCTTAGTTTCTCTACAAAATGATTTTAAAATATTCTTAGGACTATTCATTAGCTAATCCAAAAGGCTCAAGTCATCATTAAAACTTTACATGTGTCAATGAGTATTAGAACTTTCTTCTTGAGCTAGGAAACCTTCAATCTACATGTACAAGTGTCCTTCCAATGTACTATCTTGCTTTCTCTTCATCCTCACGACCTAAAACTTGGTCAACACCTTTTACCAACCTTCTCATACCTCATTCCATGATTACAATATCTCTACCATCTTGTAATCTTACCTTGACCTTCCATTTTGACCTCACTAGGTCACTATGCATAATAGGTCTAGGATTGTAAGTCAAACTTGGATATAGATAGCACTAAGATTATTCTTGTATTGATCTCAAATCATCATAACATGTCATATGTACTCTACCATGTCCTAAATATGTCCTCCATGTTCTTCCTAGCCTCAACAGGCCCAACATACTAGGCTACCAAGCCTATGCCGATATACTTTGTATTCTCCCCTTGACCTATAACAATATCAACATGCTAGACACAACATTAAAAACCTTAAAAAATGCTTACTTTAGCTCATATGCATCCAAACCTACCTTTCAAAACTTCATGCTCAACCTCAGAATCATTATGACATCACCACTTTGGCATTACCTTTGACATCAATAAATGACATCATCCTTTTGACATCAATGACAACATACTTCCAACACCACCACTAAGGCTTGTGACTTAGATGGATTGAAAATGACCATTGTGATTAACTTTATCTATTAAAACATCAACATCTATTAAAATGACTCAAATGAAGACATAATGTAGGTAATTCCCATAGTTAGCCGACGAGTCTAAAAGCTAGAAATAAATGTTACACATTTAGAAGGAATCTTGCCTAACACATTGAAGACTAATTGTACATCATTATTATCAATACCACATTATTTAAGTTGTTTTATTGGTTCATTAACTTTGGTGACAGTCTTGGATATTATCAAAACTATTTAGATCTAGATTAGTGAGATCATTATCAATTTGATACCCCCTAACCTTGTCAATTTTAACGTATAATTTTTAAAGTATGTCCAAGTCTCCTTAGGTGATTTAAACTGATCAATATATAAAATATGATCAAGAGAAACAAATGTACACAAATATCTACGAGTTTTAGTGTTTTCAATGAGCCATGCCATTTTTTCTTGAGCATTTGTTGGTTCTTGAATTGTCTCCTCTATTTAGTGAGTACATCATTCACCCATTAAAGCATTCCATGCATGTTATTTCCAAGTTGTATAGTTTTATGAAGTTAAGAAAGGAAATTTAGTATTACCTTGAAATTTTTTTAAGTGCACAATAAAGAACTCAAATAATTTTGGTATAGTCACACACCAAAATTGAACCTTTCCAAATAAAATCTACTAGTGTATCATCACCTATAATAATATATGGTAATGAACAAGGTTGTAAAGAAGAAAACTATTACTAATGTGTAGCCCTTGAGTCAAGTATACACTATTGTGAAGAATTTCCTATTGCTACTAGTGCTTATCCTTTCTTTTTATTTGATTTGGAAGAAGTGGAAGGAGGTGGTTCATTTTTGTAAGATGATGGAAAATTAATGTGATTATTATTAATAAGATGGGTCAAATAATCAATTTTATTATCATGACAATGATGTCCATCATGACCAAATTTATTGAAATATGAACAATTTGGTCTCTCCTTCTACAAATACATTTTCTTGAAAGATGATTTAGAATCTTCTTGTGTAAGAAGAGATGATTGTGCATGATCATTTAGTGAATTTTCAATTAGTTGCTTATGCTTCTTACTAGACCCTTTTTCATGTTATGGGTGACCCACCACCAAGGCTTGTGACTTAGATGGCTTTAAAATTCCTATTGTGATTAACTTTATTTGTTAAAACATCAATATCTCTGAAAATGACTCAAATGAAGACATAATGTAGGTCTTTCCCATAGTTAGCTGATGAATCTAAATGATATAAATAAATGTTACATATCAATAAGGATGATTGCTAACACATTGAAGACCAATTGTAAATCATTATTATCAATATCATGTTCTTCAAGTTGTACTCTTAGTTCATTGACTTTAGTGACATACTCTTGGATATTATCAAAACTAGTTGGATCTAAATTAGTGAGATCATTATCAATTTGATACCCCTAACCTCATTAGTTTGACCATATAATTTTTGAAGTATGTCCAAGCCTCCTTAGGTGATTTACACTAATAAATATATAAAATAAGATCAAGAGAAACAAATATATGAGAGTTTTAGTATTTTTAATGAACCATGCCATTTTTTATTTAGAATTTGTTGGTTCTTGAATTATTTCCTCTATATAGTGAGTACATCCTTTACCCATTAAACCAATCCATTCATGTTATTTCCAAGTTTTATAGTTTTATGAAGTTAAGAGAGGAAATTTAAGATTACCTTGGCAAATTTTTAAGTGTATAATGTAGACTCCGAGTGTCCTACACACTGTGACTCCGAGTGTCAAAATACCCCTTGACCCTCTTGGGATGAACTTAACCCTCTAACCCTTAACTGAGATTATCCATATTTAATTTGGATAAATTTAATTAACATAACCTTTTACCCCTTTTTATGCTTTTACCCTCGATCACCGATGATCACCCTGACCGTCGATGGTTAGGGTCCACCTCCTTAACCAAGAGCATGAAAATATACCCACTTTTATTTTCTAAATATAAGTTTTCTAAATCTTGTCATGAGACATTGCATGGATGATTTATTATTAGATAACCTAGTTAAACATTCACTTCCACATCTTACTTGTGCTTATAATAAGAGAGGAGTTGGAAGGTGAAGTCCATCTACAATTATTATCAAGAGCTTTGTGCATCTAGGAGTTTATTTTTTGGAGGTCAATTGCCATCAATAATCTAACATTCATATTAGAGAGCCAACCTGCCACTACCTCTCCACCAATTTCTCAAGTACTATTACTTTGTCAAAATCAAGTTAGATTCCACCAATAGGTCAAACACCTCAACCACCCACCCAATCAACTTATAGTAAGATAAGTACTTGTTTTTCACTATTAATTTACTTTATTTCCATTTCATAATCTACCCAAGTCTTACCCATCTCTTGGAATCCATATTTTTGATCTTATCAATCAACCAAACTACCAACCCATATCCTCACACAATAACCATTGATGGTTAACTCAACTGCTGATGGTTTATCCAACCACCAATGGTCACCTTGACCATCAATGGTCACATTAACTATACACGATCAACCCAAAAACTAATAGAAAGATAATTTCACCTACCTACATCCAACCAAACCCAATTCTCTATGTTCCTTCCCATTCAGAGACCCCTTTCTAATTTTTTGAATCATACCCCAACTCCTTAGCACTAGTATTAATCAGTTCAATAACTAATTTAATCATATATAGCATATTTATTAGCAAGCATTTTTGTATTTAATTTTAGTACATTTTATTTATTGATGAAAGTACTTTCCTTTCTATTTTTTTAACTTAATTATTTAAAACTTGTGGATAGATAGCCCCTAAAGAAGCTCTTCCTGCTAAGATCCAACTATCGCTAGGCAATCCACTCAATTATTTGTCTAAAAACAAGTTTGATTTAGTGCTATCTTATTTTGAGGTCATCCTCCCAAGCCAAATAAGAACTCTTCATAATCTTCTAAATTCAATGTTCACAAAATCAAATAATTTTTTCAACCATACCAATACTTAGTTTATTCTTTTTCCCTTTCTGAAATAATAAGCAAAAATTCCCTAAAACATTTTGCAATGTTTGACCATGATATGGAGGATTGAAAATCTATCCAAACCATCATCCACTAGTTTTATGATGAGGATGATCTATTAATATAAAAACCTCCTATGAGCCCCATACCAATCCAACAACCAATAATACCTACCCAATGCTCACCTACTCCTCCACTCTCACCTAAGAGTGAAAGCAAGTTTGACCAATCCTCTAGGTCAACCTTTCTTTATATCCATACTATCAACATAGTCACAAGAGCACAACAAAAGGATAAGGGGAAGGTTAAGGTGTTCATTCCTTAGATGTACCCCTCTTCAAACCCCCAACCAACCTACACCCAACTATCTTCATATTCTACTAAACCCAATGTGTCCATCTTAGGTGTTTCCTAATCTAACCCCTCATAATCCATCTAGAGAGTTATCCTCAAACATCTTCACCAGACCCCAATGAATATGATCGTATATGAGTTTATCTCTACTTATCCCCATCACTTCTAATCAATAATTGATGCTTTATAATCCATTGAGGTCCAACATGAGGACCCCCCAACCTCTAGCTGCCTTTGTTGGTGCCCTTCAAATTTATAACCTTGTTACCTTCAAAGACTCAAAAATACCTTATATCCATATTGAGGACCTATATCCCCCTCTCTTTATTACTACTTACATTAATCAAACATACATCAAATGTTTCATGATTAATGGGGGAGCTAGCATTAACATCATTTCTTCCCACACCTACAACCAACTCAACTTGCTAGATAATGTCATGTCTGAATCCTCAACAATCCTTCATTCCTTTAATGATATCATGGATAATACCTTAGGAAATGTCATCCTTCATATACATTTAGGACCCCTCATACTCCTCAAACTATTCTATGTTGTGGAAGGTGAATTCCAATACATCTTATTGAGATGAACCTGAATTCACTCCATGGGTTTCATTCCTTCTAGCCTCCATCATTGCATTAAGTTTTATCATAAAGGCTAGTTCATCACCATCCAAGCTAACCTAAGTCCCTTCTCTATATACAACATGACCTATCACCCCAATGATGTCCTTATACCCCCATCCAACACACCCTCAGTAGCTAAAACCCAACCTTCAACCACCAAAGCAGATATCATATCTCATTTTACCCATGAGGCATCCACTATTTATTCTATTCCTTTGGACCAAATACCTACCATTAACCCTATGAAATCAATGTTCTATCACCTTTCACTAGGAGAGTATCACCTTTTATCACATGATTCTTTCCCTATTCCTCATGAGTATGGGTAACTCACCAACCAACTAAGATACAACCCCAATGTCAGAACTATTGTTTCTTTTGGACCTCCCACTGTTAGATTTGTTTTATCTATGGGGGACTTGATAAATCCCTTGATGCTTCTATCACCTCTCTTCTACCTTGACCATTCACCACTGGTTTCTCTTACCTAGATAAACCAAACTTTACTAAGACATACATTCATTGATGTTCTTAGAAAGGCTTCAGTCTTGGGTGATATGAGCATGGCCCACATGAATTGGTCACCATCAACACTAGGAAGCCACATGAAAATAATGGATTTGGTTTTATCTTACTTAATAAGAAGAAATCTAAAAAACCTGCCTTTATCATTGTTGAAGAAGATATCCCTTTCTCACCAACCTCACCTCCACTCGCATGTGAGGATGATGACATCATGCCACCTAACTTTTTTTTCATCAACATGATCAGCCTCAAACCCTTGACTTACCAAAAGGAAGGGGCGATTGTAACTATCATTTTGATAAATTCCCAACTAGAGACTCTTGAAAGGAAGGGGTGATCATAACCATATATTATATGGTATTATAACTATGCTTACATGTTCAATAATATATGTCTCATATATTATATTCTATGACTATGAGACTCTAATGGATAATTATATAAATGATCCACTATTCATGCATGTTTTTATTGATCCAAATCCTATGTAATTTTACTTGACATTATGGTCAACAATGTTTATAGTAATAAACTTATGTACAATGCCATTATTTCCTATTAGAGGGTATACTCAATAAGACCTACTTCAAAAAACCATGTTTATTAATAGTTATAATGGTGTCACATATAAACCTATCAGGTATATCACATTAATTACCAATTTAGGTATAGTACCCTTGTAGTATGGTTTTACATGTTTCTAGACAATAAGTCATATGATATATTACTTGGACACCCTTGGATAAATAGAATGAGAGTTATCCCATCCAAAGTAAACCAATGAATTAAGTTTATGCATGATAAAAAAAGGTCTTTAATATTTGTGGCACAAATTAAGTAATGAATTTGACATTAGCAACAAAAAAATGTATTACCCAAAATGATTCCTAAATATAAAATAATACAACTTCAAGTTGAAGCATCCATAATTACAGTAGATAAAACTACATGTTTAGATTTATAACTTATACAATTTTAAATCCTAAAGTTACAACTCCTACAATTACACCACCAGAGTTACAATACCTACTCATCAACATCACATAAAAGTATTAACACAGCCTCTTTCCTATGTTCATGCCAACACACCTAAAATGAGTAAACTAAACAATGAAACATTATAACTAATACACTTACTTATTTTCAAGAGTTTTAATTGACTCCTATATCCCTTCACCATTATGAATCTACTAGAAATTATGATTTAGGTTACAATATAAATCCTGAACATAGTTTTTTTACTTCTAGTGACATATAAATACCCTTTTACATGGTCCATATGTTTAGAAATTTACATGGGATTTTTTATTATCATTTCTATCCTATCTCATGTGCTTGAAGGATATATTATATTATATATATCTTATTTTTATACTTTTTTAATATGTCATGCTTTTCATGTGCCTTATTTTGATTTTGGTTGAATAATACTTCATTATAGATTTAAATTGCTTCCTACCTTAATTTTATCCTTGCATCATAATTTTTATAGGTTTGAAATCTATGTTCTTTCCTAGGTTTGGATTGAAATTTTTACAACCCCTCAATTTATGTTACTTGCTTTGTTTCAATGGCCCTTGACCCTTTTGATTTTTGACCCCATTACAAGCACGTGTGGAATTTAAAATGATTCACACACACACACACACACACACACACACACACACACACACACACACACACACACACACACACACACACACACACACACACACACACACACACACAAAGGATTTTTTTCCCTAGCATGTTTTAAGTTTTGAGATAAGTTGTATGTTAATAGGAATCCTTCTCTTCTTTATTCTTCTCATTTTTTATTCTTGGATTGATTGATCACTAATTAATTATTATTTTTTTCACACCTTAGTTTCCACCTTTCTTGGTCCATTCTGATAAAAAATCATAAGAATCATGAAAAAATATAAAGATTTTATTTTTATTTTCATTTATCTTTGTCGATTACTAACTGACACATTGATAAATATCATGCTTACCTACCTATGATAGATACATTATTATGTACATTATTTTTATGGTATTATTTGAGTTTTAAGATATATAGGTTACATATTATCATGGACTTATAAATGTTTTTTAGCTTCATCATGCCCACATTGAGGGGGGTGGGGGATTGTATTTTCATATTTAAAGCATGCATAGGGGAATATTTTTAGTGAATCTCATTTTATATACTTACTAATTTTAAACTTCATATATAGATATAAATTTATTTATCTTACATATTGCATGCTAAATTACATGGATATGATAATTTTCTATTTCTTACCCTATGATTCCTTGATTGTATGAATGTCTATGTTTGTGTGTGTTGCCTATCATATCTTGTCCCATATTATTCATATAGGATACCCTATTCATCATGTTATCCCATTAGTTTATTGCAGGTTAATTTATTTATTAATGGATATATATACTCTATGTGGTTGCATTATTGTTTGTGATTACATTACATATACTATGTGATATCGATAAAGATTAAGGATGACTAAATGAATATTCAAATATATATAACTAGTATATTTTAGGCATTTATAGGTAAATATGGAAGATGATAGGTTATCAGGGGTCTAATGTGAAGGGAAAGTGTCTACAAAGATCTAAATGTACACAAATATTCTAAGTGCGGTAAGGCATGACAAAGACATGATAAAAATGAACTACACCAAAATTACATGTCTAAATAATTCTTCACTTTGATGTGTGTATCAAAGTAAAACATAAATTAAGTGAATACCTAATATTATCAGATATGAGTGGAAGGATGAATACTTTTTACTCTTATAATTAGTTCAATTATGCTCTAATGTCAACAAATAAAATATATGTGTAAGAAAATAAGAATGGCAACAAGTAGATCAATGTCCTAACAAATGGATAATTAATGTAACCAAAAAGAAATAGATGAACTAGGAATGAGATAAGGATAAAATACACTTTATAATACATGATCCATGTTGTCACTCTTATAAATTTGGGATTGAAGATTCATAATGGAAATTTAAAATGGGATTCATTTGCTCATGGGAAAAACTCTAATTCTTGATTAGAGAAGTAGACATATAGAGATATATTTGATGACTCTTCTGATGTCTTTGGTAACTTTGTGAATTTTGTGATATAATATATAGTGAATGAATATTCTTGATAGACTCCACATTTTGAGATGACAGATTGTCCTAAATATCACTCACTTCAAAATAAAATGATTAAACATACCATGTGTAAAATACAAAAGTAATCTTAGTTATTTTAATCATTAATAGTAAATCTAAACACATGTATGTAACTAGAGAAAAATATCATAATGTAAATTTTGATAGGAATATTTGACCCATGTGAGGTTGTAATAGGAGAAGAGAGAGGCAAGTGGTATACCTTGATAGTATCTATGAAGAGGGATAAATGATATTCCCTAATGTAATAGTATGCCCCAAAATGGATAAGATATGACAATGAATGTATCATGTATGATAAATACAATGTGATTAGGTGTATGGACATGAGGCATGAGGGACCAAATTTATATAATAAATGTAGGATCAATGGGCACATGGGTGTAGGAAGATCCATGTAGGCAAGATAGGATAAATAAAGATCATGGACAAAGTATAGATATGATGCCCCTAATTGAAATAAGTAATGTGGTAATAGAACAAGAACATGATCCCGTAATGAACAATGGCATGAACTTATTATAGAGGTTATATAACTGATATAATAGTGTGGATTCCTTGACAACATAAGATATAATTAGTGAAAATAATGAACAATGTGATGGTATGATGCCCCCATTTGATATATATATATATATAAAATTCTAAGAATGTGTGAGTGTGATACCCCCACTGGAAATGAATATATATAAAATTATAGTAATGTGTGGGTATAATCCACTCAAAGATAGTGTGTATATGATAAATAATGGGAACAATAAATATTTGTATCATATAGTCATGTAGGAGGCATAACGTGTTTCCCAAAATGGAAATATATTAGTGATAAGATTACTAAGGAGGGAAAAATGATATGCCTTAGATGGGAAAGATTGACACATACAATAATAGTAGTATGTGTATACACATAATATTTTTAAAATTTTATCATTTATTTACACTTTTCTCTTATAACAACCTATCGAGTTTCAATCCCTCTAAGTGTACACCTTAAAGGGTGCATGAAAAATGGGTGGACAAACTATTGATGCTTCATAATATTTTTATCTAAATCTATCACGTCTATATCCACTAAAACATACCACTTGATATCCTAAGCAATATTACTCCTAAATAAACCATAACTAAGCCAAGATCCATATTTTATAACTATATTGGTTTGGGTTGATGTAGTGTATTATGTTTTGACCAAAATTTAGGCTAGGTTGACCCGAGTCGATGTAATTTCAAAAGTCACAACTTATGCTTCACAACTAGGTCAACTCAAGGTGGCCTAATTTTAGAGTAAATGATAAATTTTTGAGGCGAGATGATTTTTTCAGCTAAAATTATGGAAGGGTTTAGGGTTAACTCACTTATATAAATAAAAGTTTTATTTTAGTCCAATAGAGAGGAACATTCATTTTCACACCATTATTGCTCATAATTATGCTTTAATCTACATTTGAGAGAAGCCATTTCTTGGATTTTGTCTTAGAGGTAAATAATTTATCTTATGGAGGCTTGGATGCAAATAGAATAATTATTTTAGCTTAGATCCAATTTCAACCATTGTTCAAATCACCACAAAAATCTTTATCAAATTACCATTGGCCAAGGGAGAAATTGAGGCTTGATAGGTTCTATTCAAGGTAAGTATTTATAGTCTTAGCTCTTTTATTTAGTAGATAAATATTGCATAATTAATACTTTTTAATGTATAACTCCTTATTTTAATCTCCTCTACACTTAAACTTAGAGTGGCTATAAGGTTATTCAAACTTGACACTTTACACCTTATGTAATATAGGCATCCATTTTCCTATCATGATTCCTTACCCCTTTTAGTTGTGTTTTAACCATCCCTTTATTTGTGTTTCAATATTTGACAACACTATATTACATCAATTCCATTATTATTAATAGAACTAATTAGGGTTATTTCATTATATTGATTTCTTAGAGGCTTTGGAACCCTCTCCATTGATGTTGTGTGATAAGTGTTCCTATAGCTAGGTTTAACAGATCTAATTGGTCATGGCCCAATATAACTAAGTATTTAATAGGTTTTAGTTGATTTACATTCTTTGAGTTTGGATCTATTAGGAATGATAAGTTTTAGGTCTATCTTAATTAGTTGCATAAATTTTGGTGAACCCAATATGAACGTACCATTGATTTTTACTCATTCAGAAAAATATATCCATGGAGGTTGATATAGATTTATTTTTCTATGTTTTATGCAGACTACATCTACGTGAGTTGATCAAATTTAACTTATGTCCATTAGCAGTAAAAACTACATCAGTTTAGGCCAATAACATTTTAATTCTCTATCTTTCTCAACAAGTTTCATCAACATAGGTTGATCTAGTTTAATTTCATACATTTTATTGTTAACCAATTATATTGACCAGGTCCAATATAATTTTATCAATCAAATTTATTTTTATATAATTTTTATATTTATTATAAACTACATCAACCCAAGTTGATCCGGTTTAATTGATATATGTTTTTATAGGAAAATACATCGATGCAAGTCAACCTAGTCTAATTATTGTGCATCTTCACATGAAACTACATGAATATAGCTTTATACAATGTTAATTTTATGTTTTTCTAGAAGGATACCATGAATTAAGATGATTCAATTTTCACGCTTAGATATGCGTCATCTTCAATCACCCAACTACATCGACCCAATCCAGTCTAATTCTATTTTCCATTTATTTTTATACCAACTATATCTACCCAGATCGATATATTTATATTCATAATTATATTCATATTTTTAGCCAATTTCATTAATAAAATTAGTTCAGCTCTATATTTAAAAATTTACATTCTATCAAAATAAATTCTTACATAATTAACTATACTGACCTAGTTTGATATAGTTACAAAATTATTTTATTTTGTATTAAAATTGCATCGACCCTAGTCAATATTTTTCTATTTTCACATTTTCTATTAGTAAACTACATTGGCCTAGTTTGACCTATTTTAATCTATGTATTTTCAACTATTTTTTACATAGACTATATATACTAGCATCAATACATATATGTAGTGTCTAAACAACTACATTGGCCTATAAATATAGTTCTATATGTTCTCATTTTCTACATAAATAAGGAAAATTAAATTAAATTTTTAATAATTAATCAAAAATTTAATTTCAAGTTGATTTTATATTTATTTCCATTTAAAAAAATCTATAAATTAATTTTTTACATTTTTGTCTTTTTGATTGGCTTTCCTTAGAAACTATGTTCTAACAGTTTTCAAACTACTTAACTATTATCGTGAAGGGATACATAGTGTTTTGTTTATAATTGTTGTCTATTATTCACAAACATCATGGCATGAATGTCTTACCCCAATAATCATATCCATATTACAGAGCTAAACATGACATTTAGTTTTCACATACCTCAATATTTAGGAAATGCCTAGGATTCCTTTTTTTATTTATTAAACCTTAGGAAACACACCATTCATCTGATTCTATTATGCATCAGTTAGTGGTTATCACTAAGAAGTTAATCTCAAATTACTTTTGAAACTATGTTTAATGGGATATCAAAATAATGCTTCCTCCATAGTCAGTGCTTTGAAATATTAGGCCAAAACTATCCAACATACAAGCATCTTTGAGAGCCTAAAAATTAGTCACATTCTTTGAGCACATCTACCCAATCTTCATTTTAGATGAAAATTTAGAAAAATTAAGTTAAAATATCAATTTGATGTTTGCCTAATCTATTATGTATTGTAGGATATATCTAGCAACATCATTATAGTTATGAACTATTTGTTAGGACTACATTGACCAATGATGATATAGTTGTCTATGTGTAAACAAACAACATCAACCAAGTTTGATATAGTATATTATTTCACCTTTATTATTATATAACTATATTGACTAGACTCAATATAACACATTTATTATTTTTGGTAAAGTTTTTAGACATGACTACATTGACTAGGCTCGATAGAATTTTATCCTAATATTCTTAGTCTATGTAACTACATTAGCCTAGGATGACCCAATATATTTTTATAGCCACCATATTCACAATATTTTTCTTATAATCCATCGAATTAACCCTATATATTTCATTAAAATCATTTTGTACACAACTACTATATCATGTTAGCTTGACATTGTTCATTTATTGTAATTAGTCACATCTTCTATCAATTATCCAATTTAATCAACATAATGAAAACAACTATCAAAATATTCCTTGATAATCTTATCCCATTCATGTTTTACATGGGTTACTCTTTATCACTTTGTTTACCAACCAATGAAGATCACACTTCATGGTGCAACTACTCCCAATAACCATCTAGAAAGGGAAGGTTGTGAGTTATTTGGAGCGACTGCATGGATCTAAACCCTACATAATGACAACATTCTTCAAAAATTGGGTCGATGATAGAGTAACACTCCATGGTATCATGGTGAAGCTCATGAAGGAATTCATTGCAGATGTTATGGGGCTTCCAATGGAGGGGATAAAATTCTCTAAGCAGACTAGTATATCTAATGAGGCATACAGTAAATTCTCGAAGACGGATGCTAAGGAGCAGCAGTTAGAAAAGAGCGTAGATTTTTTTGACCTGGAACAGATAAAAGGAATTTGGAGAGATGTTTTATGTTTCATCCATGAGTATTTCATATTGGATGGTAGAAGCAAAAGAGTCCATAAATTTCATTTTGTCTTTCTTAATCATTTTAGGCACAAAGTTAGAATTTCCTTTCTTTTCTACTTGCATTTCTCGCTACTTTAAAGTTTGTTCGCTCATAGAAAAAAGGAGAGTCGCCCTATATTGCATGAAGGATTGATTCTAATTATAGAAGGCTTATGCAAAAACAATGCCATTGTCTCGAATCCTTATTCAGACAAAAATAAGGAGTCACAGAGAAAGAAGAATGAAAATGTAAAGGGGAAGGAAAAAGTTAAAACTAAATCATCTAGTTTTAAAAAACAAATTGTTGATGAGGAAACTGAGTGGGAAAGTACATAAAGTTCTGAGGAGGAGAGTATAGAGGAAGAGGAAGGGACGAATAGTGGGGATTCCATCTTTGACTTGGAAGGTAAAGATAAAAGTGAGTATGAAAAAGAAGGGGATACAACAGAGGAAAAAATAGAATAGAAAAACTATGATCATGAGGATAATCAGCAAGTGTTAGGGGGAAGTGAAAAAGAAATGGATATTTATTTGAGGATCCAGCTTCAAAAATAGAGAAGGAATACATGGTTTAGGATGCCAATCATGCTATGGAGACTAGAGAACAAGAAAAGGATGATCTTGTCCACAATGAAAACCCTATTGATATTAAAGAATAGAAAAAAATGGAAAGGGAGGATAAAAATGAAAATGATGAAGTCAATCCAAAAGAGAACACTGAAGATTTTAGTGAAGTTTGGCAGAGAGACATTAGGATTCCCTTCATGAATTTGGCCAAATGCAAAGCAGATGCTATTCTTCAAGTTGATTCATGGATGTATAAGGAAATAATGGGCCTTAAGAAGAGAATGGAAATAATGGAACATAATCAAGAAAATGATCAGAAGAAAATCAATAATTTGGAAATGCAGATGAGAGATATTCCTATCAAACTTAAAGATTATGAGAATAATCTCAAAAAGCTCATTAAGGAAAGTAGGATGAAGATGGAGGAGGTTACTTCTAGAAAATGCACTGCTACTGAAAACCTTGGAAAACAAGCTAATGAGGAAATAAAATCCTTTGAGGGGCCGAGTAAGAGGACCAGACAGAGCTCGAGGAAGAAAGCAATGCAAGAGGCTGCTACATTGGCTACAATATCCATACAAGACACTACTGTGATTGGAAAGGAGGCATCAAAGATGATCCTGGAATTAGAAGATTAGGGTCTTTTTGTTCTTTTTGTTTTGGTCCTTTTTGTTGGATGTTTTAACTAGTTCCATAATCTGGTCCTTTGTTTTCTTAATGTATTTGAGTTTCCAGGTCTCTGTAAAACCTGGGGTCTTTCCTCTTACTTTCTTGTTTTGTGGTTTCAGGTCCCTGTAAAACCTATTTTTGATGCTGCTCTGTAGTAGGTGATAGGTTTGTTTTTCCTGTGGTTCATTATTGTTATATCCTTCTTCCTTTGTTTTAGGGTTTCGGGGTCCCTTCAAAACCTATTTTTACCTTAATCTAAAACATGATGTATATCACTCAAAATGATGACTTAAATGATTGACATATATTCAAAAACCTAGATGAAAATACAATTTATACCCCTAAAATAAATGGTAATTTATCCAAACTTCCTTAATTCACCACTAGATAAATTGATACTAACCTCATAAACCCCCCTCTAGGGAATCCTCCTATCACTAATCTAGGGAATGCCCCTCTTGCCAATATTGAGACTCACCCCTCCTAATAATCAAAATACACCTATTGATACAACTTATATTCTTTCACAAATGATTCAACAAATAAATGTTATGCAAACAACTAACAAATCCCAAATGCAAAATCATATCTTGAAAATGACAAGTCAACCTCCCATCATCTTGCCTCAACATAATTTTGTTCTCCATCCTCTTAGATTTTCTAATGAGAACAACGTTCCTCAACATATTATGCATAAAAGAAATCTCCAACATCTTAGAAATGAACCTTTATCTCCCTTTATTATATTTATAGACATTTGAAACATTGGTTCAACTATTACATATGATAAGACTAAGGATCCGACTATTTCCATTAAATATTTTGGTAATTTTTACAATGAATGGGTCCAAAATAATACCTTCACTACTACTAAAATTCTTGTCAAAATATTTACATGAGATGCTTTGTAATGGTATAACCAAATCCATCAACATTCCATTTTATAAATAAAATATTTAGTCAATGTTTTAGTTGAGGAATTTCAACACACTAATCTTCTTGAAAATAGCCTTAGCCATTTCATAAAATTTAATCAATTACTTAACGAATCCAATCACATTTATCAAATGATGGAAATATTTAGCTCATAAAGAATATCATAACATGCTTGATGATAATATTTAAAATCTTTATCACTATCTTAAAACTTTATCTTCAATAAAAGGTCAAAATTTTCTCGCCAAACTTTAGAAGATGCTTTTGATCAAGCCAATTTTTTTTTTATTGTGACTCAATTTGAAACTTCTCATAGTCTCATCAAGGATTATTTACAAAATTTTACCAATTCAATAACCATAACTAATTAAAAGCCTCTTCAAACTTAAATAGGAGAAAACTAATCATATATTCAAACTCCCTCCCACTTACCCTTGAATGTGTTAGAAATGAGTAAGTGATTACCTCCATATGAACCTTTCAATCAAACTACCACCACTCTTCCCTCATGGTATGATCCTAAAAACATTTTTTGGTTCCATGTTTAAATTTATCATTCTCATGAAACATATCCTTCTCTTAAAAAAATTATAGTTTCCTTCATGTTAGGAGGTGCTTTCAATCATTATTCTATGATAAAGGCTCATAATGTTGAATATCTTAAAGATTCTCAAAAGATATTTTTTTCTAAATCTACCAATAAACAATATCAAAAATATTCTTTCAATCCCAATATATGACATATAAATTAAAATTTTGTCTTATTGATGTTAACTATGATCAATATTTTACTAACTCTTAGTATGTGAACATGGCTAAAGTCAATTATCATCATAAAATCACTCAAAAAGATCCTATCACCATAACCAAAAAGTCCTCCACCAAGGAACAACTTATAAGAGATACTAAAACTACTCCATCATATTTATAGCCACCCAATAGTGATGATCCATCGCCACACATAGAAAATCAACCTATTTCCACTATTCATACAAAGAACATTTATAATCAACCTAAGCCTCATGCTGATTCCTCTTCCAAACCTCAATTAAACTTTTTAGATTAACTTAACTCTATGACTTGTAAAATTTCACTCATTAAATTATTTAGAACTTATACTTATTATCGTAAGTTCCTTATGAAATAATATTAAGACATTGAATAAACCCCATCTAATGATTCCAAGGTACCTATTTTACCTTCTAAGAGACTTTGCCCAAAAAAGTTCACGTTATCAAAAAAATATGTTCTTTCACAAGACCCACCATATAATTTCTTGAAGATGATATGATTAAGGATGAAATTATTTTTTGAGATGATGATCCACCACTCTTTATAAATTTTGGAATCAACAATACCTTAATTAGAAAAGTCTTAGTAGAAGAAGGTTCAAGAGTTAATGTTTTATCTCTTTGGATTATCCAAAAAACTAGATACTCTAAAGAAAACTATTGACCAAATTTGAACTTTAGTCAAATTGGATCAACCCCTACATCTCTAAATTTTTTATAAGTTTCCATATGTCCCATAGGGGTCTCATATGTGTCCAGATATCTCACTTATCCCTAGCTTAGCCTTGGTCTAAATCCATATTCCTTATACTAGTCTAGTCAACCAAGGTCAACTTCGGTCAAACATGATAAAAAGGTCTAAATTATCTTGAAAAAATCCTAACATGGTCATTTAGGTGTTCTAAGATGTGTCTAAGTCATAAATTTGTCCTTCACCATGTTTCATATGCAAAAGGTGCCTTTTGGTCATATTTCTAGCTCATTAAATGACTTGTACGATTAATCAAGGAATCATATTTGTCACCAAGGGAGATTTAAATGTGAATGGGGTTAGAACATATCAAGAATTAGTTAGATTTAGTTCAAGAAATAGTATTATGCATAAAGAGGTAGTTTTTCCTTGAAAATAGGCCCTTATTGGCACTTGTACAAACTAGGGAAGTCCACTTTCAGCTAAAAACACAGGTAACATGTATTATCAACTTCATATGATCTATACCATGCCTTTTTTTAGAGAAAATGTCATAAAGTTCAAATTTTTCTTCTTTTCCTTCTTTTAACCTTCACAAGCTAAGAAGTGTCAACTTTGCATGCTTGGTGTGCGCTGTACAGGTTGATTTGGGATGAATGCTCTTGGGGGTTAAAATTAACCTAAGTTTAATTAAAACTCATGGCAAGAAGTCTGAGTTTCATGTTCCCTCCTTTATGAACCATCACTAAGACCTTAGGTAGATTTTTATGCTTCTTCCTCTAAGAGGGGTCACTATTTGAGATACCTTCAGAATTCTTTATTTTGTTTTGACAACTTTGATGGTTTAATATGTTTTCTAGGACATCCCCATAGGTTTTATCATCATATTATAAATTCTAGAGACCTCAAGAAATAAATAAGCATCTTCTAAGCTTGTTTGGGTTTGTCATTGTCTGTTATTTTCATCTAAAGGCACCTTGAAGATGGTTTCCACATAGAATATGGTGTTTTGAGGTTGTTTTGAAAGTTTTATTAATGGAAGTTATCCATGTGAGGGATAAAAATTGCATTTTAGGTGGTTTGAGAGCCTTACCCTTGCATTTTCTTGCTCCTTCTATGCTTCTACCTACACATAGTCAAAACCTTCACCTATAGGCCTTGATGACATCATGCTAATGTTGGGAGAGATGTACTTGTACTCTAATTTATTAACATTGTCTAATATGCATAAACATGCCTAATAGAGCCTTTCCTAGGCTTGTTTTGGTCTTATATCATCTTCACTACCAAGCATACAGTCAAATGCATACCTGCATGTGACATCAATAGGGTTTGAAGGTTTATACAAATTTATTTCATAAGGTCAAGCCTTTATGAGGTTTATGAGGCAAGTTGATGGATTAGAAAACATGATTAATACCCTTGAAAACTCACTAGGTGTTAGATAAGCATCCCAATAAATATTTCTAAGTTTTAAGACCATTTTCCCAAAAATGATAAAACAAAGGACTTGTTGGTTTTATGAGTAACATATATCATAGTCTCAAGATCCCTTTGATGCTCCTAATTATTTGGCCTTATATTCGTTAGAATGGATAATTAATGTCACCTTAAGGAAATAATTCCAACTATAAGAACATGGAATGAATGAATATAATAGCTTAAGGAGACAAGATGAAATAAAATATAATAAAACATGTCAGGATAGAATATTGAACATGCCATGACCACCTATAGGCCTCCATTCAAGCATAAAAGGTTAACCTACAAGGGTCAGATAGGTTAAATAAGAGAAAGAAATGTTTTGTACATATTTGGTGTGGTATAGTCTATTTTAAGTGACTATTCAATGTTTATACAATGTGGGGAGATCCAAGGTGAGTTCAATAAATGTTTTCTCATGGTAATCATCCAAATCAACCCCTATTTTTAGCACCTACAATTGGGTAAAAACATGGTACCTCAGTCTAAGAAAGAATCAAGCAAGATAGACAATGTTTGAGATTTAATGGAATAGATATGGGAAATATAAATGAAACATACATTGATTAACCCCAAAGGGTGTCTGGAATATTTGGTACATACCATGACAAGGTAAAAGGGATACCCTATGACAACCTACAAGTAGGGGTTAAGAAAGAGTGTCTCAATTTTGAACTAGTATGAAATACAATAAATATTATGGCATTATTAAGGGAGGTGAAACTATAAGAAGTAATTTTATGGAATTATAAGGTCTCAATGGGTTATAATAAAATGAGATGAGCTTCATGAGCTCTATAAAGGAAAAACACACCTACATGCAAGGGTAGAAGTACAACATATTAGTCAAGTAGACAGTGAATAGGAAGGTTGATACTAGAATGATGCCTTAAGCTTTGAAAGAGGATGATAGTAAAAATAGGTAAATTTAAAAATAAGGAGGTTTATTTATAAATCTACACATCTTTTTTAAATATCATTAAATACCAATAAACACCTACAAACAATACTATATCGATCAAGGTAGGGTCTAGACAAACTAAGGCTACAATATGGTATAAACCCTCTATGAGTGAAAATAAAGTGGGAGTGAATTAATTAGGATAAATTATGGTATAATTGATGTAATATTATGCTTAATAACCTCCCAATATTCCCAAACATCTTTCTCACTTGGCAAATAGACTACAATTCATACAAGTAAGCTAGGAAACCCTTGGTTCAAAGGGTAAGCATAAGGAATCCACTAAGGAGAAGGGTTTTGGATGGTTTAAAAAGATACATGAGAAAAAATTAAAGGTAATAAACATTTATATGAATATTATAAACATGAAATTGGTTTGGAAAGGTTACCTACAGGTGTATTTACACAAGAATGCAAGAACATAGGGTTTTTATCCCCCTTTTTAGATAAGTTTAGTTGGTTAGGTGCCTAAATGAGGGAATATGACCCTATAATTTGGTATAAAGACTCATTAAGAAATATAAAACTAAAAAAAATCTCATTATTCCATAAGGAATAGGGATATATCTCTCTATTTTGTTTGAGAGATTAGCCACTCATGAAAATCAAAACTTTGGTCTACCAAGCAAAAGATGGAAAAATGAGTGAATGACCTAAGACGAGTAATTGGTATTTTAAATAAAAATTTTGTGATGTGTATGAAAGGTTAAATTAATATTAATGAAACTCACACAAGATCCAAACACTCAGACTAACCTGATTGTGCATGCATACAGTCTAATTTGGCATGGTTCCACTAGGCCAAGTTGGCAAAAGAGAGGAAAGTGATGAAAGTAATGTTGGAGAGGTTGTGTTATGGATTTTTAAGAATAAATAAAGTGTGAGAATAAAAAATATACCATATTAATCATGTTATATAATCCCAATTGGTTCAAACTTGTAGAGGATATGTTAAACCCACTAGGCTTCCAAGAGACCTAGAACCATGTTGAGGTCTATCTTCATTTCTAACCCTTGGAATGATATTTGGTTGATTGAAACATGATTTTAAGATTTAAATATACATTTTTTATCTCTTGGAGTGTATATAAACCTATATGAGATCAATTTATAGCCTTGACACAGTCCAAGCATGCAAAATGAGAAGAAAATAGGCTTGATGGGTGTTTTCAAATACTCATATATTTTATAAGGATATGAATGGGAACTATAGGGATTTATGGAATTTATTAGGTCCCCTTGGAATAAATATTGTGTAATTTGGAGGTAGGTTCAATGTCCAAGTTTTATGAACAAAGCTTAAGACCTAGAACTACCTAAAACCCTACTGAAACCTTAGTTATGACCCGACAAGGAAAATGAGCTTGGAGAGAACCCATAATGGAATAGTTTTGAAAGTAAAAATATTGGATCATAGAGAGGACTCAATCAATCTCTCACACATGCAAGGATATCTACAAAACTATATAGATAATACGCAAAATATGGTTTTTCTCACCTTTTGTGTTTTACAAGGTCTATGATGTTTTAGAAGGTGAAATAAAGTTTTATTGGAATATAAAGACATATTATAACTATTTATAGTCATTTAATTCTATTTAAATTTTTTTTAAGTGTCTAAACTAAATCTCTCTTTGTAGTTAGTCAAAACTGGCACGGTGGACACAAGGGTGAAAAGTGTGGAAGGCTCAATTAGATGTCATTTTAAGGTGAATTTTAGAGGTATAAGGCCATGGATAAGATTAATATGTGTCATTAACTCCATCCCATGTATTTTAATGGTAAACTAAAAATTATTTTGAGACCAAGTGTGAGTGGTGACTGATATAAGGAGTTTTAAGACTATAGACAATGATTGTTTCATTCAAGGAGTTTAAAAAAGTGTAGAAATGAAACCAATGGATGTAATTTCATGAATTAAGGAATTAAATATCATCCCAATCATAAAAATTGTCCCTAGTTAGTGGTGGGATGTTCAAATAGATTCAAATTATGAGGGTAGTTTTTTGTGCAAGGATTGAAAGTTTTATGCCACTTTTCACAAATCTCATGACTTGTGTGCACAATTGGACCTCATTAATTTTCATGGTTCAGATAATAAATTTTTATCATGCAAATGTTAACTCCTTTTTGAATGTTGAAACATGTCCAAGTGACCTTTGAACTTCCTTTGCTTTGCCTCTCTCTCAAAAGCTATAAATATAGACTCTTTTGCATCTTTTTGGTAGCCTCTGTTGGTTAATGGGGAAAATATGGCCAAATTTATACTTTAAATACTATTGAATAGATATAAAAGTGATTTTTACACTCACATTATGTACTATTGAGTTTTTATTATAATCTTGTTGATCTTGTCTAGTGAAAGATCTTCTTTTCTAGCATGTTACTCTTGATTGTCTACCAATTTGTAGAAAGGGTATTGTTACAGGTCCTTATTAGTATTCCTTCATAAGTGTATATGTGTATTATAATTTTTTTATGACTTTATCCCTTCATTGAATCATACATTACCCTCCTAATTATTAAATACCTTCTTGAATCTAACATATGAAACAATGATGTGACAATGCATCCTAAGTTGTGAGTTTTGTTTGAGAGAGGATTTGTTTGTCTTTTAGTAGTAGATATTTAGTCAAGTGGGAGGATATTAAACATTATTGAATCATATTTTTTTGGTTTTC
This sequence comes from Torreya grandis, assembly GCA_037957365.1. Classification (NCBI taxonomy): domain Eukaryota; kingdom Viridiplantae; phylum Streptophyta; class Pinopsida; order Cupressales; family Taxaceae; genus Torreya; species Torreya grandis. The sequence goes on along the minus strand of JARHVA010001029.1, from coordinate 1,017,028 downwards.
TTAGTTTTTTTCCTAATCCCTTTTCATCTACAAGTTGATAGGCAAAGAAGAGCTTCAAAGAGTTCATCAAGGGAATTATCCCTTCTAGAGATTCATCTCTCAACATTATCACTCATAGAAAGAGGGATGTATCCATTATGCCACTTGGATGAGGATATATAGGAATATCCTTAGGTTTTTAAATATAAGTGTCAACAATTTTTGGCATGCCTGGTGGGACTCTAATTCCTAGAAGATTGTCTAAGATTGGTGTTGGTCTTGGCATAGTTTTAGTTACAAGAGCATTTACATTCAGTACCTGGTGACTCCATTAAAGTTTTTATCTCTTTGGTTGATGAACAATTCCTAATTTACATGACAAAGGTGATCACTAGGTTTCTTTATAAATGTTTTCCTTTTGAGTTTTTGTAATTACCCTTATATTCTGCTAGAAGGTTTATGTTTGTGAACACCCATCGTTATTCAAGAGAATTTGTGTTTAAGAAGTCCAAGTTCTTGTTGATTTTAGCTCCTAATACACTTGAATCACACTCCAATATGTAGAGGCCTTTCCCTTTTATGTATTTTATTAGGTCATTTCCATTAAACCTTCCCCAATATGAGCAAATTCCAAAAGTAACCCTTAAGAGTGTTCCATCCTTTAGTAGAGAAGGTCCTATCACTCCTATTGAGCATATTAGGAATATGGAATTTTTTTGTAACATTCATAACATTACTCAATATAATGTTTCTATTATAGTTATAACATTATATTTCAAAGGGAAAGCCTTAGATTGGTATGGGGCTTTACCTCACAACTCTATTGCTACATGAGATGAGCTAGGAGAACTTTTGTCTAAGAGGTTTGAAGAGAAAAGTGATCACCTATCACTACTTGAGAAACTAACCACTATTAAGAGGGCACCACAAGAATTGATGCAATATTTTAACACTAGGTTTCAAAAGACATGGGATATAATCCTAGCTCTTGTGAGGCCTACTCCAAATTATGCCTTCTTGTATTATTTAAGGGCATTGAATAGTGACATTGCAATGATGATTCAATCTATGGGTGGGAATATATTCCCTGATGCTTATGACATAGCCATCAATGTTGAGAATTTAATTTTCCAAGTAGTAAAAATATATCCAAGACCACCAATGTTAATATTCCCTAATTTGTAACCTCGTAGCCAAGTTGTATTTCCCACTTTAGTTCCTTTGCCTAGTTAAGAAAGGGCTGCTATTTCTACTCAAAATAAGATCCATGGAGTTAAAATATTTCTCCAAAATGTCATTAATGAGTTGGTTTCCCTCAAAAGGCAATAATCCCAAGGTTATAGGCCATACCAACCCTATAATTAGTTTGGGTAAACCAATAGACCTCTTTTTTAAAACAACATGCAAGGACAATGTCAAATCACCCATGCTAGGCCTTATCAAAGATATAATCCTAATTCTCCTTCATCCTCTAAATATATTATTCCTATTGAAATAAATTGGTTTAAAATAACCATGCTATCCATATTTTGAGAAAAACCAAGAGCAAGTTACTTATGCAAATGATATGTAGAACCAAACCATGGCAATGCAAGGAAATTAATATTTCCAAGTTTCAAGAATAAAGGACCAATGCAAGTTGGGGTGGATAATGGTCAAAAAAAATATGAATCTACCCTCATAAATCATTTGGAGGGGGAGTTTTTTGCTATCAACCACTTGGGGAATACAAGTAATATGAATACTAGTGTTGCCTCTAACACTAGGTCCAAGAAAAGGGTTGTTGAAGAGCCACAAGGAGCAGCTCAAGGACCTATTTTGGTCCCCACTTCATCTCCAATGTTAAGTTATTCAAATTTATATCCTATATTTCAATAAAGTCAAAAGTTTTAGAATGTGAAGATAGTTCCTATTCACCCTTCTTCTCAACCTACACTACAAGGAGCTAGTGTTCCTAAGTAGCCCCCAAAGGTGAACAATTCTTCCATTAATGTTGTAGACCAGATGAAGAAGATACACATAAACATATAATTATGGGACTCTTTGACAATAACAAGGTAGAAATATATGCTCCAAAAATAATTTCAAGGATTGAGTAAGCAAGTGGGCTCATCTAGGAATGAAAATGTTGTCCTAGTTAATGAAACTCAACCTATAGATGGTCAAGTGAAAAAGAATGAAAAAAATCCTCCTTTATACCTATCTCTAATCATTGGTGATTTCTTGGTTTATAATTTCATCATAGATAATGGGGCTATAACTTTAGTTATGCCCAATTGTATAGCGGATAAACTAGGCATCAAATATGAGCTAATGACTAAGGGAGTCTTACAATTATATGGATCACTAGCCAAGACTTTGGGGGTATTTAAATATTTGAATTTGATTCTTCATGCTTTTACTACCTTTTTTATTCCTCACGATGTGGTTGTGGTAAATTTACCTCCATACTTTTCCCTTTGCTTATCAAGAGAGTTTATAGCTAAGATAGGTGGATGCAACCAATTGGTCCTACATGGTGTTTAAGACAAAGTATGGCACTGAGGTGAAGATTGAATAATAACCTATTCATGAAAGTCACTTGGAGACTTACACACCTAAATTGGAAATTTCAACATGCCATCATTGATGAAGAAGAAATCCACATTGACCAATCTCCAAAATCTTCCCTTAAAAGAGTTTTTGATTTGTACTTAAATGAATAGGGAGATAAGCATTATGAGCATGATCCTTACAAGTTCATAGAGGAAGCTTGTCTTGGGGTGTATTGTATGAATGAGGAGAACTCTTTCATACCAATCTTAGTGAAACCAAGTGAGAATGTGAATGGTTTATGATAGCTTTTCTTTGATGGGTCAAGAAATAAGATTGGGGTAGGTGGTAGAGAAATCTTAGTTTCACCTTATAAAGAAAGGTACTATTCAACTTTCAGATTTCAATTCTAATGTACTTGTAATGTGGAATAATATGAGGCTCTTATTCATGTCTTTGAATGGGAAAGGAAAAGAGGAGTTAAATAGTTTCAAGTGTTTGGTGATAGTGAGTTAGTTGTTAATCAAGTGAGAGGGTAGAATTTGACCAAGAACTCTTTGCTTAAGTCCTATAAGCATAGAGTATGGGATCTTGTGGAAGATTTCCAAGATTTCAACATCACATATATTCCAAGAGAGTAAAACAAACATGCTAATAGGTTGGCAGCTATTGGATCTCAATTTGATGTTCCAAAAGGTATAAAAGAGGATAAGAACCAACCTCATCTAAAGATGATTGTAAGGCCCTCCATACTAGATAATGTCACTAATTGAAAAGTGTTTGATAGTGACCAAAAAATAGCTCTATTTATACAAGAGGAGGCTTATTTTTCTTCTAAAAATCAGTCCAAACTACAACAGTAATATGGAGAGAAGATTATACAATTGAGATCCAACAAGCTTCCTAAAGGCCTAGTACTCTTGAGAGCATATTCAATGAGGATGACCAGATAAATAAAGAGAAGTTAAGCATGTATACCAAAAAATATAACTATGATAAGGTATAAATATTTAAGGATAAGTTACTTGCACTTGGAAAAGTATGCACTAGTCAAGAGAAACATGCTTTCATTGAGTTATGCAAGGAGTTTAGTGATGTCTTTGCATGGGAGTATAGTGATTTGAAGGGTTTTGATCCAAGCCTAGATCAACACATCATATATCTAGATGAAAATTCCAAGCCTATTAAGCAAATACAAATGCCAATCAATCCTAATATTGAACCCCTTATGAAGAAAGATCTCACTAAGTTGATTGAGTCTAAAATCATCTTTCCTATCAAGCATTCATCTTGGTTGGCCAACTTAGTCCTTATTAGAAAGAAGAATGGGGAGATAAAGTTGTGTTTTGAATTTATGGACTTGAATAGAGTTTCCTTGAAGGACCATTATCCCCTCCCTTCAATGGAACAAATATTTCAAGTTGTGGTATGTAGTGAGAGGTTTTCTCTCCTTGATGCGTATTCTAGGTACAATCAAATTTTGGTGAAGGAAAGTGACCAATATAAGATAGAATTTATTACTAAATGGGGTACATATGATTATATAAATATGAGTTTTGGATTGTCTAATACTGGAACTAATTTTAAACGTGTAATAGATATGGATTTTCAAGGACTAATCAATGATATTATGTTGGTGTATCTTGATTATATAACAATTTTTTCCAAGGATGTAAATGATCACTTGAATCACATAAGGCATATTTTTGAAAGGTGTAGAGAGTTTAGGATATATATAAATATAAATAAATGTGTTTTTAATATCCATGAAGACAAACTCTTAAGAGACAATGCCTCTAAGAAGGGCTTATCCATTGATCCTAAAAGGGTAAGTGTCATCTTGGCATTGTCTTTGCCTAAACATAAGAAAGGTTTGAAAATTTTATTAGGTAAAATAAATTTCATAAGGAGATTCATTCTTGATTTTGATAACTTGGTTAAGCCTCTAACCTCTATGCTAAGTAAGGATGAAGTGTTCACTTGGACAAGAAGGAGGAAAGAAATTTTTGAAGAGATCAAACAAGCCATTTCCCAAGAACCTACTCTTGCAAGTCCTAATTTATCCAAATATTTCAACTTGTATACCTTTGGGAATGAAGAGGTAATCTCTTCCATGCTTACTCAAGCATATGATGAAAATTTATAGAATCCTATTACCTTCTTTAGTCAAGGTTTAGAAGGCTATGAGGTAAGATACACCTATGTTGAGAAGCAAGTACTTTTAGTTATTAGGAGCCTAAAGAAATTTAATTATATGTTATATAATAACATGATTCACATATTTTTACCTCATCCTAGTGTCAGAAAATGTATCTTGAGAAAGGATTTGAATGAGAAGAGGGTAGGTTGGATCACAAAAGTGATGGAATATGATGTGGAAATCAAGACAACCAAGCTAGTGAAAGGAAAAGGGTTATGTGAGCATCTTGCTTCAGACTTGGAGCAAAAAAAGGTTTTATTGGCACTCATAATGACCATATGGTAGCTACATCTTCACCCATGAGGAGTTAGACACAAGAAATTATTCATTTTCTTCAAACTAGTGAGTGTCCACAAGGCCTTGATAGAGTCAGAAGAAGGTACTTTAAATTGCAATCTATTCCTTCTATACTTGTTAATGGAGTTCTATTTTGGAAGGACTTCTCAGGTGTGTTATTGAGGTGCATCAATTTAGATCAAATTGACAAAGTACTATTTGAGTTTCATGATGGACTAGCTGGTGGTCATTTTTCTCTAAGAACCACAACTATTAGGATTATGAGGGCTGGATACTTTTGGCCTAGCTTATTCAAAGACACTCATGATTGGGTAAGAAAATGTCAAAAGTGTGCTCTCTTTGATGTCAAATAAAAGATTTTTTCCTTGCCTCTTCATCAAATTCTAGTTGATGCACCATTTATGCAATGGGGTTTGGATTTCATAGGCCTAATCAATCCACCTTCTAGTGTTAGTCATAAGTGGGTGTTGATTGCTATAGATTAATTTACAAGATGGGTGGAGGATATATCTCTTAAAGAGGCAAATGAAAGCCTAGTCTTTGAATTCTATGAAGGTATAGTAACAAAGTTTGGGGATCCTTAAAAAATAATCTTAGATAATGCATTGGATTTTATTGGAATAAGGATAAGTGAATGGGATTTGAAGCATGATATCTATATCAGCACCTCCTCCAACTATTATCCCCAAGGGAATGGAATAACTAAGTCTACAAACAATAATCTAATTAGGATCATAAAGAGGATAATGGAGGAGAACCAAAGGACTTGGCATTCCAAGTTGAAGATAGCCCTTTGGGCTGCCCCAAAAGGGGAAATTAGAAACTCACCATACACACTTGTTTATGGAACATAAGATAGACTACCCATTTCACATGAGTTACCAGCTTTGGACCTCACTTATCAACTACAATTGATGGAGAATGAAAGCATGGAAGTTAGGTTATGTGAGTTGATGAAGCTTGAGATAAAAGATCAAGCTATGAAAACTATGAGAGCTCACAAAGAACAAACCAAGAGATATTTTGATAAGAAATACATGCCAAAACGTTTCAAGGAATGATACATTGTTTTAATGTGGGATGAAGATAGGGCCAAGCCTAGAAGACAAACAAAGTTTGATGCTTTATGGAGTGGCCCATATGTGATCACATAATGTAAGCAACACAATGCTTTACAAATCTCAAGGTTGGATGGAGAGGAGATTCATATCCCATTCAATGTAATACATCTCAAATATTTTTACTAAGGTTCTTCTCTCTCATTGTACATAGTTTCTTGTTTTCCTTGTGTTCCATTAGTGCTTAGGCACAAGTGTGAGTTTTATCTTGTATCTTACCTTGTTTTGTTTTTTTGCTTGGTTTTGATTTGTTGGTGTGTTGTGTTTTTTTTTTCAAAGTCCTTTCTAGTTTCTCCAAGAATCCATTCACTCCATTGGCCCTTAGTAGGATAAGGCTACTGGTCCTTAACATAGGTAAGCATGTTACCCCTAGGAATTGCCAAAAGTGTTGACCAGATTTGAATTTTAGTTAAATTGGGTCAACCCATACATCTCTAAACTTTTTATAAGTTTCCATATGTCCTGTAGGGTTCTCATATGTGTCTAGATATCTCACTTATCCTCAACCTAACCTTGGTCTAAGTCCATCTTCCTTATACTAGTTTAGTCAACCAAAGTCAACCAAGGTCAATCTTGGTAAAAGATAAAAATTATCTTGAAAATATCTTAATGTGGTCATTTATGTTTTCTAATGTGTGTCCAAGTCATAAATTTATCCTTCACCATGTTTCATATGCAAAAGGGGCCTTTTGGTCATATTTCTAGCTCATTAAATGACTTGTACAGTTATTTAAGGAAGAATATTTGTCACCAAGGGAGATTTCAATGTGAATGGGGTCATAAAATGTTAGTAATCAGTTATAATCAGTCAAATAAATATTTTTATGTAGAAATATGTAGTTTTTCCTTGAAAATAAGCCCTTATTGGCACTTGTACAGACTTGGGAAGTCCAATTTTAGCTAAAAATGTGGGTAAAGTGTATTTTAAACTTCCTATGATATTTACCATGATTTTTTTTAGAGATAAGGTCATAAATTTCAATTTTTTCTTATTTTCCTTCTTTTAGCCTTCACAAGCCAAGAAGGGTCAATTTTGCATGCTTGGTGTGAGCCATACAAGTGGAGTTGGGAGGAATGCTATTAGGGGTTGAAATTAACCTGAGTATAATTCAAATTAATGGAAAGAAGTCTAATTTTCATGGTCTCTCCTTTATGAACCATCATTAAGACCTCAAGCCAATTTTTATGCTTCTTCATCTAAGAGGGGTCACTGTTTGAGATAGTTTCAAAATTATTTATTTTGTTTTGACAATTTTTATGGTTTCACATGTTTATAGGACATCCCCACAATTTTTACCATCATATTCACAATTTTGGAGACCTCAATAAATTAATAAACCTCTTCCAAGCTTGTTTGGGTTTACCATTGTCTACTCTTTTCATCTATAGGTGCTTTGAAGATGTTTTCCACATAGAGGAAGGTGTTTTGAGGTTTTTATTTCAAAGTGTTATTAATGGAAGTTATCCATGTGAGGGATACAAATTTCATTTGAGGTGGTTTGAGAGCCTTACCCCTATATTTTCTTGCTCTTTCTATGCCCTACCTACACATAGTAAAAACCTTCACTTATAGGCCTTGATGACATCATGCTGATGTTGGGAGAAAGGTACTTGTACTCCAATTGCTTAACATTGTCTAATATGCATCAACATGCCTAATAGAGACTTTCCTAGGCTTGTTTTGGTTTTATATCATCTTCACTACCAAACATACAATCAAATGCATACCTACAAGTGATATCAATAGGGATTGAAGGTTTGTATGGAGGTATTTCATAAGGTTGAGCCCTCATGAGGTTTATGAGGCAATTTGATGGCTTAGAAAACATGATTAATACCCTTGGAATCTCACTAGGTGTTGGAGAAGCATCCCAACAAACATTTTTGAGTTTTAATTTCCCAAAGATGACAAAATAGAGGACCTATTGGTTTTATGAGTAACATATACCATAGTCTCAAGATACCTTTGATGCTTCTAATTGTTTGGACTTATAACCATTTTCATGGAGAATGAATGTACCAAATTTTAAGGGGTGATGTCAAGTGGAGAGAGGTATTCTAAAGGTCTAAAAGTTTTCTCAAACACACTAAAAATCTCTAATAGTGTCTACAGACCTATAAGGAACAAAAGGCTTTTGTCAACTTAAGAAAACAATTCCAACTATAAGAACATGGAGTGAATGACTAGACTAGATTAAGGAGATAATATGAAATCAAAGACAACAAAATAGGTCAAGATAGAAAATTGAACATGCCATGACCACCTACAGGCCTCCATTTAAGCATAAAAGGTTAGCCTATAGTGGTCAAATAGGTTGAACAAGAGGAAGAAATGTTTTGTACATATTTAGTGTGGTATAGTATATTTTAAGTGAATATTAAATTGTTAGACAATTTGGGGAGATAGAAGGTGAGTTCAAGAAACATTTTCTCATGGTAATCATCTAAATCAACCCTTATTTTTAGCACCTACAATAGGGTAAAAGCATGGTACCTCAATATAAGCAAGATAGAAACTATTTGATATTTAATGGAAAAAATAAGGGAAATATAAATGAAACATACATTTATTAACCCCAAAGGGTGTCTTGAATATCTGGTACATACCATGACAAGGTGAAAGGGATACCCTATGAGACCTACAGGCAGGGGTTAAGAAAGAGTGTCTCAGTCTTGAACTAGTATGAAATAGAATAAAGATTATGACATTATTAAGAGAGGTGCCAATATAAGAAGGAAATTTGTGACCTTATAATTTATAAATGGGGTATAATATCATGATATGAGCTTCATGAGATATAAATAGGACAAACACAGCTATAGGAAGGGGTAGAAACACAACATATCAGTCAGGCAAACAATGACTAGGAAGGTTGATACTAGAATTATGCCTTAAGATTTGAAAGAGGATGATATTGAAAATATGTAAATGTACACCTAAGGAGTTTAATTTATAATTCTACACATCTTATTTTAATCTCATTAAATACCAATAAACACCTATAGAGAGGACTGTATCAGTCAAGGTAGCATCTAGACAAGCTAAGGCTACAATTAGGTATAAAACCTCTAGGAGTGAAAATAAAGTGTGAGTGAATTAAATATGATACATTATGTTCCAATTTATTCCATATTATTTTTAATACCCTCCAAAGATTCCCAAACATCTTTCTCACTTTTCAAATAGACTACAGTTCGTACAAGCAAGCTAGGAAACCCTTGGTTCAAAGGGTAAACACAAGGAATTCACTAAGGAGAAGGGTGTTGGATGGTTTAAAAATATACATGAGAAAAAATTAAAGGTGATAAAAATTTATAGGAATATTATAAACATTAAATTGGTTTGGAAAGGTTACCTACAGGTGGATTTGGATAAGAATGTAAGAAAGTAGGGTTTTTTAGCCCCCTTTTTAGATAAGTTGAGTTGGTTAGGTGCCTAAATGATGGATTATGACCCTAAAATTTGGTGTATAGAATAATTATTACCTTATTAAACTCAAAAAACTCTCATTTTACCATAATAAATAGGGATATATCTCTTTGTTTTGTCTCATAGATCAACCACTCATGAAAATTAGAACTTTGGTCTACCAAGCAAAAGATGGAAAAATGAGTGAATGACCTAAGATGAGGACTTGGTATATTAAATAATTTTTTTTTTATGTGTATTAAAGGTTAAATAATTCTTAATAACACTCAAACATGATCCAATCACTCAGAGTGACCTGATTTTGCATGCATACAGTCCAATTTGGCATGGTTCCACTAGGCCAAGTTGGCAAAAGAGAGGAAAGTGATGAAAGGAACGTTGGAGAGGTTGTTTTATGGATTTATAAGAATGAATAAAGTTTTATAATACAAAATATACCATATTAATCATGTTATATCATCCCAATTGGTTCAAACTTGCAGAGGATATGCTAAACCCATTAGGCTTCCAAGAGACCTAGAACCATGTTGAGGTATATCTTCATTTATAACCATTGTAATGATATGTGGTTGATTGAAAAATGATTTTAAGATTTAAATAGACATTTTAAATCTCTTTTAGTGAATATAAAAATATAAGAGATCAATTTATAGCCTTGACACAGTCTAAGCATGCAAAATGAGAAGAAAACAAGCTCGATGGGTGTTTTCAAATACTCATGTTTTCTAAGGATATGAATGGGAAATAGAGGGATTGAGGTAAGTTATTAGGGACCATTGGAATAAATATTATGGAATTTTTAGGTAGGTTCAATTTCCAATTTTTATGAACAAATCTTAATACCTAGAATTACCTAAAACCCTGGTTATGACCTGATGAGTAAAATGAGCTTGGAGAGCCACCATAATGGCATATTTTGGAAAGGAAAAATATTTGATCATGGAGAAGACTCACTCAGGCTCTCAAAAATTCAAGGAGATGTATGAAACTATATGAAAAATAGGCAAAATGTGGTTTTTCTCACCATTTTTTGTGTTTTTTAGGGTCTATGATTTTTTAGAAGGTGAAATCAAGTTTTATGGGAAGATAAAGACCTATTATAACTCCATATGGTCATTTTATCCTATGTAAATGTTTATAACTGTCCAAACTAAAGCTCTCCTTATAGCCAATCAAAATTGGCATGGTGCACATAAGGGTGAAATGTGTGGAAGCCTCAATTAGATGTCCTTTTAAGGTGAATTTTAGAGGTTTAATTCCATGGATAAGATTTATAAGTGTAATTAACTCCCTCTCATATATTTACATTAGAAACTAAAGAATATTTTAAGGCCATGTGTGAGGGGTGACTGAAATAAGGAGTTTTAAGAATGTAGATAATGATTGCTTCATTCAATGAGTTTCAAAAGGTGTAGGGATGAAAAAAATGCATGAAATTTCATGTATAAATTCCTTCCATCTCATCCCAATCATCAGACCTATCCCTAGTCAATGGTTGGATGTTTAAAAAGATACAAATTACGAGGGTAGTTTTTTGTGCCAGGATTGAAAGTTTTATTCTAATTGTCACAAATCTCATGACTTATGTGGATAATTGGACCTCATAAATTTGTATGGTTTAACTCATAACTATTTATCATGTAAATTATATTACTTTTGGAAGTTTCACCCATGTCCATGTGACCTTTGGACTTCCTTTGCTTTGCCTCTCTCTCAAAAGCTATACATATGGACTCTTTTGTGTCTTTTTGGTAGCCTTTGTTGGCTAATGGGGAAAATCTATCCAAATTTGTAATTAAAAGACTCTTTAAGAAATATAAAAGTGATTTTACAATTCACATGCTGTACTATTTAGTATTGATTATAATGGTGTTGGTTTTGTCTAGTGAAAGATCTTCTTTTCTAGCATGTTACTCTTGATTGTACCAATTTACATAAAGTGTATTATTACATGTCTTTGTTAGTGTTCCTTACTAAGTGTATAAGTGTCTTAGAATTGGATTATGATTGTATACCTTCATGTAATCATCCATTACCCTCCTAAGTATCAAATACCTTCTTGAATTTAACATATGAAACATTGATGTGACAATGCATCCTAAGTTATGTGTTTTGTGTGAGAGAGGCTTTATTTGTATTTAAGTAGTAAATATTTAGTCAAGTGGGAGGATATTAAACATTTGTGCATCACCTTTTTTTGGTTTTCTTAGTTTTTTTCCTAATCCCTTTTCATCCACAAGTTGATAGGTAAATAAGATATTCAAAGAGTGCATCAAGGGATCTAGCCCTTCTAGATATTCATCTCTCAACATTGTCACCTATAACAAGAGGGATATCTCCATTATTCCAATTGGATGAGGAGAGATAGGCATATCTTTAGGGGTGAAAATCCAAGTGTCAACAAAACCTTAAACAAACTCACCTTACTTGTCATGGTTTTGATAAAACCAATAAAAAACCACTTGATTGTATTTGGCTTCTTTTCACTATTGGACTCAAAAATATTCAAACCAAAATAATGGTCCTTGATCTTCCTTTATTTTATAATCCGATTTTGGGACATATAAGAACTTATTGTATAATATATATTGCATCTTCCTATAGCCAATATATCAAATTTATCCATAATGGCAAATGAGATAAAAATAAAGCATACCAAACCATTGGAACATCTAAATTCCAAATCCTAAATCTCAATATCACATTCCTATGATTTCTCATATTAATAATTCTCTTTTGCCTAAATTTGTCAACATGTATTCTGATTTACGTGTTACTCTTGTAGACTTTGATGGTGATGAACCCAATGAATTACAAGACATTTATAATACCACTTGATTACCTCTCTATATATCAGAATGGATTTATTCTTCTATGCTTCCATGATATTTCACCATACCTTTAATTGATGACATTTATTATAGTCCTCCCTCATGCAACACATATGAATCCTATTACACATAAAATGATTTCACTTGTAACTAATATGGGGTACCCAAAAAAATTTAATAAATTTTATCTGTGTCTCCTTGTACTTTTAATAACATAAGTGTATCTATTGTTGATATCCCTACTGAAACTAATACATGTAATATTAAATTCCTCTTATGATGATGCCTACATTAGGGCCCAAGTCCAATCATGAGACTTAGATGTAATGCATCATAAAAATACCTTAGATAAAATGCATGGCTTAAAACATGATGTTCACATTATTCATATATCATATAATATTGAATTTGAAATTTAAGGTTTCATCCCTCTTATAAATCCACCCTTAGAATTTACCTCATGGGTTGTCGAAGAAATATTTAAATCTACAACATCATATAATATTGATATTGTTTGATCCACTTGTTATCACCAAATATTTATACTTAGAGTTGGTTTTTCAAGCCTAATATAATATCTGGGTAACATTATAATACCTATAGGCCTATGGGTTACCTATAACATAGGTAGACCTATAGGTTTAAGGGCTATCTCCCTATATTTCTCTTTGCTTGCTTATCACCTAGACTAACTAGTTACTTGGATGAAAAGGGATAGAATTAGACATGAAAGTAAACTATTATAAATAGATGATACATTATAATATATCTAGAATATTACCATACAAGTGTACTAAGAGACATGACTCACAACACTAGTCTCAAAATCTTTGATTGCTCTAACATTAGTATTTAAAACATAAAGGTGATATGCATGGAAATTCTCAAGGTGATTGAACTAGAGGTCATTCAAAAACACTAAATATACTACTTACACTTTAATATATATTAATACACTTGAAAATACTTCATGTGACATGTTAAAGTGAGAACAACTTGCATCAAACATGGAAGAGCAAAGAGAAAGATAAGATAAATACTAATCACTTGATTTTTCACTACACACCACTTCACAGACTTAGATAAGATGTTTATGAGATCAAATATAGATTTAAATTATTATTTAAAAGAAAAATTACAATATCAAACTAGTAGGTATTCACCATACTAGGTGTGGAATTTAATACAAGAGCCAAAATGGCTTGCATTTATAGAACATGTGAGAAGAGAGAAAAGAAAAAAATTCCAAGGGTCATAATGCCATATGTCAAGGAATTAAAAATAGTTAAATTTTAGGAGAATGAGGTGAATAATATAGGTCTATAAGGTATTATTGTATAAGTGTCCATCTAAAGCATAAAACTCTCCAAAACTAGCATAGAAGCCTTCAACTACCTTCATGATGAGGCATCTCTTGACTACTTAAAGCTACACTAGGGAGAGTTGACAAATGTGAACTATCTTAGGGGGTTATAAACACACCATAATAGTCATTAGATGTGTCCATAGCTCACAACCTTCTTCTAGACACTTATTCTCACCATCTGTAGTCATTCATTAGCCCTCTTAGCTTTAATCTTCACATTTGTCACCCAAGTGTCATTTATTTGCTCAATAAAATTCATGGAAGAGGTGTTAGTACACCTGTATAGAGTCTATTTTCATTTCAATCCAAGAGTTAGACCTTGAAAAGGTCTAAAAACCAACTTCTTATCCTCTCACTAGGTAGTCACTCTTTATCTTTAATCTCTACTAAAGAATGTCTGAGATGAATGAGTCAATAGAAGTGTTTCTATGATTATTTATTGTGAAAAATGGACATAAGGAGTTATAATATGTCCCAATTTACCCCATATAATGACTCTCATTATTCAACTCTCCTTTACACCTATAAAACAAGTTAAATCTTTGAAAAAAACCCCATGTTAAGCCTTGTTTGTATAAGTAGGGTACAAACAAATTGGATGGGAAGGAGAAATGGAGATTCTTAAACAAGTATATAACAATTTTAAAGCCTAAATGTCCCATCTGAGTGCATCTCCATCAATTTCTTCTCCACTGGGTCAAAGATGGGGTTTTAGGAGGGTTTTAATAGTTTTGGTTTTTAGGGATTATTCATTAAACCTAGACATCCAACTCCTAAAAAAATTCCATTAAAACCAAGTTAGGTACCTCTTTCAACCATGAATATCTATTTGGGTCACCATGATTACTGTCCTATCCGGTGTGAGCTCTTGAAGATAGCCTATTGAGCTTTAGAAAATATTCTACATACTATTGTAATGAAAATAGGTCAAAATGACCAAATCTATGTAATCCCATAAAAAACAAAGGTTATATACCATATTATAGTCTCCCCTAAAGGTCATCCAATGAATTATAGAGTTCACATGGTCATAAAAATAAAACTAGTCCGTTGAAGGGCTTAAGTCTACTTCTAGGCTTAATAGGCCTGATTATACTTGATCACTTAAGACCACCTCTAAATGATTTCTCAATACTAAGAGGTATTCTCCTATTTTTTTATGATCAAATAAACTATAGAAAACATTTATAAATTTCCAAAGACTCCTTATGTCATCTTCTTACATTCTTCTCACCAAGCTTGTAGTTTGATGATGACTCAGAGTGCCCTCTATCTGATACAAAATAGAGGGAATATCCCCTATTTGTCTTGTCAAAATAGGACCATGAAAGAATATAATGGGTCCTAAATAGAATATGTGAAAATTTTCATGGACATAATACTCCTTTAGAGTCCTCAACATCACAATTCTTTGAGATAGACTTACCAAGTTGATGACTATGTAGGGTTTTTGGGCTGACTATGGTTTGAGAATTGGTATTTTCTCTATCTCCTCTTTAATAATAATTTTATTTGTATATCACCATTATTATCTTGGTAATAAACATGTTCAACCATCTATACTTATACTACCTTTCCAATTTTAAACCTCCCATTTGCTAAGACAAATTTACAAATCAGAATGTAGGTGCATTCACCTTAGAAAAATGAGGATCCTATAGGTGAAGATGTGTGTTTATAAACATGTATTATGTGACATATTTATTCTATATTTTACTTATTCATTTCATGTTTTGTACATTATACATTCATTCATATTTTAATATCATGAGAAACCTGTGATTATGTTAGACTGTGAGTTGCCACTCAGACCTCTTTAAGTTTCATGTAGGTAGTGATAGGTCTTTGAATACCATACCATATTATATTGACATATATTGAGGTCATTCAAGTCACATCACAATTATTTTAATTCATCTCATACTTTAAGACTATGTTAACACCCAAACTACCTCTCTCTTGACACTAGCATGAGGTAGTCTGACTATAGGTGACTGTAAATACCTGTAGATGTGCATTAGATAGGAATCTAAAACTCCTATAGGTGCTCATATATACATTAATTATGTTTCATTGGTATAACATCTAATTATGTGACATCATATCATATTTGGAGACCATAGTCTCACTCAATATCATAAGTCACTGCAAGATTAGTTATTTTAGCCCATCTTACCATAGTATTTATTGAGTTCTTCAAGTCAAAAATGTCTAAGTTAGGGACCATTCCACCCTCATCCTTTCTTTAAAAACCAACCATATTATTATTTTAATACCTTTAACCTATTCTTGGGATTAATGATGTAAATAAAAAGACCTGTCTAAACCTCAAGACATTCTACTATGGAGGGATTAAATGTAAGGGAAAATCATTATTCAGAGATACAAAGGTAAAGTGTCCCTTTTACAACTTTCTAACTTGTGGGCATAGGATTAAAGTATATATTCATGAATATACCTCAATATTGTTATCATGATTATTTAATCATCTTTATATCTAATTGAATAACTTAAATTCTTTTAAACATCTTCATACAACACTCTCAGACCTCTATTAGAGTTACAGGCATATAATTGTTGGAAACCTGTAGGTGGAGATATGGTACAAGACTGTGTGTAATGAATTAAGATCTAAAACCAATTGTTTGAAAGGACTAATATCAATATATTAACTTTGGAGAAATCCTTATCACCATATTAAATAATCCTTGTTCCATCATCATGACTATTCAAGGGGTTATCTTCCTTTGATTGTAGGTGAAGGTCACAGAAAAAACTAACTGTGTGCATTTTTTAGACTTCTCTCTTCACTAAGGGATACTATTGAGACTAATATTTGAAAAGAGAGATGATATCCATGGCCATGAGAGGCATGAGAAACTAATTCAACTTTTATTTCAAGCCACTATAGGATAGAGAACTCTTTGCAATTGATGAAACTTGTCTGTAGACTATGATGTAGTTTCCAAAGGGTAGAATGAGAAAGTCAAGGACCATTATTTGATGTTAACGTGTGAAAATATATGAATAAAAACATGATAATTATGTTAATTCAATTATATAACATGTGTAATACATTTTTTAATGTATTAATCCAAATAGAGGAGAAAACTATAGGCCATAGGGATGTGCAAGTAGAAAATAGTCACAGACCTTCTTAACCATGGTTCATGAAGTAAAAGAAATAAAGCCTAAAAATATTGTCATGGATGTGAATTATAAAGAGTAATATCACACATAAAAATCACTTACTCTAACTCACCCCTACTTTCTGTATCATGTAAAGACTGGTTGACCATTTTTGCATGCAAAGGAGAGTGATAGAAAAAATAGACTAGTTTTTTCCATTTTTGAGATATTAAAGGATTACCAAGCATGTAAGTGAGTCTAGGTGACTTTAATAGTCACTTTATAAGTCTTCTTATGTGTCAAAGCTACTGCACCAATCGTATAAAATTTGAATACTACCACTTTTCAATTATTTTCTTGTTTTCAATGTGGAACCTTGAAATTTTTTAGTTATGAAATAGTATCTTTAACATATACTAACACATGAGATGTTTAATGTGATTTTGACACACTTTTCCCCTTCATGAAACCTTACAAGTCCTATAAATGACCCAAAAATGATCCCTAGATGACATAAGACCAACTAAGGACTAAAAATGAATATGATCAAAGCTAAAGACACATTAAATGACCTCAATAAGACCATGGAACATAATTCACACCTAGGGGACCCATATATCAAGTTTTAAACTATAGGGGGTTGACCTAATTTGACTTGTGGTTAAATTAGTTAACATTTTTAGTTATTTCTTAGGGGTGGGAAGCTAGCTATGCCAAAGACCAATAGCATACTCTTATCCATTGGGATATGGAGTCACCTATACACAATATTAGACACTAAGTTTCCTCTAAAACCACACCAAATAGTATAAAACAATACACAAAAAAACAAACATAAGCAAACACACATGTTTTCTTAAGAACACTTAGGGAAAACACACACAATAGAAGTAAAGCACACCTACCCTAATATGTACAATACCTCAAACAATTTGAGGTGAAGAAAAACTTACCATGCTTCAACTAGAGTCAAATATGGTACCTCTTGAATCCTTTCTACTACAAGGAAGTAATTCATCATGTGAAACATGTTTATGAAGAAACACTTGCTTATGTATGCAATCAAAGGACTCACCATAATTAGATCTTGTTTTGTCTTCAAGTGTGTTACTCTAATTTTTCAAGGACAATTCATTCCCTTTAAGAATATTCTTTGAGCTTACATCTTGATGGACTTCTATCATGTTCACATGGCACTCCTCAAACTGAATCTTGGGGGTCTCCAAAGTTACTTTAACTTCATTCTCTCTACTATAATAATACACTTGATGTATAGGATCATCAATTTTATATTATTTTTTATCCATTAGGATTGAAAGTGATTCAACCTTAGGTTGAGGTGTTAAATACTTCTCAAAAATAGAATGTTTTACCTTAGATTCATGAAAATATTCCATGGCTTAACCTTCATGATAGTGGTTTGAAATTGATCTTCATGTTCTTTCTCAATAGGACATTCTCCTTCATGCTTAGGAGACTCATTAAAAAAAATCATTGTCAGGTTCACAATTATTAAGAGGGGAAGTAGACTTACTCAACTACTCAAACTCTTGACATATAGCATAGAAATTTTTTCATAGGTCATCTTATTATTCATGGATGTCATGTTAAAGGACTCCT
Organism: Torreya grandis; assembly: GCA_037957365.1. Taxonomy (NCBI): domain Eukaryota; kingdom Viridiplantae; phylum Streptophyta; class Pinopsida; order Cupressales; family Taxaceae; genus Torreya; species Torreya grandis. The sequence continues at coordinate 998,526 of JARHVA010001029.1, read as the reverse complement.
CCATCAAGTATAGGTAGAATTGCATTGTTATCTTCATCATCCTGATATATCATGATTTATAAACCAACATCAGCATGCATATGAATCATGTAATTATCTTCAACAACTTGTGAAAAATAGTCATCAACACATACCTCAAAATGTTTAATGCTTACCTCAAATTTCTCATATGCTCCCAAATATATGATGTATGTGCCAAGGTCAGTTTTCTCAAATTCAGTGTATGGATCATGTCTATAGGTTTATGTACCCTACTCATCTAGGAAAAGGTCAAACATGCCCTAAATCTTAGAGGATGTTCCATCATCCACAATATAGTCCTCTTGATCATTGATTGTGCAATTGAGATTAGAACTTGCTTCCACATAGGTCTCAATATGAAATTTAGATAGTGGTTAAGATATAATGGTTACATTTGTTTCATACCTTATCTTGAAGGCCAACAAGGACCAATAAACTGAGAGGTAGTATTCTATCTTGGATGTGAAATCCCTTAAGAGGTAGATAGTAAAGAGTAGTCAAGTCAACCACTACTATGTCTTGAAGGACAAGTAAGCTTAGACAATCATGAATGAAAACTTTAAGACCTTTGATAAGTCATACTGACTTAGCTAGTATCCCATCAAATTTTAGTACCCCCTTACTATATGGTTCATATTTTAAGCCCAATTTATCAGCTACAACCTTGGGCATCTCTGAGTTACTAGCTCCACTATCTACTATGCATTTGTGAAAAAAATTGTCTCCCATAATGAGAGTGAGGTATAAGGGTGGAAAATTTTCAAATTTTGAAGAGGTCTCAAAAATGTGTGGGGGATTATTAGTGAGAGTATCATTACAATGATTTGATAGTTGAGGATTGAGGTGGATTTGAGACATCCACTCTTGAAGGAGATCTTTTTAACTGGGCAAGTGAAACACTTCCCAAAGAGAAATATATGCCTTAGCACTCTTGAAAGAATAAACAATATTCAAAGTAGGATTACTCACATTTTATTGAGTCCTTAAAGGTAATGAAGTGACTTGATATTGATGCATTGGACCACTTTGAGTAGATCTCCCAACATTCTAATTTTGAATAGGTGTAGAGGTTGTAAGGATTTCCATACTTGTAGTCACACTTTTCCACCTTGTAGGAAGGATATTTAAAATTATATCAACACCATTGGTATCTCCTAGATCCCTCCTATCTGATTTTCTATTAGCTATAATTGAACTATTCTAATTAAGGACATATGTGTCTTCCACTAGGAATTTTGCAAGGCTCACCTTTTGGGGATGCCATCCTTTATTCGCTTGCATGAAAAAATCATCTTCTATTGATAGTTGAAGAGTAAATCTTACTTGAGAAACCAAATATTTTTCCCACCTTAATTGACATCCATAAATTGACATTTTTGCCATTCCTATCCTTGCACCAAGTTAATATGTACTAGTACCATGGCTCTTGTGTTGGAGGTGGAAGCTAGGTTATATGCATTAGCTAGCCTATTGAAGTTAAGCTATCCGTGAGATATACCTTAACCATATTGCTGAGGTGGGAACATATTTAATTGTTGAAGATATGGAGAGTGATTTTGATTAACACCATACTATAGATTAAGGTGCATAACTAAAGCTTTTAAGGCTTCAATCTTTATATATTTATCAATAACATCTTCTACCTTATTTGGGGTAGTTATAGACTTGGAATTTTCATTAGGGACTTGAGAAACACTTGGAGTATCAGTAGACATGTTTTGAATTAGAGGCATATAAATTTTTTGAGGAAACTTCCCAACTTGTATTAGGCCATTCTCATCTCTAGTGGTAAGGTCATATGCTTCAGGTAAGATGTAACCACCCATGGACTACAACATTATGGCTATGTTAGTAACAATATCCCTTAGATATGTGGGAAACACAAAGATTTTAGTTTCTCTCATGAGAGGAGGCATCCTATGCTAAGTCCTTTAGAATCTCTCATTAAAATCATGCATTATCTCTTTAGGGGCTCTTTAAATCACATTGAGCTGATAAATGAGTGATGTGTTATCACTCTTTTATTCAAATCTAGATGTAAATAGCTCTCTAAAATCATCCAAGTGGTGATAAAACCTCTGATAATGTCCTATACTAGTCAAGTGATTTCCCTCTAAAGGACATAGTAAGGAGTCTAATGATAATATTGAATTTAGTGACATTGTGAAAAATACAAAAGTTTGAGATATCCCTAATATGCTCATTAGGAGTGACATGACCTTCAACATTTAATGTGGGAACACTTTTAGTAGCATTAGGGGGTATATAATCATATGTAATGAGATGAATTATATTTTTAGTGTTAAAGGCTAGAAAGGAATTGTACCTAGCCATATTGTCCTCAAGTTCTTGTTCACTTTCTTGATTTTCTTGGCTTGAAAAGTCCATTTGTTATTCAAAGGTCAAGATAGGATGAGGATGTTAAAATTCAAGAGGAATTTCAAGTTAAAGGAGTGGGTTTATGGGATTGAAAACTCTATTATAAGATGACCTAGTAAGGACCATGAAGTATGAACACAATAACTAATAAAAAAATGGTTTAAAACCAGAAATTAGCTTGAATGGAGTTGTCAAATGCTAAGTAGAACACCATATATAGTGATATTTTCAAGATCAATATTTGCCTTGAAAATATGTCTTTAGGACATTGGTCCCACTGAACATGATAAAACTATTGTTAACAAATCCTTCACCCTAGAGTTGTTTTTTCAAGCCTACTTTAACATTTGGGCAACATTGGAATACCTCTAAGTCTATGGGTTGCCTATAATAGAGGTAGACCTATAGGTTTAAGGGATAGCTCCCTATATTTCTCTTAGCTTGTTTATCACCTACACTAACTATTTACTTGGATGAAAAGGAATAGACGTAGACATGAAAGTAAAATAATCTAAATATTTGATACACTAGAAAGATATTCACAAGATTACTCTATGAAAATGTACTAAGAGACATGATTCACAACACTAATATCAAAATCTTGAATTATTCAAAAATTAGTATTTAAAATATGAAGGTGATATGCATAGAAATAATTAAAGTGATTGAACCTTAGGTCATTTATAGACACTAAGTCTACTCTTTACACTTGATGTGACCTTTTAGAGTGAGAACATTATATCACTATTGGAGTTATAATTAGATCACTGTTGGAAACCTGTAGGTGGAGATGTGGTATAAGACTATGTGTAAATAATTAGGCTCTAAAACTAACTATTTGAAAGTCTCAATATAACTATCTTCAATTTATGAACCTCCTTCTCACCATCTTGAAGCATATTATTCCATCATTATGACTGGTCAAGGGGTTATCTTCATTTGACTATAGGTGAAGGTCACAAAAAAATTGACTGTATGCATTCTTTAGACTTCTCACTTCACTAAAGCATAATATTGATACTAAGATTTGAAAAGAGAGTTAATCACCATGACTATGAGATGCATGAAAAACCAATTCACCTTTTATTTGAAACCAATACAGGAGAAAGAACCCTCTGCAACTAATGAAACTTGTATGTAGATTGCAATGTAGTTTTCAACTAGCATAATGAGGAAGTTAAGGACCATTCTTTTATGTTCACACATGAAACCAAACTAAGAAACACATGATAAGGATTTTCATGCCCTTATAGAACATATGCAACACTTTTTTGTATGAACCAATCCAAATAGAGGAGAAAACTATAGGCCATGGGGATGTGTAGGTAGAAAATAGTCATAGATCTTATTAACCATGGTTCATGAAGCACAAGAAATAAAACATGAAAAATTTATCATGGATTTGAAGTACACAAAGAGTAATATCATCCCTCAAAATAATTTTCTCAAACTCACCTTCTACTGTTCCTACCATATAAATATAGTTGACCATTTTTGCGTGCAAAAGAGAGTGATAGAAGAAATAGGATGGTTTTTTCCATTTTTGAGATTTTAAAGGCTAACCAAGTGTGTAAGTGAGTTTAAGGGACTTGAATAATAACTTTACAAGTCCTCCCATTTTCAAAAGCTACTACACCATCCATACAACTTAAAACTACCTCTTTTCAATTATTTTCTTATTTTCAACATCGAACCCTACAAATTTTTAGTTATGAAATAGTCTCTCTAACATATACTAACACATGGGATGTTGAATGACATTTTTACACATTTTTCATAGCAGGATCCTTAATTCAATAATTTTATTTCTATTATTGATCCCAAAATTCATCATATATCCAAACTTCCTCTATCTCTATACCACTTCCAAGATGAAAATGATATGCTTATCAAAGAAACTATTGCAATCAATAATGGTACCATGGAAATTCCTCAAACCTATTTTTTTTATAAATAAATTCATCCTAAAGAACATGATAACTATAGTCTCTTCTTCACCAAATCAAAAATATTTTGATTGGTCATATGAAGACATACTTGGTATCGATCTTAGTATTATGATTCATAACATCATCACTTGTCCCAATACAAAACCCATGAATTAAAAATAACACAAATTCCCTTTTGATATTTCTTCTCTATGTCAAATAAATTATCAAATGGATGTTAAGTCCATAAAAACTATAAATTAATTAGAATGGATTTCCAACATTATTTGTGTTCATAAAAAAATCACTATGATCATTCTTATACATATATATTTTTTTAATCTCAACTTAGCATGTCTCAAAGACACCATTCCTTTACCATCCATTGATGCTATTATTGATTCTATGGTTGGATATGAATTGTTATCTCTCATGTATGGTTTTTTGGGATACAAATAGATTCATATTACTCCTGAATATCAAAGTAAAAGTAATTTCACCACTAAATGGGGAACTTATTGTTATGTTAAAATTCCCTTTAGCCTAAAAACTTCTAGAGATACTTATCAATGTGAAATGACCCATATTTTCATGAAATCACTAAAAAATAATTGAATCTTATATGGATGATCTTATTTCCAAGTCTAATAATTATGAAAATCATCTTCATGATATTGCTATTATCGTTGATTGACTCATCAGATACAATGTTAGACTTAATCATCACAAATGTGTTTTTGGTGTTACTCCTAGAAAATTCTTAGGATTTTTATTCTCCTAAAAATGGATTGATTTAGATCATGCTAAAATAAAATATATCATAAACATGCTTATCCCTCTTTCTATTTCATATATACAAACATATCTTGGTAAACTTAGAGAAATCCGATGATTTATTCCTTAGATGGATTATCATATATATTTGGTTAATTTATTTCACAAAAATGGTATTACTCTTGAATGGACCAATGCATGTAAAAAATATTTTTATAATAATTAGTAATCATTAATTTATTGTCCTACCCTTTGACCACATTCTAATGATCATCCCCTAATATTATATACTTCATCTACCCCCATATTTGTTGGGGCAATTCTTGCTCAACAAGATGAAACTTACCAATAATATGCCATATATTACATAAATAAGGGTTCAATAGATTATGAAACACATTTAAAAAAAATTCAAATGTGATTTACTCATTATCTATTTCACCACCAAAAAACTTTAACATTATATGCTCTACAAAACTACTTATGTCATTGTACATTCAAATCCACTTCACTATATATTTTCCAAAGCTTTCTTACTTAGAGATATAATTAGAAAATGGATGGTTATCTTAATGAAATTTTACTTAATAATTGTTACAAAAAAAATAGTTAAATGACATGTGATTTTTTATCAACTTGTTGCTACCCTTATCCTAACTACTATCACATTGAGGATAATCTTGTTGATGAAGATATCCTTTATTTTTAAGGTCTCAATCAAGATATTTCAATCAAAGGATATTTTCTTTATTTTATGACTAATATTGAAGCACAAAACTTGGAAGAACCTAACACTTCTATTTATAAACCTAAATCTAATTTCGTCACTAAATAATTACTGAAAGTAATAATTAATTTGTATGAAGAAACTTGGACACTTCATTTTGATTGTTCTAAATGCCTCCAATGGGTTGGGGCAGGTTGTGTCTTAGCTGAAATTAATGGTAAAATCATGCCCCTACCTTTTTGTTTAAAATTTTAAGTCACTAATAACAAGTCTAAATATGAAGCTCTAATCTTAGGGATGCAAGCAACCATCGATTTAGACATTCCATATTTACATGCCCTAGGAGATTCACAACTCATATGTCACCAAATCAGTGGTGATTATTAATAAACAAGTGAAAATATTATCACATATCATCAATTTTACACTGATATTACTATTGAATTCATATCAATTACTATTGAAGTAATCTCATGAAATAAAAATGATATAGTTGATTCTATTACTTTATTAGCCTCTCTACTTCACCCTTATTAAACACTTTAGGGATTCACAAGTTCTCATTCATATGATGAAATCACCATCCAATTTACAATCCAAAAATGTTTTTCTTACTTTCCACATTAAGGCTATCACTAATCACTAAAATTTTGGTAAAAACACATCATACAATTCATCAAGCATCATACTTATCCTTTAGAGGCTGATTCACATGAAAAGACCCAAATTCACAAGCAAACCTATAAATATGTCCTTTGATATGACATCATGTGTTATAATAGTTATAAAGGTACCTTGTTCCATTGTGATACTCAAGATGAGGTTTATGATCTTTTGTAACAAGCACATGGGGGCATTTATAGTTGTCATTATAGTGGACATGCTATATCCCACAAATGACTACACATGGGATACTTATGGCCCATTCTTGAAAAATATACCATTACATTCACCAGGAATTGTAACTCTTTCTAAATTCATGATTATATAATTCATTTTCCTCTAATTGATATTCAAACCTTGGAGTCTCATTGTATATTTTATATGTGGGATTAGATTTTATTATAAAATTACCTAGATTATAAGATGGCCATATCTTCATCATTATTACAAATTAATACTTTACCAAGTGAATTGAAGTTATGCCTCTTGTAAATGTTACTTAAATCACTATTTAAAAATTCACAATCAAATAATATATCATTTCCATATTCCTCACACTATCATTTCTAATAATGGTGGGAACTTTAAAAATAAATATATGAAACAACTAGGTGAAAATTTCAAAATTACACATAAATATTTCACACCTTATCACCTTCAACGTAATGATCAAACTGAAGCCACTAACACAATCCTTAACAAAATTTTATAAAATACTATTAGAGACTCTCATTTTATTGGAACCTAAAGCTTTATATTGCACTTTGGGTTTACCATACCAATATTCATATTGCCACTAGGGCAAATCCTTTCTTTTTAGTATATGGTTCTAAAGTTGTCTTACCAATATAAGTTTAATTGCCTTCATTACACATTTATCTTCATGGTATCATTCATGATAAATAACTTCATCAAACCTATCTTCATGCCTTATATTATAATGATGAGTGATGTATGGGTGCATTACAACATAACCAATAATAAAAATTTCTCATTATTAAATAAAATAACAAAAAGGTCAAAGCATACACTTTCAATGTTGGATACCTAGTTCTCAAATTAGATTACACCCATGATAAAGAAGGAAAAAATTCCCAAAAGTGTTGGGGTCCCTACCTAGTAAAAGACATTTTTGGACTTAGTGCATACAGGTTACAAACTAATGAAGGGCACATATTCAAAGAATCGACCAATGTTTAGTTTTTTAAGAAATATTTTACTTAATTCTAGGTTTTTTATGTATTGCTCTTCTATTATGCTTTACTTGTTGATTCTTAGATTTGTATATAACTTTGGAGCTATCATTTCTTGTAGGTCTTCCTTGGACCTTCTATTTTGAAACATAATATCACCTTTATTTTTTTTCACACCTCTGGGTTTCTATTTGTAAGCATTAGCCTCAGTCCCTAGTTTTAGTCTTTCTTACTCTTGTTTTTCATTTTAACACCTTTGGGTTTTCTAGTATTGTTAAAACCTCTAGTTCCACTATTATTTTTATTCCATTTTTGGTATCATTCACACCCATTAGTTATGAGTTGAATTGTAAGACATTGGATAGGAAAAAATCTTCCTAAAAAATGCTCATAAATTAATTTCATTAATTGATTATATTTTAACCTTAGCTAGGTGTGTTCCCTAAAATATGAGGCAATGGTTGAATGCTGAGTTTTCACATATTCAAAGTCTATCATATTATTTTGTTATAAAAATATAGTAGTATATTTTCATGTCTTCATCCACATTAACCATTTATAATGATGATGATTAATTTCTAATTATCATTGTACCATCTAAATTAAAAACATTTTTTTTTATTTAGGGAAACCCAATCATTCTATGCTCATTTTTCATAATTTCCCCTTAATCACATCACTATGGGTAGACCAAGGTTGGATTTGAGATTACACTTTATTAGAACATGTAAATCTAGGATTCTTAGACACCATAGTCATTAAGTTCTATTCTATAAATCAAAAAGTGTAAGCTCTCTTATAGTATTCATTTTTAGCACCCATGCTTATTTTTATGAATTAATATAAAAGAGGAATAAAAAAAATATAAAGTGTTAAAAGTCATATCATAAAATAAAAGGCAATGATCAAAATGTAAAATGTATAAACTTTAGATCACACCAAAAGACATGATATTTATTTGGCACATCTCCTATTTATTTTCAAATATAAAACTCTTCAATTGGTATCATGATAGATTTGATGTCCATTGAGGTACGGTAGGTCAATAAACTAGGATAGGAGGTTTCATAATCATATAGTTAAAAAGTGCCACCTAATTTCTCACACAAGAACCCAATACTCGTAGTAGATTGACAAATTTATAAGGGATCCTAAAGAATGAAGAACATGTTGTGGGAAGATAGGTCAATATTTCTATTCATGTATACTAGCCTTTATGGGATAATACTTATACTTCACTAGTTAGCCCACACTTGTATAATTTGGTAGAGTTATCTAAATAGCATTGATGTCAAAATTTTCTTAGTCTTGCCAGCTTGATTTACCCCCTTGACAAGCAGGTTTGTTTCTATATAATTTTCCCAAATTTATTTACCTCTCATTCTCTATCTCTTTCTAAAATGATCATAATATGACAAGTTTATTTTATTTATCATTAGAATAAAAGTTTTATTTTTTGCTATTGTGAAATGATTTATGATTCAGTGCATTATCCTTCATGGATTTCCCTTAGTTATGTTTAGGTTCTTAATTTTCATGTCTCACCTTTTTATGGGCCATTTGGTCCTATTTATTTAATTACCTTCTATTTTTCTATTGTTGATTGCGTATGTATTGTTACTTCTCTTACATAGATGTTGCTTACATTTATGGTTTTTCCATATTTTTTTTAGTATGTATTGTTACTTATATTAAATGGATGTCAATTATATTATCAAGTCTCATGATTCCTTGGTTTGATTAGGATTATTAATTTTCTTACTTTGGATACAAGCCTAGGTATTTAAGTAATTAATTAGCCTTGGCTTTTCTATTACCCAAATTTACCTCTTTTCATAATTTAACTAGGAATTTTTGGTTCTAACCCAGTGTTTGTCATCTTGGCTTACCAAATATTCTAATGACTTATATTTGTTATGAAAGTTCTTTATTTACTTAAAATTTTATATGATTTTTTATTTTTCTTTTTAACCTTATAAACCTAGGGTCTGTCTAAAGTAGTTATTACACCTTCCATAATCAAGAATATAAATAAAATGTTTGACCATTCATTGATAAAGGTAAGTCAAGGTATGTAGATGGTACTTTTAGTTATTTCACTTATTTACTTTCATTCATTTTCCACATTCTACTACAATTTGTTAGCCTAGATAGTGTGTTTTTATGTTCTATCTTAAAGCACCATTCCATGTTATACTTTGGTGACATGTGATGAGATTTAGTGGGGGGTATGTATACCCATAATATTTTTAAAACGTTATCATTTATCTCTTGCAACAGACTATTAAGTTTTAATCTCTCTGAGTGTGTGCCTTAAAGGGTACTATTGTCACCAAATCTTATACCCTATAGGAGTTTTTTCAATCCTATTCTAATATTTTGGAAACATTGAAATACCTCTAGGATTTTGGGTTGTTTATAGTAGAGGTAGACCTCTAGGTTTAAGGGTTAGATCCCTGAATTAACCTTTAAGTTATTATCACCTACACTAATTGATTGCTTGTGGTAAAGAGGGAAAAAATATGCATGAAATAAATATATTATAGGGGCGTGATAAACCATAATTATTTACACAAGATCATCATACTCATTTCACTAAGAAACAAGACCTACAAACTAGCTTCAAAGTCATAAGATGTTCTAACATTAGTATTTCAATATAGAGGTGATATACATGAGACAACTAAAGGAAAGTGGACCATAGGTCAGATTGAACACTATAAATATACTTTCACACTTTAATGGATAAAAAAAACACTATCTACACTCCATATGACTTGTTAGAATGAGAACTTTTTGCACTAGACATGAAAGGATAAGGAGAAGTAAGGATAGAAGCTTATCACTAGACCTTGCCATTCATCACTTTACACACTTAGACAAGATGTTTGTGAAATAAAAACTAGATTTTTTATATTATTCAAAGGAAATTTAAAATATCAAACCGTTAAGGATTCACCATTGATGGCATGGAATTAGAAAACAAGATCCAAAATGGCTAGTACTTATAGAATGTGAAAAAGGAGAGAGAAGAATGAAGCTCAAGAGTCACAAGAACAAGTGTCATTATGAGAGAGAGAGTTACATATGAAAAATAATGAGGTATTAGATATACCATGCAAGTTATATCTATACAAATTTCCCTCCAAGGCATGAAACTCTTCAATTCTAACATAAAGGTCTCTTAGCTAGCTTCTTGAAAATGATCTCATCATTGGATTATCTTGATCAATACTCAATAGAATAGGGATATATAAAATAATTTAAATGTGAAGGGGGGTTAGAAATAGGCTAAAAAATGCATTGGATATGTCCCTAATCATCAATATTCTTCTAAATAAGTATTCTCACTATCTGTAGTCATTATCACCCTTATTTCACTCATCCTTCACACTTGGCACCAAAGTGGTCTCCAATTTATCAAAAAAATACATATAGTGGGTGATGTGACACTTTTAAAGAGTATCCATGTTCTTATATTCACCAATAATACCTTAAAAGGCCTCCTAATTAAATTTATCAACTTCTCACTTGGTGATCACTCTTCATTCACTATACCAGTTTAAACTACCTAAAGTGAAGGAGCTAGCAGAGGTATTTGTATGATTTTTGAGTAAATAAATGGATATAAGGAGTTAGGATAGGTCTCATTATATCTCCAAAAATTATTCCCATCTTTCAAATCTCCCTTGAACCTGTAAAACATCAAAAAATGTCAATAAAATCCATTTTGTACCCTGTTCATATAAATAGGGTACAAATCAATCTGATGGGAAAGAGTCCTAGGGATTATTATATAAGTTAAAATAATTTAAATAAATAAAATATCTCATATATATGCTTCTCTATCAACTTCTTCCCCATTGGGTCATTAATAATGGTTTTAGAGGGTTTTAAGTAGTATAGACCCTTAAGGATTGTTCATAAAATTGTGACAACTAATCCTCATAAAAATTTCACTAAAACATTTTTAAAGACCCTATATAGAATATAATAGCTCCTTAGGCTCCCATGTTAAGCATTTTTACTATTATGAGCTTTCAAACTTGCCTTCTCAAGCTCTTCCTTACATTTTATGCAGCCTATCATGTTTCTAAGCCAGAAAGTGACTTCTCTATGAAATAAAGGTTATAATACACCTTATATCTACCCATTAAGGTTATAAAATTATTTAGGATGTTCACTTGACCTTAGAAGTGGTATTAGACCCCCTTTAGGAATGAGTCCTCATTAAGGCCTAGTAGGTTTGTCTGCACCCATGTGGGTTTAGGCCACCATGTTTGGCCTCTAACACATGTGAGGACTCATATATGATTTTACATGTTCAACATATCTCCTTACACATTTCCAAGTGTCCAACACTCTATGCACCTTCCTCTCATCATTTTCCTATATTGTTTGTAGACCTTATTGCCTAGGAATACCTTATATCTGAGATAGAATAGAGGGCACTTCCCCTATCTTCTTATAAAATGTGAACATATGAGTATATTTGGAAATTAATGGGTACCCTATAAATAAATTTTCAAGGTTTTATCACACTTTTATTATCCCTAAACATCTAAAAACTCCAAGATAGACTATGTTTAGGTCATTGATTTTGCAAGGTTATGTATGGACTATAGGTGTACTTGAAAACTAGATCTTACCCTATATAATTATCTTGAAAATCTTATGAGATGTTCAATAATAATGTGAGAGTCATTTCAAACATGTTTATCATTAAGACCTTTTCCAATTATTTCAATGTAGACCTTCCATCTAAACAAGCCTAGTTGGTAGTCAAACATGTACTATATTTTCCCTCAAAAAAGGGATAATTGTAGGTGAATGCTCCCATGTTATAAACCTTATGAATTACCTTAATAAATTATTTAATTTCTTTAGGACATATTATTATCATTTAAATATATTCAAGTCATGATTATGTTAGGCCAACATCTTCACCACCATGTTCTGCTACACTATCATACTACAATTGATTATAGGCGACTTTTGTAAGAGCAAAATAGGTATTGTAGGTTACATTAAAATTATTGGACCTTATGTTAAACATAATAATATTTATTTTAAGTATTTTAACTAACTCTAATTTCAATTTTTTTTATAGGATTATAATCACCAAGGTTCATCTCATGAACTTATAGGTACCTATAATCAAGCTGTAGGTGACCTTTTGGGAGCAAGAGTACCCCTGTAGGTCATGGTACAAGTCAAGACCTTGTAATTCCACTCTCCTTAATGTAATTTGAAAAAATAGTTTCCTTATCACCTCGATAGGAAAAATTTTCATGGGGACATGCCTCTAATATTCTACCTAGGATTATAAGATCACTTGGAAGTTCAAGATACTACATAAAACACTTTCTATAGTGTAAGAATGTTTATAATGGAGGCCTCCTAACATCATACTCCTTTGGTAAAATCCTCAGTATATTTTTCAAGGTCTCATTCCTATATTAGGGATACATTATGGATTCACTTAGTCTTATCTAGACCTCATACCATGAAATTATGAAAGGATCAAAACAAGGCAACATATTTATTTCAGAGTTTTTAATGTAATTTGCCCCTAAAGTGGCTCTCTTAAACTATGAACATGGTGGAAATTTATTTTTTCATCATATGGAATCCATTATTATTTTTATGACATCCTAAACATTTATAAACTTTAAATGGGGCTCAATCAGGATCCAAAACTTGTGTTCTAATCTTGTTCAGTCTCTGTGGAGACTTGTAGGAACACATACAATAACAAATAAGGGTAGTGAAGTGGAACATGGATAACATGCATAGTGGATGACATTATGATCAATCATATATCTCCCAAAAGTCTTAAAATTTATCTCTTCAACCTTGAAACACTTCAAACAAGTTCAAATCCCTTATTTCAATGTGCTAGCCTCCTATAAGACACCTATAGGTGTACATTAGACTATAGGACTATGTATAGATTCTAAATTAGTTATCATATTATATCATATGTCATTTGAAAATATTATATTTATTGATAATGTTATAATAAGGTGTAAAGCCTCTTAAAACTACTTATTACATTTCCATGAATGTGCTCAAGACCTTCATTTACCTGACTGTGTATGATAGTATGCAAAAAATTGATTGTGTTAAACATGATTATATTATTGATTGTGAACTCATTAGTATCATAATTTTAGATTGAGATTATAAGGATAGGGTGATTTATATGACATCAAAATAATAAAATATAACATTTAACATTCATTTGAAACCACTATAAGAACAAGGACCTTTACACTTGGTGAAATATGCCTACAAATTATCAATGGTGATCTCAAATTAAAACCTAAACTATTTAGATCATCAAATCACATCCAAACATGAAATAAAATATGGAAACCATTAAATAATTATGTCCACACCTTATAAAAGTAATTACATCAAGTGGTTTATATGGACCAGCTCAAATAAGGATAAAACCTGCAAGGTGCAGAGATTAGCATGCGCAAAAGAACAATAAAATTATTAATAATGGTTCATAACTCATGGGAAAAAAATATTTGAAATCATAACATAAAATTTAAGTGTAAAAATTTAAATAACACCCCAAAAGATCATTTGACCTGAAACCTCTCCTACTGGCTGTACCATGAGAAAACCTATTGACCAGTTTTATATGCCAAGAAGGGTGATAAAGGATTAAAATGGTTTTAAGCCTTTTTTATTATTTAAAACCTTACCAAGTGTTATTATGATTTACAAGAAGTTGAATATCCATTGTATAATCTTTCCACACATTCCACACTCCTTTAGAAGCTGTAAAACTACCAAAACCTCCTCTTTTCTAACTATTTTATTGATTTAACTTAATACCTACAAGTTTTTCAGGTAGTAATGACATGAATGAAAATAATATGACATGAGGAATGTTAAGGGATAGTTTGGAACACTTTTTTTCCAAGGAAAATTGTACAACCTTTATTAATGAATCAAATATGACCCTATGTGACATAAAATGACTTAGGACTATATTTGACTATGACCATTATTAATAGCACATTGAATGACATAAAATAGGACCATGACACACCATATTACATCCTAATATACCCATATAAAAAAATTTAACTATAAGGGGTTGACCTATTTTGACTTGTGGTCATAATAGTCAACATTCTTGATGATTTCCTAGGGGTGGTATGCTTGCTATGCCAATGACTAGTAGCCTATTCCTATCCATTGGGATTATGGAGTCACTTATTCATAGTTTTTATACTTAATTTCCTTTGAAAAAAAACTAAAAAATAAATAAAGACCACAAAATAAGACACACCAAAGGAAACACACATGTGTTCTCAATAACACTTATGGAATACACACACAACTGAAATAGAGACACACGCCTAACCTCGTATTTACAATACCTCAAATTTAAGGTGGAAAAATATATTACCATGATTCAACCAGGGTTAAATATAGTTCCCCTTTCATCTTTTTCACTCCATGAAATCAACTTGTCATGCGAAGCATGCTCATCATCAAACACTTGAATAAGTAGATGGTGAAATGACTTACCATCCCTATATCTTATAATGACTAAAATTGAACTAATTTGAGATCTCATGAATGCTCTCTCTTAATCTCTAAGGGTCTTGATTTTAGCTACAAATATCTTGATCTATGTCATATCTGATTTACACTCCTTAAATTGAGTATTATGGAGCATGACAGCTGCCTCAACTTTACTTTCTTATAGGATATAAATTACTTGGTGTGTATGATCATAAATTTAATATTCCCCATCTTACAACACCTCTAAATTTAGTTCCACCTCAGATTGAGATCTTGGATATTTTTTAGGCACAAACACATTTGCCTTGACTTCACTAGGTTTTTCCATAATTGTAAACTCTTTGATAATAATAATTTGATGTTCATCTTCATTCATAACATGACACTCTTTTCCATGCTTGGTGAAACACTCAACAACTTTCTCAGTAGGATTATGAAAAAACTTATCATCAGATTCACACTTATTAAGAGGAGAAGTAGTATTACCTAATTGATCAAATTCTTGGCATATGGTATTGAACCTTTGCCATAAGTCATCTTCCTCTTCCTCATAAATGTCATCATCAAGGGTAAATTAATAAATTGAAGGTATAAATGCATTATTATTCTCACTATAATGATCCATTAGGGTCTTCAATTCATCATCATCATACACATGAATCATGTAATTTCCTTTAGCAATTTGTGAGAAGGAATGCTCAATGCTTACCTCAGCTTGTTAAAATGCTTCCTCATGAATGATATAAGTACCAAGGTCAATTTTTTCAAAGTATGCATATGGATCATGTTCATAAGCATCTTCACCATACTCATCTAGAAAAAGTCACCTATTCCTTCAATCTTGGAATAAGCACCATCATATACCTTAGAATCTTCTTTCTCATTGATGACATAATTTAAGTTGAAGCTTGCTTTTACATAGGGTTCAATGTGAAATCTAGAAAGAGGTTGAGTTATTATAGTCACCTTTTCTCCATATCTTGTCCTAAAGGATAAGGACCAATATATTGAGAGGTATCCTCCTATCTTAGTTGTGAAATCTCTTGAAAGACAAATTTCAAAGTGGGTAGGCAAGTCAACAGCCACAATGTCTTGGAGGATGGGGAAATTAGGATAATCATGAAAGAAAACCTTTAGCTCTTTGATCAATCCTATTGTATTTATAGGTGTAAAATTTAAATGAATCACTCCTTTACTATGTGTTTCATAATTTAGGCCCAATTTATTAGCTGCAACCTTAGGCATCATCGATGTGCTAACTCTTCTATCAAATATGTAGTTATGGACTAGTTTGTCTCCCATAATAAGAGTGAGGTAGAAAGGTAGAGGCTTATTATATTTGGTATAGGGTTACACAATGTTATTAGGGTAATTATTAAGAGAAACATAACCATGACCATGACTTGGTGATGGAGGATTATCTTCAACTATGAATTTCGTGAATCTTTCTCCTTGAGGCTATCAACCTTCACTTACTTGCATTAGGACTTCATCTTCTAATGATAATAGAAGATTGACTCCTCATTGAGAAACTAGAGCTTGTTATTCACCTTAATTAGCATCCATAAATTGAACTTATTTCCATTATTCTCCTTGGATCAGATTTCTATTCACCAATACCAATTCTCTTATGTTGGAGGTAGAGTTAGGATTGTACGCATTGACAAGCCTACTGAAAGTAGGCTTCCCTTAACCTCTCCCTTTCCAATATTGTTGACCATATTTCTAAGGATAGTGATAGGGGTTTTGATGAGCACTTTTTTGGATTATTTATTGCCTAAGATGAGCTTCAAATAAGTTATACCTTGCCTACCAATCAATGGTATAATCTGCATTCTTAGGAGTAATCTTTGACTTAGCATTTACATTAGGAACTTGGGTAGTATTTGGAGTATAAGAAAGAACATTAGGTAGTTGAGGCATAGACACTTTTGGAGGAAACTTTCATATTTGAATGAGGCCATTATAAGCTCTAATGAAAAGGTTGTATGATTCAAGAAGAGTGAAACCACCCATAGATTGTAGCATGATGGCAATATCAATACCAATGGCCCTCAAGTATGTAGGAAACACAAAGATTGTAGGTGGTCTCATGGGAGGAGGTAATATATGAAAATTACTTTAAAACCTTTCATTAAAATCATGAATTTTCTCCTTGGGGGATCTTTAGATCACATTGAGTTGGTGGATGAGTGAAGTATGATCACTTTTGTCTTCAACCCTTGATGTGAGAATTTCTCCAAAGTCATCCCATGTTGTGATACATCTACTAGTAAAAATCCTATATCAATCAAGTGTTTTCCCTTTAAGGGACATGGAAAGGAGTCTAATGGAAATATTTACCTCAGTAATATTTTGAAAACTAATGAAATTTGAGATATCCCTAGTGTTCTCACTATAAGCGACATGGCCTTCACCATTGAATATGGGGACACTCTTTGTAGCATTGGGGGGAATAACATCATATGCATCAAGATGGATTGGATTTTCAATGTTAAAAGCTAGGAAGGCATGCTACTAGCCATGTTTTATTTAATATCTTCCTAACTCTCTTGGTTTTATTAATCAGCAAAGTCCTCTTGTTCTTCAAATGGTAAAATAGGATGATGATGTTGAACTTCAAGAGGAAGCTCAAGTTGAAGAGGTGGATTGATAGTATTGAAAACCTACTAAAAGAGGACCTAGTATAGACCATGAAGTATGACACAAATATATGACAAAATAGTGGTCCAAAAATAGATTTTACCTTGAATGGAGTCACCAAATGCTAAGTAACCCACCATATACAGTTGATATTATCAAGACCAGGATTCACCTTGACAAGTTGTCATTAGGATAATGGGTCCCACCAGGCATGCCAAAATTATTATCACCAAATATTACACTCTATAGGAGGCTATTTAAGCCTAATATAATATTTGGGAAACATTGGAATACCTCTAGGCTTGTGGGTTGCCTATAGTAAAGGTAGACCTCTAAGTAAAATGGCAAGCTCCCTATATTAAACTTTAAGTGCTTATCACCTACACTAACTTATTGCTTGTGGGAAAAGGGGAGGAAATATGCATGAAATAAAAATATTCTAAGGGGGTGATACACCATAAGGATTTCCAAAATATCATCATACTTATTTCACTAAGAAACAAGACCTACAAACTAGCTTTAAAGCCTTAAGATGTTCTAACATTAGTATTTAAATATAGAGGTGATATGTATGAGACAACTCAAGGTCAGTTGACCAGAGGTTATATTAAGGACTCTAAAGATAATTTCACACTTGAAAGGAGCCAAAACACACTAGATAGACTCCATATGACTTGTTAGAATGAGAACTTATTGCACTAGACATGAAATGACAAGGAGAAGTAAGGATAGAAGCTTATCACTAAACCTCACCATTCATCACTTTATACACTTATTCTATATGTTTGTGAACTCAAAACCAAATTTATTATATTATTAAAAGGAAAAGTACAACATCTAACTAGTAGGGCTTTTCCATACATGGTGTGGAATTAGGAAACAAGAGCTAAAATGGCCAATACTTATAGAATGTGAGAAAGGAAAGAGAAGAATTAAGCTCAACAGTCATAAGAAGATGTGTCAATATGAGAGAGAGTTACATATAAAAATGAATGAATCACGAGATAGAAAATGCAAGGTATATTTGGATAAATGTCCCTACAAGGCATAAAACTCTTCAATTTTAGTGTAGATGTCTCTCAAATGGCTTCTTTAAACTACTCTCATCATTGGCTTCTCTTGAGCACTCCTAAGCAAAATAGGGAAAAATAACATAAATTCACTATTAATGGGGGTTAGAAATAGGATCCAACATGAATTGGATATGCCCCTAGTCATAAATATTATTTTGGACAAGTATTCTCACTGTCTACAATCATAATCACCCTTCTTTCATTCATCCTTCACACTTAGCACCAAGGTGGTCTACAATTTATAGAACAGTTAAGTAAATGGGGTGATGTGACACTTTTAAAGAGTCTCCATGTACTTATACTCACCAATTAGACCTTAAAATGCCTCCCAATTGAATTTATCACCTTCTCACTTGCTGATCACTCTTCATTCACTATGCCAGTTTGGACTACCTGAAGTGAAGGAACCAACATAGATACTTGTATGAATTTTTGAGGCAATAAATGGATATGAGGAGTTTGGATAGGTCTCATTCTATCTCCCAAAATGATTCCCAAATTTCAAATCTCCCTTGAACCTAAAAACATAAAAAACTATCAATAAAATCCATTATTTACCTTATTCATATAAATAGGGTACAAGTCAATTTGATGGGAAATATCCATGGGGAGTCCCCTACAAGTTCAAATCATTTCCCTGACCAAACTAGCTCATCTAGATGCCTCTCTATCAAATTCTTCCCCATTGAGTATGACCTTTAAAGATTGTTCATAAAATTTTGACATCTAATCCTTAGACAAATTTCACTAAAACCTTGTTAATGACCCTCTCCAACATATCCTAGATCCTTAGTCTCCCATTCTAATCATCCGTACTATTATGATCTTTCAAATTTGCCTTTTCGAGCTCTTCCTTGCATTTTATACACCCTGTCATGTTTATAAGCCAATAAATAACTTCTCTATAACCTTCTCTAAAAAATAAAGGTTATCACACACCTTATATCTATTTATTAAATTTCTCTAATGCTTTAGGATGTTCACTTGACTATAGAAGTGGTATTAGACCCCCTTTAAGCATTAGGCCTAGTTAAAGCCTAGTAGGTCTGTCTACACCTATGCAGGTTTAGGTCATCATGTTTAGCCTCTAACACCTATGATTCATTATATATTATTTTACATGTTTAACATATCTCCATACACATTTACACAATTTCCAACACTCTATGTACCTTCCTCTCATCATTTACCTCTATTGCTTGCAGACCTTACTACCTGGGAGTGCCCTTTATTTGAGATAAAACAAAGGGTGCTTCCCATATATTATTAGAAAATGTGAGTACATAAAGATATTGGATAATTAATGGGTAACCTATAAAAAAATTTCAATGTTATATCACACTTTTATCATCCCTAAACATCTCAAAACTCTAAGATAGATTATGTGTAACTCACTGACTCTGCAGGGTTTGTGTATGGACTATAAGTGTACTTGAAACTAGCTCCTACCATATTTACTTATATTTAAAATATCATGATATGTTAATTAATAATTTGAGGTTCCTTTTAATCATGTTAATCATAAATATCTTTTCCAAATCTTTCAATGTAGACCTTTTATCTGAACAGGCCTTGTTGGCAGTCAAATGTGTATTGTATTTTCCCTCAAAAAAGGGATTATTATAGGTGAAAACTTGCATGTTATAGGCCTTGTGAATTTAATTAAGACTTATTTTAAAACTTTATGCCATATTATTATCATTTATATCTATTCAATTCATTATTATGTTAGGCCAACATCTACACCACCATTTTTTGGTACATTGTCATGTTACAGTTGACTATAGGTGACTTCTCTAAGAGCAAAAGAGATCTTGTAGGTTTCATTACAAATATTGGACCTTGTGTTACACATCATAATATCTCTTTGAATTCATGTAACTAAATCCAATTGGAAAATATTTATGTTTTTAAGCTTCTAATCACTGAGGTTCATGTCATGAACTTATAGGTACCTACAATCAAGTTGTAGGTGACCTTTTGGGAGTAAAAGTACACCTGTAGGTGATGGTACAGGTCAAGACCTTATAATTATAATCTCATTGATGTTATTTGAAACACTAGTTTCCTTTTGACCTTATTAGGATAAATTATCATGGGGATGTGCCTTTAAAATTTTACCTTAGACTGTAAAGTCACTTGGAAGTTCAAGATACTTCAGAGAACATTGACTTTCTACAGTGTAAGAATGTCTAGAATGGAGGCCTCCTAACATCATAATCCTTTAGTCAAACCCTTAATTTATTTTTCAATGTCTCACTCCAATATTATGGATACATTATAGAGTCAATTATTCTTTTCTATGCCTCCTACCATAAAACTATGAAGGGATCAAAATAAGGCATCATATCTATTTTGGAGTTTTTAAGGTAACTTGCCCCTGAAGGGGTTATCTCAAATTATAGACATAGTTTTAAATTAGTTTGTCATAATATTTACTCCATAATTATTTTTATGACATACTCAACATTTATATACTTTAAGGGGGCTCAATCAATCTCCAAAACTTTGCTCTAATCTTGTTCAGTCTCTGTAAAGACCTGTAGGTACACATACAATAATAAACAAAGGTAGTGAAGTGGAACATGGACAATATGCAAAGTGTATAACCTTATATCAATCCTATATCTCCAAAAAATATTAAAATTTATCTATTAAACCTTGAAACACTTAAAAAATTTCAAATCCATTATGTTAATGTGATTAGCCTCCTATAGGGCACGTGTAGGTGTACATTAGATTGTAGGACTATGTATAGAGTCTGCATTAGTTATCACAGTCTATAACATGTCATTTGGAAATATTATATTGTTTTTTAATATCATAATAAGGTTTAAAACCTATTAAAACTCCTTATTACATTTCCATGAATGTGCTCAAGACCTTCATTTACCTGACTGTATATGACAGTATGCAGAAAATTGACTATGTTAAACATGACTATATTCTTGATTGTTACTTCATTGGTATTAGAGTTTTAGAGTGAAATTGGATGGAAAGGGTGATTTTCATGACATTAAAATCATAAAATACAACATGTCACATTCATTTAAAACCACTATAAGAACAAGGATCTCTGCACTTGGTGAAATATGCCTTCAACTTAGCAATGGTGATCTCAACTTGTAACATGAACTATTTGGATCATAAAATAAAATCAAAAAATTTAATAATATATGTAAAACATGAAATAAGTACTTAAAATCCTTATATAATCAATTCTATCAAGTGGTTTGTATGGAGCATCTCAAATAAGGAGAAAACCTATAGGGTGTGGGGATTAGCATGTAGAAAAGAACAATCAACTTATCAAGAATGGCTCATAAATCATGGGAAAATAATATTTTAAATACTTAAATGAAATTTAATTGAACCAAGTTTCCTAATCCTCCATGATATAATTTTAATTGAAACCTCTCCTCCTGACCATGCCATGAGAAAACCTGTTGACTAGTTTTGCATGCCAAGAAGGGTGATGAAGGATCAAAATGGTTTTAAGCCATTTTTGAGTATTTAAAAAATTATAAATTATAAATATGAGTTATGGAAGATTAATATATACTTTAAAATGTTGACACACGTTCCACACTCCTTTAGAAGCCATATAACTGCCAAAACCTCTTCTTTTCTAACTATTTTCTTGATCTAACTTAATACTTGTAATTTTTTTTAGTTAGTTATGACATGAATGTAAATAATATGACATGATGTAAATTGAGGGAAATTTTGGAACACTTTTATACAAATTAAAACCATACAACCTTCATTAATGGATAAAATATGAACCTATGTGACATACAATGACTTAGGACTAGATTTGATTATGACCAAGGTTAATATCACATTAAATGACATCGAATAGGACCATGACACACCCTATTACATGCTAATATACCCTTGTAAAAAAATTTAACTATAGGGGGTTGACCTATTTTGACTTGTGGTCAAAATATTCAATAGGTACATTAGCAAATGGGTTAGCAAACCATTAATTCTTCACAAGATTGTTGTCTAAATCTATCATGCCTATATCCACTACAAAATATCACTTACTTGATTTCCTAAGAAATAGTCCTCATAAATAGACCCTAAATAAGATAAGATCTATATTTTTTGCCTATATCAACCTAGGTCAATGTAGTGTGTTCTTCTTCCCACTAAAATTTAAATTAGGTCAACTTGGGTTGATGTAGTTTTGAAAATCATGATGCATACTTCACAACTAGATCATTCAGACTGACTAGTTTGAGGGTAAATAGTAAATTTTAACTACATCAAGGTGGGATGATGTTGTCAATTAAAATTATAGAAGGGTTTAGGGGAAAATCACCATTATAAATACAAGTCTCATTTCAATCCAATAGAGAGGGACATTCATTTTTGCATTATTATTACTCATAATTATGTTTTAATCTACATTTGAGAGAACCCATTATTTAGATATTGTCTTGGATATAAAAAAATTGTAATAAGGAGTCTTGGATGTGAATAAAATAAGCATTATAGCTTAGATTTGATTTAAACCATTGTGATACTTAAAGCCACAAAATCCTCTTGCAAAGCACCATTAGCCAAGGGAGAGATTGAGTCTCGACATGTTCTATTTAGGATAAGTATTTATAACCTTACTTATTTCATTTAGTAGATATATATTAAATAATTAATATTTTTGAATGTATAAATCCTTGTTTGAATATCCTCTACACTTCAACTTAGTGTGGCTATAGGGTTATTGAAATTTGGCAATTTCTACCCTAAGTAACCTAGGCCACCATTTGCTTACCATGGTTCCTTACTCATTTTATTTATGTTTTAACCATCCCCATTATTTGTGTTACAAGATTTGGTAACACTAGATTAGATTAATTCCATTATTATTAATGGACATAGTTAGGGTTATTGCATTATATTGATTATATAGAGGCTTTAAAACCCTCTCCATTAATGTTATGTGACAAGTTCTCCTCTCTCTAGGTTTATTAGATCCAGTTGGTCATACCCATATATAACTATGCATCCAAAAATATTTAGTTGATTTAAATTCTCTAAGTTCAGACCTATTAGGTAGTATAATTTTCAAGTTTACCTTTCTTGATTGCATACAATATGTCCCAATAGATACATGATAAAAACTATAAAAAGGTAGGAAATAAACCTAGTATACCAAAATTAATATCAATCATGATATAGGAATTGATGAGGTCCTAGGGAAAATATGAAATGGAATCCATCCACATAATAGTTCTCAGATCATATAAAGAGATTCACCAATAAAAAATGTTTAATGCCCTCAATGATAGTATATATATGATAAATACTAGGAGTGATAAATATCTGTAGCATCTAATCATGTATAATGGATATAAAATTATATGAATGTGTGGTATGATGACCTCAATAATAGTGTGTATATGGTAAATAATAGGAATGATAAATCTCTATAGTATCGAATCATGTAGGAGGGATAACATGTTTCCCAAAATAGAAATGTATTGGTGATAGGATTAATAAGTCAAGGGAAAAATGATATGTCCCTAGGAGGTAAATGTGTAGCAATTGACACATAAAATAATATTAGTATGACCCAATAGATGCATGGTAAAAACCATATCAATGTATGAACTAAACCTAATATACCAAAAATAGTAGAATGCATGATATAAGAATTGAGGAGGGCCTAGGAGAACTTTACAACAAACATCTATCCACATAAAAGTGCACAAATCATACACATAGATTCAATAATAAAAATTAATGTATTACACTAACATAATATATAATGTACATGATTATAACCAATAATGGTTTCACTATAAAAGAAATCTCTACTAGACTACATCTCCACAAGCTCTGGAGATCACTCTAAGCTCCAATGTAATTTTCCACAAGGACACAAAGGGTCCTAATATAGTAAAACTAATAGGTGAGTGATATATTTTTATTAGCCAAGTGAAATGTAGGATTGGATCATTCTCAAAGTTATAACTCACCATTCTTACACATGTGAGGATAATTACCATTTAAATGTGCATATTAATATGACACACACCAACACCCCCCCCCCCCCCCCAAAAAAAAAAAAAAAAAATAGGTGATGTGGTAAAAGAGAATAATTCTTATGCTCATAAGTATGGGTCTTATAAACTAGACCTGATGAGGTACCTATGTACAATGAAAAAGAGTAAAAATAAATGAGGATTCTAATGAAGATGAAAAATCAATATGAATAAGGAAAAAATTATCTCCCATAAATTTGGATGTGTGAAGAAGAGTGACTATTAATACATGTTATGTTTGAGTGAAATGCATGGTGAAAACCAAAGAGGGTTGGATTAGATTTTTTTTTTAATGGTTTAAAACCTTAGGTTGGCTCAATTACAATTCTAGAATTAAAAAAATACATAAAAATTTGGAAAAACCCATAAGGGTTTGCATAAAATTTTCTAGCACAAAAAACAACCAACCTTTACATCTTTTAAGAATGATCATAAAACACATATCATACTCGAGCAACCAAGGAAGCACAACATTCCTCATAATGATGAATATGGAGTGAATAAAAAGAAGGTATGAATAAATCCTTTTAAAATGTCAATATGGTGGGTTTTAATAAAAACACTACAAAATCCTCAAGTGAGAGTGTCCAATATGCCACATGAAAGTACAACAATCAAAAATTTAAAAGGGTGCATAAAAAAGGCACACATGCATGAAGGTATACATAACAAACTCCCTATGACACTATATAAATATGTTAAGAGTATTAAATATATATCAAAAAATCACCTAAAGCTATATAAATCATTGGAGAGTGACCCGATGTGGCACCTATAGTTAATGCTAAGTAGTAGGATTCACAATTTACAATATAGGTCATTATGATATAAAATTAAAATGAGTCAGTAACAAACTAATTTGATGTTACAACTACAAGGAGTATGAAAATAAATGAAGTTTAAAAATTAAATAAACTATAAATTTGAGCTACCAATCAAAAGTTATAACCTCTAGAAGGTCCAAAATACATGATTTGGTCAGTAAATCACTTTAAAAACTATAAATTCTAGAAATATAAGTTATCAAATTGAAAAAATAACCTCCCTAATGTGTATATCTTTAAAAAATATTCAATGTGAAAAAAAAACCTCTATAGGATTTATAGATCGAAATATGTGAGCCATATAAGTCAATCAATCTAAAAATAAGGATCAATGGTGAGGTCTATCCCTTGGGGGATAAATTCACCTAGTGAGTGGCCACATGGTAGACCTCAGATATTTCTATAGTAAATTGATAATGATTAAACATTAGATGCCAAGTGCAGTGGTCACATATTGTAGTTTGTGTGGTGGTTAACAAGAAGGCAGTCAGTGTAATCTCTTTCATACTCCACATTAAATAACAACTTCAAATGCATGACATTGGAGCATCGTAAGTCCAAATCATGCAAAAGAGGAATTTTATAAATATCTTAGAATGAATAATATATTGAATATTTTTTAGGCCATGCTTTTAAAAAATGTGCAAAAACCACTATTTTCTTTACTGGTCCTTGCTTATCCAACATATTTAAATTTTCAAAAATTCATAAAAAATAAACAAAAGATCAAAAAATATATTTTTCCAATTATAATTCATGAAAATTATTGGATTAGACCCAAAATATCTATATTTTTCAAAAAATATAAAAACCCAAAAATTGACCTTAATATAACAGTTTAGGCACAAACAAAAATTTTCATTAGGTAATTTTGAAAACACTGAATGTGGATTAGTCCAAAGACTAATTAGATACTTGGGAAGGAGAATGGGAATATAGGATTAATTAATATGCATAAATATAATAACTCAAAATGTCAACAAATATAATCTTAGATACACCAACAACACTCAAAAATTGAAAAAGGTAGAAACCTCTTCATAAAAGCTTTTATCCATTTAGATTTGAAACCAATGATGCAAATAAATCTAAAGAAAAAGCTAGATCTAATATAATTCTGAGATGAATATTCTAGATCTATCTTTGGTATCATATAGGTATTATTGAGTAAGGTCCAAGCAAAATCTACAATGAACATCCATCCACACAATAATGCTTAGATCATAGAAATAGATTCACCAATAACAGACATTGTATTACACTAATGGAATATAAAATTTACATGTGTGTAACTAGAAATGGTTTTACCAAAAAAAAACTCTATAATAGACTACATCTTCACAAGATTTGGAGATGACTCCAAGATCCAATCTAACTTTTCAAAAGGACACAAAGGGTCCTTCTATAAGAAGATCAAGAGGTGACTGAAAACAATTTATTAGTTAAATGAAAGGTTGGATTGGGTCATTCCCTAAGATAAAACTCACCCTTTCACATGTAATGATAACTACCACTTAAATTTACATATTAATTATGTTTTTAACATAATACATCACACATATACCTAAGGTGGAATTCACATTAAATATGAATATGACACACACCAATATCCCTCAATGATAGTGTGTATATGATAAAGACTAGGAATGGTAAATATATGTAGCATCTAGTCATGTAGGAGGGATAATGTGATTTATATAATGTAAATATATTAGTGATAATATCAATAAGGAGAGGGGAAAATGATATACCCCCATGAGGTAAAGACATGGAAAGTGACACATACAATAATAGTAGTATGCCCCCATAGATGCATGGTAAAAACCATAGCATAGTACATAAGCCTAGTATACCATAATTAGTAGCATAGATGATATGGATCATGGCACCAAGCATATAAAACCAAATAGTGTTTTAGATATTTAGTACCCAATGATAAATACACTATGGACAACATACTAAAACTAGGGCACAATAAAGATCTATGATAATACACTAATGAAAATCATTCAGATCTGATCTAGTGCTTAAATTACTAACCAAAGGTTACAATAAATGTTTGGAAAAGTAATATAAATGAAAGAGGGATAAAATAATTAAATTAACCCACATGGTATTTGAAAATGATTTATGGAATTGGTACAATATTTTGGAAGTGACTATACTACTAAAAGCTAAATTTAATTTTGATTTTATGAAGGGTCAAAATAAGTATCAAGGGATAATTGTGGATAATTTGTGGATGATTTCATCCTCTATGCTCCTGATTGTGTCTTTTGATATTTTTTAGGTTTTGTATATTTTTGGCCACTACACAACAATATGAATAATGAAATGTTAACTTGACTTCACTAGTTTGTTGGGGAAAATGTTTAATTTATTCTCCTTTTATTTTGACACAATATTCAACAATGTATGTATAAAAAGTATGTGTGAAATTCAGTTATCCCAAAAAATCTCTTAAGGAGTTGTAGCTACATATACTACATGGTTGGAATTAGTTATCTATGTAATTCTAGTGTTTTATAAGAATCTCAACCCAATTAAGAAATAAGTCTTCACCTTCTCTCCTTAGATAATAAAATGTAATTATATGGTTTAATATGACCTTATTTTGGTTCAATATGTTGGCACAATATGGATGAAAGAATAATGTATTCATTATGTAATTCCTTGATTACATGTGAATAAATCTTGATAAGACTTGATAAATGAGCATGAGATACTTACCTTGTAAGATATTTGGATGATAGGAATTGATCTGAAAATGGTTAAGGGTGCTTTTGTCTATAAAATATTCACAAGGGCAAATTTACACATGGACTAAACATAGAAGATAGTAAAATATTACAATTAAGGTACAAAAGGACCCAAAATTTAATGGGATAACATGATGGGCTGACTAATTCCTAGGCAAAGACCTTGAAACATTGTTTTGGATAGTTTGGGAAAATCTAGGGTTGTATAAGGGTAAATAAATAACTAATATATAGGTTTTTAGACATTATAGATTAAATAGAGCTATTATCATTGACCCAAAGTGAATATACAGTCAATTTGTAAGGAAAACCTAAGTGAAAGAATCAAAATATGGGATCCAACATAATGGGAAAGTGTATATAAAAGAGAAAATGTATGAACATAAACCAAGTGTGATAAAACATGATAAAGAAGCAAGGGAAAAGGTTCTTTAAAATTACATTCCTAAATAATGACTCAATTGAGTGTGAGTGAGTGAGTGAGTGTGTGTGTGTGTGCGTGTGTGTGTGTGTGTGTGTGTGTGTGTGTGTGTGTGTGTGTGTGTGTGTGTGTGTGTGTGTGTGTGTGTGTGTGTGTGTGTGTGTGTGTGTGTGTGTGTGTGTGTGTGTGTGTGTGTGTGTGTGTGTGTGTGTGTGTGTGTGTGTGTGTGTGTGTGTGTGTGTGTGTGTGTGTGTGTGTGTGTGTGTGTGTGTGTGTGCGTGCGTGCGTGCGTGCGTGCGTGCGTGCGCGTGTGCGTGCGCGTGTGCGTGTGCGTGTGCGTGTGTGTGTGTGTGTGTGTGTGTGTGTGTGTGTGTGTGTGTGTGTGTGTGTGTGTGTGTGTGTGTGTGTGTGTGTGTGTGTGTGTGTGTGTGCGTGCGTGTGTGTGCGTGCGCGTGCGCGTGCACGCGTGTGTGTGTGTGTGTGTGTGTGTGTGTGTGTGTGTGTGATTACTTTTAATCCAAATACAAGAGAGGAATAAGGGTCCATTCACTCAAGGAGTAGGAGTGTTTCATTGACATTTACTAAAATATATTGTTTATTTCATTTAATATTTTATTTCCAATAAGAATGATGTTTAACTTGTATAAAATATGCATGTGTATGTGTCTAGTTGCTTAAGTTAACTTAGTGTTATGTCAAGTTTACCTTCTATCCTAGTTTTCCTTGGTTGAAATAGGAATACATGTTTTATTTAATTTTAAAAATTATAGTAAGACAAATTAGTAGTTAAATTTAATTTCCAATTTCATTTCCATCTCTATAAAAATAATTTTTAAAATAATATATCCTTTTTAACCTATTATATACAACCTTGGACACTACCTTAGATTGACAATTATTAAATCAAAATGAAGGATTAATGACACTCATCAATTTTTTGTATCATTGTCAGGGAATTATTATGTATCATTAGGGAATAATAATTAAACTAAGTCTTATTATATAATTTATAGTAAGTTTCTATATAGGAAATATATTTCCTTATTTTGATAATGATTAAAAAAGTATCTGTAAGTGATAACAGACAAATTTTCCATGACAATTGGAGTAAGTGGAAAGATATTATATCATAAAAATTCAAGTTTATAATAAATATTAATTTCAAAATTTTAGAAGTGGAGTTTAAAATTAATTTTTTTTTTGAGTTTATGATTAGGCAAAGAGACTCAAAATGGATATTTAGTAGACAAACCCCTAGAACCAATCCATATGTAACAAAGAGTCATTAGAAAAGGTTGATCAATAAAAATATTTAGAGGAGGAATGAATAATATCATACCATGAATCCTTTGGATTTTCATTTGAATAAAACATGGGATATCTAGGAAATGTTGGAGCTGGTCAATAAATAACCTTGACATATCCCATAGAGTTAGACTTAGATGAAGAAGCCCCTATGAAGAATATATCCCCATCCATATTACCTACCTTTAGGGGTATATCTTTAAAATAAATTGATTGGTTCTTGTTTGAGTTAAAAGTTATTTGTCATACATATGATTATGTAATTTATAACCATAAACTCAAATAATTTTCCATATATGCTCAAAGATTCAACTATGTGATGGTTCATGGGATTAGCACCCAAATCTATCCACTCTTAGGCTGAAATGGAAGCACATTTTTTGGGAAAGTACCAATATTAATATAGGTTTTGAGACCATAAATAATATATCTTTAGGATGAATTAAAGGATGATAAAACCTTGTAATACTATCTTGATTGATTAATCTTTGTCCTTTGATGATGAGACACTATCTTAGACCAAGAGTTAATAAAGACAATATTTTAGAAAGGACTAGATGATGAATCAAGAAATTATCTAAACCTTATGGGGAAATGATATGTAAACAAAATTGAAATCTTGGATACCACTGATATTTATAATAACTAATCATGAACTAGGTCTAAAATTCAAAAAAACAAACATAGGAAATGAAATAGCTATATGAGTCAACTCATGGAGGAATTTTACAATTTAAAAATTAAAATCTTGGTACATTTAAACACTAAAATAGATGGGATTCAATAAAAATCCAATACTAGTGAAACTCTATCTATATATTATCACAGATGTAGAGATAGACAAGCATCTCATGAATATATCTTGACAAAATGAATGTTTATCACATATGTGAAAAGTACCATTCCACTAATCAATGTGAGTCAATCTAAACAATTGAAAATCACATGAAGAAAAATCACCCAACAAGAAGAAGAGATTAACTACATAGGAAAAATATAAAGGGGGGAAATTTCCTCCTAATCAATATCCAAATCACTTTGTTGCTTGATATATTTGGCTTACTAATTAGTGGGATTCACCATGTCCTGCTACACAACAATGGGGACCATATACCATAGAAAAATGGGATAACCAAACATGGTTGAAGCCATAATGGGATAACAAATACAAAAAACTATGTATACCTTAATAGTTTAAATAATAATGGATTCCTCAATAAAATTATAATAAACAATTCTAAGGACAAATATGAATGTAAAACAAGTAACAAACCTTTCTACTTATTCCTTCCAATACCACTCAACAACCTCAATAAGAGTAGATAAACTAGACATAATTACCTACTCTATTTAAAGCCCCCAAAATGTTAGAAAAGGAGTTTTTTTCTAAAACATGGAATCAAAAAATACAACCTCAATTAATCCTATTAGTTGTGAAATATTCAACTTCATTCAATAAAAACTCTGCTAGAACCTTATTCCCAAATATGATTGAATTATCAAATGAAAAACAAGGGTGGGTTTTCTCCAAAAAACCAATTATAAGATGACACCCAAAATAAAAAATATTGTTAGTTTCCCACCAATCCCATTCCCAAAAAGACTAAAAGATAAAATAACATGCCAAGAAACACTCCATGTAACTAAATTTGATCTCATTTAGGAACTTAAACAGTTGATCATTGGATTTCCACTCTTATAATCCATTTTGGATGTCCCAAAGCTTAATATAACCATTAAGGAATTGTAAATAAAAAATACAAGATTAAAAAAATACCCTAAAAGCATCCAAGTTGATGATAAATTGGCTAATCTCTTGGTGGGAAGACTTCTTCCACCTAAATATGGAGATCTAGGTATCCCAATAGTAGCAATATCAATTATAAAAACTATAATACCAAATATCATTATAGATTTAGGTGATGCCATTAACATTATGACTATTGGCATGATAAAATATATGTCCCTAACCAACATGCAACCAACTTATACAATTAAAAAAAGGGTTGATCAGTCCATATCTAAACCAAAAGATATCATTGATATGTTTCAATCACCATAGAAACTTGTGAATAGCCGATGGACTTCATGATACTTCAGTCATGCCCAAAATATTAGATATCCACTAAACATGGGAATACTTTGACTTGATATAGTTATTGACTTCATAAATTTTAGATTAGAAGATGGCATGACAATCTTAAATGGGTTTAATTCTAAGAAAAAATATGTGTACTACCTAAAAAACCACCCTCTAAATATCATTATAATTTTGGGGTTGATGAATCTGATGAAACTGATAATGAAGTATTTACTCATTGGAAATTATCATAATTTATAAATAAATGAATGAATTAGGAGAATATTATGAGTAAGGATATGATCAACAAACAATTTTTTAGAAAGGCATTATAAGTTGGGCACAAAACAACTATAAACATTATTTACCATATTTTCACTACCCATTAGGAGAGGTCATCCCCACTGGTGAGATTTTTTCAAAGACATAGTAAATTTACTCTTGTGTAAAAGCAATCTTGTCTAATAAAATCACTGATGATTAAATTTATGAAAATTAACTCAATCTACAATGGAATAGAGTAAATTAAAATCCATCCATGAAAAAAATTGAACATATGAAACAACCTGTTAACAAACTAGAAAGAATCCAAATTATTCACAGTTATACACTCACATTCAAAACATTTTACATGGATTATAGTGATATGAGAGGAATTCATCCTAACTTATACACACATCACATTTATACATAATCCATAAGTCCTGTGAAATAATCTCAAAAAAGAATAAATCCTACACTTTATGATATTATTAAAACTAAATTCGAGAAGTTGTTGCAAAAAGGATTTATATATATCATTTTAAATAGTCAATGAATTTATCTATTAGTTATAGTTCCCAAAAAGAATATAAAAAGGATAATTTGTGTAGATTATTGAGATCCTAACAAAGCAACATGGATATATTAATTTACCCTATCATTTATTGATCAAATTTTAGATAATTTAATTGGGAAGAAATTGTTTCTTTCCTAGATGGTTTTAACAGATAGAACTAGGTACTGGTAGCACTAGAAGACCAAGATAAGACTACCTTTACCTATCCTTGGGGCACATTTGCATAAAAAGTATTTCCTTTTAGATTGTGTAATGAACCTACTAGCTTTAGTGTGCAATATTGTCCATCTTTAATGAACTAAAAAATAAATGTGTAGAAGTGTGTGTGGATAATTTCATAGTGCACATGAGTTATTTTGATAAAGCTTTCTAAAACTTAGAAAAAATTACTCATTATATGTGAGAAAAATTAGTTGTATCTAAACCATGATAAATGAATGATAATGGTTAATCAATGTATTGTATTAGGACATCATATGTCCTATGAAGGAATCAAAATAGAACCTAAAAAGATCAAGCTAATTACACAACTTCCTCCACATAAAAATTAGACCGATGTAATAAGTTTGTTGGGACCTGTAGGTCATTATAGGAGGTTTATTGAGGAATTTAAAAATATTTCAACACCAATGTTTTCCTTTCTAAATATTGTGAGTTTTGATGGATGAATAAATGTCAATGATCCTTTGAAACAATAAAATAAAAGCTTATTTATTCCCATGTAATTAGAGGACTAAACTAGGAAAGTCATTTTTATATCCAAACTAATGCCTCCAATGAGGTAATAAGAGTTGTGCTTGGTAAAAAATAATAAGAGGGTAAAATGTATGTTATTTATTACATTAGTAAAAATATGATGCCAATTGAGAGAAATTACACAACCAATGTAAAGAGTTCCTTGTTATTGTTTACACCATCAAATTGTTTTATCATTATAGTACTGGTTATGAAGTAATAGAATATACAAACCATTTATCCATTAGATATCTAATGAACAAATATATAGTCAATATCATAATTTTTAGACGATTGTTACTCTTATATGAGTTTAATTTAAAAATAGTTGACAAGATTGGGAAGGCTAATGTGGTTGAAAATTTATTGTTAAGGTGGACTATTTTAGGATAGGATGAACTAATTGAAGATGATTTTATAAATGATACATTTTTTTACAATTTTAACAAAATCACCATGTTTTTCATATATGGCCAACTATTTGGCCACAGGGAAGTTTCCATATAATTTCAAAAATAAACAAAAGAAATGTCTCATTAGAGAAAGTTTAATGTTTAAACAGATCAATGAGGTTTTATTTAAATATGGACTTGAATTAATTTTACATGATTGCACACATGCACACGTACACACACATGTACACACACACACACACACACACACACACACACACACACACACACACACATATACACACATACATACATACATACATACATATATACATACATATATACATACATATATATACATACATACATATATATATATATATATATATATATATATATATATATATATATATATATATATATATATATATATATATACATAAATACATATACATACATACATACATACATATATACATACATACATATACACACACAAACACACAATAGGATGTGATCTATGAAATATTATATCATTGTCTTATTGAATCTAAATGAGGCCATTGTTAAACCCAAAGGATCATTCATAAAGTCATAGGCATTAGGTAGTATTTACCCTCACTACATAGGGACATAAATAATAATGTGAGGCAACGTGATAAATGCTAAAGGATGGGTTGACCTACACTTTTCAATGAAATGCCTATCCATCCTCAAGTGGTCTTAAAACATATAATAAATGGGGGTTAGATTTCATTGGCCCAACTAATCCAACATCACAAGTAAAATAATATATTTTATTTGCATGGATTTTGTGACCAAATGGGTTGAGGCACAAGGTTTATAATTTATTATATGGAAAGTTTTTTTAGATATTTGGGGCACCTAGATCCATTATTTCAGTTATAGGGCCATAATTAACATATAATGTGATAAATACATTCACCATGAAGTATAATATTAAACATATGAAATATTATCCCTACCATCCTCAAGCAAATGGTTAAGTAAAAGTCACCAATAAAGCATTGGAAAATATTCTAACTAAAATAATAGACATTAGTATGAAAGATTTGGTACAAAATCTACCATAAGTTGTATGGGATTATAATATAGCCTGTAATTGGTATATGTTAAGAGGCCAAAACTTCCTATTGAATTTGAATTACATACTTTGAGGACAATAATGGAAGTGGGAATTGATTTGAAAAAACACAAAATGATAAGATATTATAACTAAATGAATTAAAATAAATAAGATTGGAAGCATTACATTAGATATAATCAATATAACATTAGTGTAAGCAATGGAATGATTGTCATATCCAAGAAATGAAGTTCTAAGCTAGGTATTGGGACTTGTTGTTTGATTCCAAGTACATGGAATTAAAAGTGAAGCTTCACACTTGTTGGTTTAGATTTTATTAGAAAGAAGAGATATTTAACAATGGGAATGCCTATCTTCTACCAATTGATAGGTATTAAATAACATTGATGGTGAATTGTTGTAG
This sequence comes from Torreya grandis, assembly GCA_037957365.1. NCBI lineage: Eukaryota > Viridiplantae > Streptophyta > Pinopsida > Cupressales > Taxaceae > Torreya > Torreya grandis. The sequence goes on along the minus strand of JARHVA010001029.1, from coordinate 962,653 downwards.
GTTATGCATATACAAAAAAATAGCTACCAAATAATAAATAACCTACAAAATATTATCACACCCAGATATTATATATGTGAAGGAGGTTTCCTCCTTCATAATACCATGTCCCTGAGTGAATATTAGAGGTTTTAAATAAAAGGAGAGGGATAAAAACTAGAAATGGTTTCCCCTTTTTGTTTAAAAGAGTAATTCATTATGACTAAAACTTATTTTTTCATAAATAAGTTAAGACTAACTAGAGATTTCAGGGTGTGATGGATATATGGATAACCAAGAAGAGTTTATGTACTATATTATTTTATTATTTTATAGTTATAGGTTCCTTAATTGAAATAAATACACATTAAAATTAGTTACTAAAAGTGAGGTAAAAGATAAAATGTCAACATAATTTGGAATGCTAAAAATGGAAACTATGATGTGATGGTAATCACCCAACAAACTGGTCAATAATTTCAAAGCATTGAAAAGGAAAAAAGTGAATTTAATTAACACATAATGAAATTATGGATAAATTTTGTGAAATAAATATAAAATATATAATGTGACTCCAATATAACATGATAATTATACTCCAAAGTCATCTCAATCAGTCTTACATTTTCTCAAACCTCAACCATTTCCTCATCCTTTGCCAAACTCAAAATTAATATTATTCCTATGCGCTTAACATTTATGACTTGTGAATATTGAAATGTTTTTTTTATTTATGAAATTGAAAAAACATAGGGATAAATCATAAAATTGAGTCAAGTTGAGTTTATAATCTAGTGGAAAACACAGTTGTTGCTTAAATTTTTAAATATGAAAGGTGGTTTGATTTTTTGGAGAAGTTCAAGGGATTTGATGAGATGATTGTTGAATAATTCACACAAAATATCAATGAAGGATACTCCCCAATTCATAATGTGAGGATTTAGGTAAGTTATACTAAAATTTATAGTATTACATAGGAGGGGGAATAATTATCTAACTCTAGAACTCCCTGTGGTGAACTAATTAAGATTTTTCTATAAATAAGGGGAGCCAACCCTTGAATTAATTCATAAAAAGGGTTAAATTAAATATATTTTTAGAGATAATATTCTAGATCCATGGAAAACAATAATCATGTGGGTAGTTAAATATTTCACATGTGATGGTCAATATGCAATTATATTAGGGATTGGAATGGAAATTTTGAAACATCTTAGATATGGTTTAGAACATGATAAATACAAAATTAATTTTCCTAATTTGATGTATTATTCCATCAAAAATCATGGACCATAATTTTAGATAAAAATAAGGCCCCTTAAGAATCATGGCCTAATTGAATTGTTCTATAAGTGTCATTTTCTTAAGAAGTCAAAATGGGAAGAAAAATGGCATTATGTTTTAGCATATAAGCATAAAAAAGGGGTGTGACTTAAAACCCTCACCTACTGTGCAAGCCCCTATCTTTCAAATAATGTTTATAATAAAGTTAGAAATAAAATAACTCCAAAAATAAGACCTAAAATAAAATCTATCACAAAACTACAGTCCAAAGTTATAACTATGAGTTTGGAGGTCCTTAGCTCTAACTTTGGAATAGAAAATAACATATTAAAATTGTATATACTCCTCTCCATACAAGACTTAAAATAAGAATACATTTCCTCTTGCCACATGATGAATCTAGGGAAGAACACACTATAGCTGAGATTATGCACACCATGTGTCAAACTAGTATTACGTTTATGGAATATCCCCTCATTATTTACCATGAAGAAGGAGTCAATGATGATGATGAACCACATGAATTCCATATGCTAAAATAGAGAAAATTTTACAAAGGCAAAATACCTATGAAACTAGATGAATAAGGGAAACCCAACAACCATATTGAAGAAGAATAATGAACCCTCCAGGCACTAGCTTTATCTAAAGATGATTATTATTTGCAAATGCAAAAAAAAAGAAATAAAATCCCTAAATAAACTTGTTAAATGGATGGATAATACCATCCTCTCCATGGAAAAATAAATTAAATAATAAAAATCAAAATTTCTTTCATATGAGGATAAAATTAAATAGTTGAATAAGGAATTAAGGAAAAGTAGGAAAGAGGCATTAATCTCTTCTCAAGAAAAAGAACTCAAAATAAAATTTGTAGAAAGGTATCTTATTGAAAAAGAGAATACCAAATAATTTGTAGCACAAAAATTTTAGAATTCCATTTTTACTTTTCATCAATAAATTATAGTGGAAAAATAAAAAATTGAGTTACAAAATGTAGAACACACAATTGGTATAACTAAAAAATAATAATATAAGATGGTGCAAACTGATTTTATCCTTCCACAAAATAAATGTAAGAGTGTTGCAAGCATGGATAAATAGATGCTAAGTATTGATAAGTTTTGATTAAAAAAATAAAAACTTGAGAGAAGAGATTAAGGAAAACAAAAAAAAATAATGTGTTTGAAGGCATATTAATTGCATCTTGCCAAATTCAGGAAGCTCCATTGCATATAAGAAGTCTTCCAGTTTTTATATTCTATTATTAAAATAATAGTTATTCAAATGAATATTGTTTATGATATCATGTAGGAAACCACATGAATTTGATGATGAAAAAAATTCATGGAATCATAAATGAATATCAACACTCAATTACAAAATTCACTATGTGAATTATTTCTACATAAATTACTCATTGGCCATAGAACATAATTTATGATAAGTGTTTTTGTGAGAGAAGCTTAAATTATTTATTAAATTTCATTAGTTTAGAACCAACATGCATGGTATGATATGATGAAATAATTTCATGTTGAAGTAAGCATAGGCATCATGATGAAGAATGAGTATCTAGCTCCATAGCATTTTGTAGACATCATACCTACATCCTTGAGTTGAAAGAAAAATATATTGAAAAATTGATATAATGCATAGATGAATGCAAAACATATACAAAAATCACCTTAAATTTAAATTTTTTATATTAAAATAGATGAGAAGGGATCACCGACACCATCAATAAAAAAGGAAGTAATTTCCCTGAATAGTTTGAGATGGACACTTAAGAGGGTAAATACCCTTATTAAAATAATAGATCAACAATAGAATGAATGGGTTGGGATGAGTTAAAGTCCTCCTTACTAACATGAATAGTTGGAGATTTATTATAGAGAAATATAATTATATAAAATCTTAGAGACCCTAAATAGTATAGATAAAGGTGGTAGGTAGGAGGTGTATACAATAATAATCTAAGGGAAAAGATGCGTTAGTCACTCGTTAGTAGAATCAAACACCTAAAAACAAGATTGAGACCACGTATTCCCAATATTAGATACTAGGGGGAGATTTATGATAAAAAAACCAAATGAAATACAACTGAAAATATAAAATGCAAACCACTCTTACCTTCCTTGTAGCTTTAAATTGCTTATTATGGTAATTAGCTTGCTCAACTTTTTTCCAAATTGAAGTCTTTGTTGATGCTCTTACAATGTTGTTAACACCTACCCTTTGTCCACTATGGTTTTTATATTTGGCATGTGTGGCCTATTAATCTTCTCTTATTCAAGTTGGAATTATATCACTACATAAAAGAGCTTGTTGGAAGTGAGTGCGAAACCTAGTATTTATAGGTTTTAGACCAACCCCAACCTAGGTGTGATTAGGTCTAGGCTAACCCTGGGTCAATCTTGGGAGGCCAAATGCAATAAATAAGGTCATTAATTATGTATTTATGGAGGTATGGATTACCATTTATACTTTGTAAGGCATTTATGTTGACATTTTAGAATTATTGATTTTGAGGATGATGATGTCATCATGACCTCATTTCCCTTTGATATTTTTTGAATTTTGAATTTTAGAAATTATATTTTCACTAATTCAACATGGATTATTTAACTAAGCATTTAATTTGATTTTATTTTTTAATTAATTCTTCTTAGGCTTTTGGTTATTTCAATAATTTGATCAAGTGCCCTGCTTAATTGGTCTAAAATGTTAGCTTTCTAGAGTGCAACTTGACTAGGGATGAATCCACAAGAGGTCATAATTGAATGTAAGATAATACCAAAAGTAGGGATGCTCTAACACAATTTTGGGCACTTACATCCAATGTGTAGATGAATTTGAGATGTTAAGGTGATTCCTAGGCTTAATTTACATAGTTTGGTAGAAATCAAATTGAAATCCAATATAAACAGGGATATGAAAAAAAAAGGAGTGTCTACATTTTTAACCTATTTGGGAATTGTAATACATAGGCACAATAACATATTATCAAAGAATGAAAAATTCATTAGGTTTTGGTTAATGCCCCAAAGGGTGGTTGAGCCTTGGATGTCCCTCGAGCGATCAAGGGAAAAATAATATAATCAAATGGGCCCTCGATAAGAGGAAACAACTTGGTCTAGTGGTAACAAGAGTGGAAATATTTATTTTCCCAAAGGCAATTATAAATAGTGACCTAGTGATTTAACCTTGTAGAGTAGATGGGTTAAAATAATTATTTGTCCAAAGGCAATTATAATCATTGGCATAGTGAAGATACCCCAATAGGATGAATGTAAGCATGATAAATTTTTACTTTGCCCTAGTAGGGTGGATGTGATTAGTGAAGGTATCAATAATTTGACTCATTGTGGAAAATTGGTAAGGGGAGATTACACAATGAATCTATAATCATGAATTAATAGTAATATGGCATAGAAAATAGGTATGAATTTGGGTATCTACTATTACAAAGATGCACATTCTAACTAGCAGTGATTACTATTAATTTGTGATTTTATTACTCTATGTTTGGGTGGTGTTTAGGTAGTTTATTATGAATAAGGGGAAGTGTTATCAATATCACCTCTTGATAACTCCATTTGGTTTGATTTTTACTATAAATTATGATATTATGCATCATATTTATAGAAAACTATAATAAAAATGTGTATTCTAAGAATTTAAAACTTAATTTAAATGAAAATATAAACCACTCAGGCGTTAGATATGAACAATCAAATCCTAATTGAATATAATGTAATAAATCAAGTGTAAGAATGAATAAAAATATTCACAACTCAAGTACAAGATATGTTTGATTAATACTCAAGTGTAAATAAAGTATAATAATCCTATGGAAATTGAGAAGAAGGGAGGCACACAAATAAAATCTAAGTTCAAAAAGTAAACAACTCAAGCCCAAGTTGTAAGTAAGACTCAAGTGTAAACTAATTGTCCTTAAACACACAACACTCAAAATGAAAAACCATAAAGCAAGAAAAAAAATTAGTCTAAGGTGCATGAAAAAAGCAACCAAGCTAAAGCAAATGCAATAAATAATTAAGTTAAATCAAGAGTAATAGACAACCTAAATTAATGAAAAATAACAAATAAACAAGCTAAGATGCAATCGATAAATAATTAAGTTAAAGTAAGAGCAATAGACAACCTAAGTTAATGAAAATGAACAAATAAACAAGGTAAGACACAAGTAATAAATAATTAAGTTAAAGTGAGAGAAATAGAAAACCTAAGTTAATTTAAATGAACAAACAACTAATCTAATTATAAATGAACAAAAACCTAATCTAACTAGAACTAAACAAACAACTAATCTAGCTATAATTATGAAAAACAACTAATTTAATTATTTATTCGCATGTAATTGAAGTGTTTTTCTCAACAAAAAGCTTGTCCCTAGGATATATGTAACAAAAACACATGTATAATGGTCATGGGGATATAATAATAAGGAAGGGGTGGTTGAGCTATCTCCAAATGCACTAGGTAATTGGACATTGCATACATAATCCCATGGACACAAGTTATAACATGGGCTTCAAGCCAAAGTTATTTCTCCCAGGATATAGGATAGAAAAACATTAATGACAAGCAAAAAAATTGACTTGTAGAGGAAAATAAGAATGGTATTGAAAAATGACAAAAGTGTGAGAGAGGCATATAACTTAAAAAATGGTGAGAGTATTTTGGAGGTAAACCTATAATAAGGAATGATCCAAGAGAATGGTGAATGAAAGCAATCATCAATATTGACTAAGCTAAATCCAAATGTATTAGGCAATTATATGCTTCTGACACAGTCCCATGGATATGAGTTCCAGTGTTGAATTTAGATGAAGGTAGTTCTCCCAAAATGGGATGAAACACTATCAAGAAATGGATCAGGTAAATGGAAATGGTCATGACATGACCCATGTGAAATCATTAGCTATACCTATTGACTAGGAGATACATATTTTGAGTAACATTGATATAATATAAATGGCCTAGTGTTGGAAGATTTTTTAAGATGTTTATACCATATTTCCATGTTTTTGGGTTTTCTAAGCATCTCTAGTCAATGGATAATTATGAGACATAGAATGGGTTAACTCATAAAATGAAAAGAACATGGATTAATTTTATCACAAAATGATGAGAGTGTTTAGAATAAGGTTGGTCAATCTTTCCTCATAAAATACTAAGCACTACTTAGATAGTCCAAATAGGCCTCAATCCACTGTAGCTCACCATAAAATAAGGAATCTGACTAAGTAACAACATGTTTATGAAATAGGCAAATGGTAGGGTATGAATCAATGATAAGGCAAGGCATGGTAAAAGGGTTTCTTCTAGGTTATAAGAAACAATGACATAGGTAGGTTGCCCATGTAGGGTATCTAGGAAAACATAATTATTTGCACAAAGGTGGTTATAATCATTAGTGTAGTGATTTTTTCCCAATAGGATGGATGGAGTTGAAATAATGATTTACCCAAAGGTGGTTATAATAATTAGCATAACAATTTTTCCCTAATAGGGTAGGTTTTAGAACATTTGCTAAAATGAAGGATGCAATTTCTAAATCATTGTCATACTACCCTAAGATACTGCCCCTTTATTAATGAATGTTCTTCAAGAGTTGTAAGACTAAATCATATGCTAAAACTTTATTTGAATCCAATCAATAAAGGTGTCTAGAGTATCAATTAATTAGAACCAAGGTCAAAATGGGAATAGGGGAGGTTAAACAAACTTCAACCAATAAGGAAGGTATGACAAGAAAATGTGTATGGTATGATATAAATAATGTCACATTAGGACACAACATAAACTATTCCCATAAACAATACCTTGGGTCACTAAAGAAAAAAAAATGCTTGAGATATATTATGTTCATTGGTTTTTCAAGTTCATCTCCTTCTGGCATGGCCAACCTATATGCTCTAGATCTATAATTAGTGATAATCACATAATGTCCCAACCAATTAGGCTTGAACTTTCCCTTTTTCTTATGTTCCACATTGGTGTTCTTCTAGTTTTCTTTGAGTATAAAATCACCAAGTTTAAAATCTTTGTGTTTCACATGCCTATTATACTAACCATGTAACTTATTCTAGTATGTTTGAAGGCTATTCAAAATAACCATGCATTTTTTATCCGATAGTTATAACTCTTACATATGAGATACTGTATAATTCTCATCATCAAGGAAATATTTCAATGAAACATGTAGAGACAGAAACTCAACTTTGATGGTGAGAATGGCCCTAGTGCCATAAATAAGGGAATACAATGTGGCTCCTATTAGAGTGCATAAATCAATTTAATTGGACTAGAGTCTATAAAATATTTACAAGTGCTAATCACAACCAACATCATTGATGATATTATTAAGAATATTGACAATGGTCTTGTTAGATTCCTCTGCTTGGCCATTACCTTGAGGTTAATATGTAGTAGAAAAATGTTGAGTAATGTTGAATTCAACATAGAGGGATTTGACATGTTTTTAAATGAACCATCATTATTAGATATAATATCAAAGGGGATACCATAGAAACAAATGAGGTGGTTGAAAATGAACTTGTAAATTTGACTTCCTATCATGTAATTAAGGGGAATATCTTTCACCCACTTAGTGAAGTACTTGATGGTGGTATGAATATGCTTATGGACATCTGAGGAAGTAGGGTTAATCTTCCCTATGAATTCAAGTCCTCACATCAAAAATAGCCATGGCATGGTCATCATATTGAGTGCTCGAGATGGAACATGTATAAAATTGGCATGATTTTGACATTGTTTACACCTTTTAACAAAAGTAGTTGCATCTGCTTCTATGGTTGGCCAATAGTAATCCACACATAGTAGTTTCTTGGCAAGGATGAACCCATTGGTTTGGGTTCCATAGACCCCTTCATGTACTTCCCTCAAAGCTAGTCCAAATTCTACCAAGGTTAAATAGTGAATTAGAGTTCCATCAAATTTTCTAAGATATAGCTTAGGTCCAAATAAGGTATAATGAGAGGCTTGGTAGGTGAAGGCCTTTTGCTATTTATGAGAAAGGTATATTGGAAGGACTTAGTCATGGAGGTAATTATATAGTTCAAAATACTAGGTAGAATTGGTTGATGGTTTATAGGAAGGCACTAGAATATGTTCAATTAGAAATTGATACTATCTTGCCTTGTTGGTGATGTGAATCATAGATACACTTATAGCCATGGCATCTATTGTTCTATTATTGGCTTGTAGTATTTGTTCAAACTAAAGGTGGGTAATTTGTTGTTTTAGAGTGTCCACCATGGCCTTATAAGGTTACAACTTGTCATAATTAGTCTATAATTAGTTTGTGACCTAATTAATGATAATCTTTGAATATCCATAAACTAGTATTTGTTGAATGTTCTATTACACTGCTAAGCAAAGTCCTAAAATATGTGATTCATACTCAACCATGTTGTTAGTATAAATAAATATAATACATAAGGACTTGGGAATGAGATCACCCTATGTTTTTATGAACAAAACTCCTACTCTTGAACTATGAGACATGAAATAACCATCAAAATAAAGTTTCCATTGCTTTTCTTTAGGAGATGCTTCTACTATGGTCATGATAGACTCATCTAGAAACCCAAATGTAAGTGGTTGAGTTTTATGAAGGGGAGATTCAAAAAGTTGGTCTAAAATTATCTATCCCTTGATGGTATTTTTGTTATTATATTCAATATCAAACTTACTCAAAAGCATAACCAATTTATCCATACAACTGTGTAAAGTTATTTTGGAAACTAGATACTTGAATGGATCTTCTTTGGCAATGATAATGGTCTTATTATTGATCATGTAGTGCCATAAATTGTTTCTAAAAAGACCATAGATAAACAAGGTTTTTTAATTAGTGTATAGTTATGCTCATACACAACCAATGTGTGTCTTAGGCAATAGACAACATGTTCCTTCCCCTTTTCATCATGATGTGCCAAAAATGCCCTTAGGTCATTTTTAGTTGTAGAGAGGTAGAGTGAAAATGGCTTGTCTAGCATGGGTGGAAACAAAATAGGTGGATTGGCCAAATATAATTGCAATTGGTCAAAGGTATGACAATCTATGTTCCATGTAAAAATTAGTGCCCTTCTTCAAAAAATGGGTAAATAGATGACACTTATCAGCTAATTGTGATATGAAGTGTTTGATTGATAGTATCTTACCCAGAAACTATGGAGTTGATTAAGAGTAGATGGTAGTAACATCTCGATAATGGCCTTGAATTTGGTTGTATAAAATTCAATGCCTCTTTGAGATAAAATAAATCTTAAAAATTTACTATAATTTATTCTAAAGACACACTTTTTTGGATTGAGTTTGACCTTATACTCCTGAAGTATTGCAAAGTTATTATGAAGCACGACTGGATGTTTGACATGGATCTTAGATTTACCTAAGATGTCACTGAAATAGCCCTCAACTATATCATGCACAATCTCATGGATAATTACTATCATGGTCTATTGGTATGTTTACCCTACATTCTTGAGGCCACAAATCATGGCCTAATAGGAAAACATTCCCCAATGAGTGGTGAACATTATCTTTTGTTTATTTTTAGGTGAAATATTGATTTGGTTGTATCCTAAAAAACTATCCATGATGGAAAGAATTTCATACCTAGATATGGAGTCAACAATCATGTCGATATTAGGTAGAGGAGAATCATCCTTTGGGAAAGCCTTGTTAATGTCATGGAAATTAGTACATGATTTGATACCTTCTATATTTTTACTAATAGGCACAATATTAGAGATCCACTTTGAGTAATCAATAGGATAAATTCATCATGCATCTAAGAGTTTATCTAGTTATTTCTTAACAAAGATGATAATGTGAAGATGTATTTTCCTCATTTTATGCCTGACTGGCTTGGCATTAGGATGTAAAATAAGATGATGTACAACCAAGAAGGGGTCTAAACCTAGTAGTAAGAATAAGCCCATTCAAAAATGTCAATAATATCCCTAAGGAGTGATTTAAGGACTTCATGCTTCTCTTTAGAGAGGGATGTGCCTAGTTTGATCCACTTTAGATCCGTTAATGTTCCATTGTTGACCTCATATGTGTCCTTCATGAGGAATGTAGAACCATATTTGAGGAGAGTCATTAAAGCTATAAATTGGTTGGAAATATCAAAATCCTCTAGTTGGACTAATTCATTTAATTCTCCCAAATAGGATGATCCAAAATCACCCAATGGTGGCAAGGGCCATGCAACAAATACCTCAATACATTACTAAATAATATATGTAAAAGCCCACTTCTCTTCTTTACTAGTTTCAAATCTAACTGTGATTATGGCCATGGTGGCATCATGAGCTTCATTTGAATAATGGTGAACATCCTCATCTAATGGTGCCTAATATAGGTTTTCACTAAGAGATTGGCCTTTTTATTTACTTTCACCCTGGTCCAAAATCACCTCAAAGAGGATTTCATTTTTGATCCTAAATGTTTGATTTTATTTTTATTTTTGACAAAGGAAGTTCACCCACTCTACAAAATAGGCAAAATGATCCAATCTAATAGAGAAAACTTGTTCATTATTTGTAGGCAAAATATGGTCTCTTAGGCCTAGAAAGTCATAAGTAGCCTCATCATTATTGAACTCATCAAATAAAACTATGGATTCTTGTTGGTCTTAGTTGATGAGTTATAAATGATGAAGGAAAAATGGTGAAGGATGAATAACAATCATGATGGTATATGTGGCATGGGGATTAAATAGGTTGGTATTGGTAAAGTCCAATATATGATGTAATCAGACTATGTGTCACTATCAGAATCATCATTACTAGTCATCAGTGTAGGAACATAGATAAGACATGTAGGGTCACCCCTAAGTGGTTTAAATCTAATACCATGGGTTACCTTGTACTTGGTTATGGACATTGGTTCAAAAGTACCTTGTTATTTTGCCCCTAGACCTCTACCTACATAATCTTGATTATCCATGATCTAGTTATTTGCTTTGGTAGCATTCAACCAAGTCATCATTGTACATCCAAGAATTATATTTAGTAAGTGGGCCTTGTTCTTGGCTGGTGGCCGATATGAAAATAATAGGCATTTGGTTGTTAAGTTTTCCATTTTGTTGCCATTCCATGTAAATGGCCTCAGATTTTGGTCTTCCATAGGTTTAAGGGGCCTATGGTAGATTAGCCACATGGAATGCATTATGCATGAGGTATTCTCTTGGCCCTTTGTCAAAGATAGGAAATGATTCAATATTTTAAGAGGGGGACCAAATGGAAGTAGAGGAAAGGCTCTCAAGGTATATATAATTAGAATATATAAATTCAACAAGTAGGTATTTATCTTTCTTAGGTCTAGGCCAAAATAATAATTATAACTCTCATACTCGACATCTAGATGTTTACAGAATTGGTATAGTTGTAGGTCAGTGACAATGGTTACTTCCATCCTAGAATGGCAGAACTTGATATATTGGTGCAGTGTTGAAGGTATTACCTAGATTTCATGTATCTAAGGTTAGACCAGAAGTAAATTTTATGATATATCCAACTTTAGCACATGGCAAAGTGTGTCATGGGTCAATGGCCTAATGGCAACTAGAAAATAGATGGTCCCTTGTGATTCTCATTCTTCATTGTCATAGGCCTTGATGGTAATTTTATTTGGTTGAATATTAGCTATCATATATCCTAGATGTTTGACCAATCATAAAGACATAATATTAAGGCCTAATCCATTATATATAAGGAAACACATAAATTTGTGCCATATTATGACAACTTTGATATATAATGGGTTATTATGGAGAGGGACTAGGGATGACATATTACTTTGGTCAAAGGTTAATTGTTACCTTGGGGTTAAGTGTCTAACCAAAGCTTGGAATTTATATGGTGTGATGTCATTTGGTACTTAGGACTAGCTTAAAAGATCTGTAAGGGTATGTTTTTGGATGGTATATGTACATAACAAATCCAAAATAGAGATTTATGTGGGCATATTTTGTAGTTGTTCCAAAATGTCATATGTTTTCTCCTTAACATTAGTAATTGGATTAATCTTAGTCGGTATGGTAGACTAAATAGGCTTATTTTTAGAAGGTGGCTATAGTCTTGGAATAGTGAATTTAGTCCATTGAGTTGTGATTGTGCAATCTAGATTAGGTAAAGGGCCATATAACTAGAGGAAGAAGGAGAAGGGCCTAGGATGGTAATCCTAGGTTATTTTTGTGTTTGGATGTGGTCACAGGTTAAAGGAGTATTACTAGCATGGAAAACTGATATGCATTGTTAGGAAATGCTATTGGTAGTTGGTTTAGGATTGATCATGATGGTAGCTATATGACTATTCACAATAGAACCCAAAACTTTATTGTAATCATATATGATAGCATGATAGGCGTCTTTGTTAGATAGGTCATTTTGATCTTGGTTCTAACCATTGTGGTTTTTATCACTATTTTTTTTTTTGACGTGGCCTTCATATTTGTTGATTCTAATTGGTAGCATCATGTTGCATAAATGGATCTCAGTAAATACCCAAGTTCTGAGTAGAAGTAAAAACCCTATTATCTAATTCAATCTCTCCATTTTCCAACATGTTTTGAATTATGTGTCTTAACTACACACATTGGCATATATAATGGCCTTTGACTCAATGATAATAATAGAATTCATGTTCTTTATACCAATCACAGAAAGGTGTGTCTTTAGGAAATGACTTTGGTATGGGAAAACTAATCATGTTAGTAGTGGCTAATGTTCTAAATATTGATTAAATTGGCTCTCTAAGATCACTAAAGACTCTATCTTAAGGATTTATTATTAGAGGAGGTGTTTTCAATAGAGGAGGTGAGAATGCTTGAATATGTGGAATTTTTTGCATTTATGGAGCAAGCTAAGTTTGTGGAATTAGATATGCACACAAAGCTAGTTAGTTATATAGATATAGTTGGGAATATGAAGCTATCTGAGTAGATGATGTTTTCACCATTTTGACATGGTGTGAATCTATAACTCCATTTCTAAAAACATTCTTGTTGTATTTATAGTCCCTATATTTTTCAAAAGTATTGGTCTGAGGTGGCATAGGAACTTATGTTTGAATTGAAATTTGGGTTTGGTTTTGGCTTTGATTTTTATTTTTGTGATGTTTATGATTCTAATTAGGATTAAAAAAAATTTATTATCCCCTTATTTATAATTTCCTTATCAATTTGTATACATTTTTCAATGATCTCTTGAAATGTATGAACACACTAATGTTCAAGTTGATAATATATCTCACTATGCAAGTTCTTGGTAAATACAATTGGAAACTATTTATTAGGTAAATTGTGCATGAAATATCTTGTAAGTTCTCTCCACCATTAAAAGTATCTTGAAAAACTCTCACCAACCTATTGTTTGGCTTGACCCAAACTAAACACTGTAACCTCATGCTTGATGTTATAGGAGAATTTTTATACAACTATATCTAAAATATTATCAAATTTAGAAAAAATATTCTTTAGCATTTTGAGAAGCCACTCTAAGGATTTTCCATCTAAACTTTTGGGGAAAATGAAAATTAAGTATATATCACTATAGGCTACTAGCTGACAAGCAACAAAGAATTCCTTCAAATGCTCCCTAGGGTCACCTTTACCCTTGTATTTATCAAATTTTGGTGGATCATAACCTTTTGGAAATGATATTTGAAGGTGGTCTATGTTGAATGGATATAAACATACCTCATCTAATTTAAATTTTTTCTTATACTTCCCAATTTAAATGGATGCAATTGCATCCTTCATTTATTGTAGTTCTTAGGATAAAAATATAGATGTTAAATTTTGTTATAGTAGTGACTAGGTGGTCAAAGGTGGATTGCCTTGATTGGGGTATAATGGAAGGATGTGGTATTATAAAATATTAGTCTAGTTGATCGACCAACCTGGAATATGCATCCCTTGGCTAGGATTATATTGTTGACATGGTATGCATTATTGGTAAATATTTTGGCTCAAATTGGCAACACAATTTTGGTTTGGAGGGAATTGTGGTTATGAGGGAGGAATTTAGCCTTTTATAATGTGTTGCACTTGTTGGGTTTGAATAGGAACATGTTGTTAACTATTCAAAACCTACTATATAAAAGGAACCCATTACTAGCTAGAGGTTTGTTACTAAATGTATTGCATATTAGGCCCTTGTTGAACATAAGGCATTTGTTGGGCAAGAGGCAAGGATTTTATAGCATGGTTAAGACCCTATTTTTGGGTGAACACTTATTACTTATTTGATACTTCTTTCATGTTTAGCACTTTTTATATGTTTGGCAATTGTTGTTTCGTATCTACCAACTGTTATGGAATAAATAAGATACATTATTGATTAGACAATGTTTGAAATGGATTTACCACTTTTTATGATGGTACATTAGTCTATATCTATGATCATGGAATTTTGGTCATCACTTGTTGAGGTAGAAGAGGTTTCACCATCTATTGAGGTGGAGGAGTTTAGTCACCTCCTATTGGGGTGGAATTTTGGTTTGCATTTGGTTATTTTATACTTGTTGTGCAGTTAAAGAAGCAATCGATGGAAGAGTAGTTATTTATTACATTTAAAGAACTAAATGTTCTTTCCCATATTGTTTTGAAACATTTATTTTTTTGATGGGGAGACATGTTATGAGTTACTGTATTATACATGTGACCCAACTTGGTCTAGATTAGGATAAAATCACATGTCATCTACCACATTTTTTAAATGGTTTTATTTAGGATCCACCATTTCTTGCTCAATGGTTGGGGTATTAAACATGTCCTTGACTTGAGTACTTGTTGAAAATGGGTCTCAGGTCATATCGGTATAGCATGATGAATCAATTTACACTTAGTTAATGGAGTTCTCAATGAGTGGCATGTTAGCAATGGTCATTGCAATCATATTCTTGGCCAAGTTAAGGTATGTTTGGTATGTTTTTTGTATTTGTGCCATTTGGTTATCAATTTGACCCTTTCCTTTTTCAATCATAGCAAGGCCTTGGTTATTTATGGTACAAGGGCCTAATTATTCCTAGATGATGCCCATTTAAATGGTATAATGATCGATGTGTAGTTATAAGATCTAACCAAGATAGATAAAATTTCATGTGGAATTTTAGATGAGAATTAATACCTACCTCTACGAATCTAATAAGGATTTCATCCTTATTTTCTAAGAGGTGATGGTCAGACAAGTAAGGATCATAATTGGTATGAGTTAGAGTGGCTACAAAGTAAGGTTGTTATTGTTGGACTTGTTCTTTGCTAGGTGGGATACTAACAAGATTGGTTTGGTCTTGGTCTTACCCTGAATAAGATGGTGTGTTGACAAGATAATGGATAATGGGTCTTGGGATTACTCTATATAGTGGACATCATATGAGGTATATGGATCCATCACATATGCTATGTCATCTCCATAAGGGTCTTGAACAAATATGTCACTTGTGACAATGTTTTCATTTTCTAAATTATACATGGTTTCATGTATAGTCAGGCATGAATGGAGAAATGGTAAGAGTTTTATGGAAATATTGATCTATCATTGTAAATGTTTAAAACTTGGTCTAAAAGGAAAACTTGGTCTATTGTTGAAAATGATTGAAACTTGGTTTACAGAGTAAATTGAAACAAACTTGGTCTTGGTCTAAAAATATCATGAAAAACATGCTTAGCTATTGGAAGGAGGTCTAAAAATTGAAACGTGAATTTGGCCTTAGCAATGGTCTTGAACTAGGTCTAAAAGGCAAAACAAAAATGATTTAAAGTCTATGTTAGGTATTTAGCAAAAATAACAAAGTTAGTCTTGGAAATAAACTTAATCTAGGTATGAAACTTGAAATGAACTTACATCTAAGGTAATTAGTCTAAAACAAAGAGTACACTTGGTCTATGTAAACTTAAAAACTTGGTCTAAAGTAAACTTGGAATAAAAGGAACTCATAATAAAAAAATAAAGGTCTGGAGTTGTTCCAAGAAAACTAATTTATAAATCTAACTCAAGTATCACAAACTAAGTGAAAAAAGTAAAACATTTAATCTTAATTGATAAATAAAACTCAAATGTAAACTATTTATGCTTATATCTATGCTTTAAAGTGAGTTTCAGACTTGGTTTGAGAAGGCAACTTAATTCTTGGCATAAGGGTCAAAGGTATATGTAAATGGCATAACCATGTTAGATTTTAAATTAGATTCACATTTTTTAGAATTTTTGAAACTTGGTCAAGAGTAACTCCAACTAGTCTAGGTAAAAATGGCCAGCATAACAATGTTACTTAGAAATAAAGGTAAAAAATAGGTTTAAGTCTCATTTTGAACAAGGAAAATGGTTGGAACAATTTTAGCAGCGTAACACTTCCTTGTACAAAATGGTGTGTGAAATATCCTTTGATTTGGCAAAGTAATTTTGGACTCAAATAATATAGGTAAAAGGAAGAAGTAGCACCCAAGTGCACACTCCTACATTAAAACTAACACGAGGTGTGCATAACAAAGATTCCATCGATATACTAGTCTTGAAATGAATTAATTGTTAATCCAATAAATAAAGATCACATGTAGGTAGAGTTTTTTAAACCCCCTCTATCTCTTAAAAAGTGATAAGTGGTAAGGAACTTAAAGAAACAAAGCAACTTGGCATTTGGAAGGATAATCCTTGGCAAGTTGGGTCAATTAAGCTAATTTTTTGATTTAGCTTATTTAGATGGTCCATAAGTGCCTAACAACACTTAAAAATAAGATTCACGTCAACTGGATCCAAAACATCTATATTTTTATTGAAATGTCTTATCCTTTGCACAATGAATTCAACCATGTTCTACTTAATGAATTCTTATATCTAGACCCTTGCATGGCCTGGGGACCCATTAGACTTGTCAGGCTAACTTCTTATCCACTATCCAATCCAATGGTACACCCAATTTATATACTCCACTAGAGATTGGGGTTGGAATAGTGCTAGGAGATGAAACTCTAGGTCAAATTCCTCTAAATAACTCATGAGGAGGTGATGAACTTCCACTCAAAAGCCAATGTAGAAAATAAAATGGAAGAACTAGGTCATTTATGAGTCACCCAATTCTCTAGGAACAAGGGGAGAGCATATGTGACATTTATTCATGTTTTGACTGAACAAAAATAATGAAAAAAAAGTTTTTTTGGTCACCGAAGTTCCCTAAAGGGGAAAATGGGAGAGCATACACATAATGATTTAAAAAAGTTAAATCAACTAAGTGATACATGAAGAATAAAAATAAAAATGCTCTTAAGAGATATAAGTTTAATGTGATTGTTATTTCTAAAGCACCTATTGAAATATGAATGAATTTTTTCCTTTGTTGTAACTTTTGAAAGTTGTTTTCAATGTTTTAAAGCACCAAATTGAATGTAAAATGGTCTTGTTAATGCTAAAAACTCATATTTTAACTTAATTCCCTACAAAAAAAGTTAGGGAATTGATTTATGTTTGATTATTCAATGAAAAAACTACAAGTTTAACAAATTAGCTCCAAAAACTATGAAAACTACTCTCTTTCATGATTTTGTAGTTACACAGCTAAGTATATACTAAAAAATTATAGGTAATTAAAACATAGAAATTAGAAAACACTTACAGTGAAACTTCATAGTTTTTAAACAATTTCAAAACTCTTCTTTCCAATTTCACAACTCTATTTGGTGAATTCATAGTTGTCTTTGGAAATTTCATAATTCTCTTTGATGATTTCATAATTCAACTCACTGATTTTGTAATTGTTCTTTCCTATTTTTTTAGTTTCCTGATGAATTAACAACTATGAATTTGTAATGATTTCATAGTTTTCCAAAAACTTGTAAAAACCACATAAATAACACATAAATGATCTCATAGTTTGGACTTATGATTTCATAATTAATGTTTCTAAAATTGCAAATATGTAGACAAGTCAAAAAATAGAAAAAATGTAGGATGATTTCATAGTTTACCCTTACAAATTCACAAAATAATACATTAAATTCATTGTTCTATAGGTCTAGTTTTGAACTGAGATTATTTCATGATTCTCTAGGATGATTTTTTAGTTTCCTATGATGAATTTGTAGTTTTTGGCTCTGAATTCATAGTTCTATAGGTGAGGAGTTCATATTTCCATATCCAAAGACAAAATATGGAAAAAATAAACAAAAAAGATAAAAAAAGGTCATTAAAGAGTTTTTATTGGCTCTTAAGATGTCCAAATATGCTCCTATGATGAAAATTAGGTGTGTGGTCCCACCATACTTACCATTATGTATGTAATATGAATCCAAGGGAAAATATGCATTAGTCTCTTTTTAATAGAATCAAACGTCCAAAACCAAGATTGAGACCAAGAATTCCCAAGCCTAGATACTATGGGGATCTTGATGATAATAAAACCAATTGAAACACAACTAACATTATAAAAGATAAACCACTTTCACCTTCCTTGTAGCTCCAAATCAATTGTTGAATGGTAGTTGGATTGTTCATTTCATGTCAAAATTTGAGTCTTTGTCATCACTCTTTCTATATAGGCAACACCTCCCCTTTATCCACTATGGTTTTGGTTTTTGGTATGTGTGGAATATTAAGCTTATATTATTCATTTGGAATTATAACACTACACAAAATATCTTGTTAGAAGTGAGTTTGAAACCTTGTATTTATAAGTTTTAGACTAACCCCAATCTATGTGTTGATTATTTGGCCTCCTAAGCCAAATTTCAACCCCTACAGTTCAAAACTTTCTCATAAGGCCCTCCAAGCTTGAATATGGTGATCTAGAGATTGTCATGGTCTTCTTAAAAACATTTTAGCATTGTTTAAGATTTTAATATATGTACTATGGGTTGCTTGAGAAACCATTATATGATAGCATGTTTTGAGTCATTGGATGATGTGATAGGTCTTCATAGGTTGTATTGGGATTGAATGGAAGGGTCTCAAGTGTCTTTGAAGAATAAATAATGTTTTATACCTTGTCTAATAAAGCTAAGGTACTTTAGTAGAAATTAAGGTATTTAGAGAGATAAAGGTTTCATATTCTTGTTATATTTCTACTTTTTTAGCCACTTCTTGAGGGGGAGGCTTTGTTAGCAAAATGTAAGACATTTACAAATCATTGTGGGATCATGATAATAGGTCGAGTGATGTATCCAAGGTTGTCTTCTATGGTCTATTTGTCAAGCATGTTTCAAGCTCTAATTATCCCTCCAAGTCATCAAATGCATTTTCAAACATGCCATATGGGTTAATATTTATATTAGAAGCCTTTGAATAATGTATCACATTTAAATTATGTGTTTCCAAAAAATCATACCATTTCAAGTCATGCTAAGTGGCATTATATGCAAAAAGGGGTCTTTTGAAGGGTCAAATATCTTTTCATTTATCAAAAGGGCCCCACATGCTTGAAAAATGAAATTTCAACTCCCATCCATATATACCCCTTGGTTTTAAAGTGTATTTGATTTATATTTTCCCTCTTCTTGTTCTCCAATGGGTTTCTAAGATCTCAATCAAGAAAAAATGCAAAAAATGAGGTTTTACAGGTGTTTCCAAGGCTTATACGGACTTGCACGGTTAAGGCAAAGTTAGAGGAGCCCATAAATCTCATGGGGGACCCATTTCATGAATAAAAAAATATAATCCATGATTCACAAGTCAAATAAAGTTAGAAACTTATGTCTTTTCTACATCGGCCTCTTGGCAACCCTAGAATGGTCAATGATTTTAAATCAATCAGTATAGGAGGAAGAAAGTTGGAGGATAAGACCTTGGTTAGGGGAGGGTACCCTAATGTAATTTAATTTTGTGTAATTATTAATCTAGTCAATCTCCTTAGCTTTATGAACAATCGCTAAGGCTTTAGGGTGAATATTGAAGACCCCAAATCCCATGGCCTTAGTTTTTGATAGTTTCATATCAATGTGAATATTATTATTGAAAATGAATGAGTATGTTAGATGGTGTAGGACCATTTTATCCTTATAATAAT
This sequence comes from Torreya grandis, assembly GCA_037957365.1. Classification (NCBI taxonomy): domain Eukaryota; kingdom Viridiplantae; phylum Streptophyta; class Pinopsida; order Cupressales; family Taxaceae; genus Torreya; species Torreya grandis. The sequence continues at coordinate 942,328 of JARHVA010001029.1, read as the reverse complement.
ATTTAATATCCCTAGTTTCACATGTGCAAGTAGAGGAAGGAAAAAATATCTATATAGTGGAAGGTTGCAGACCTATACAAGGTGATAGTTAAGGTTTTGGTTGGTTTTAGACTATTCCATGAATCAATTGGTAATTAAGAGCACAAATATGATCCTCCTTTATCCACAAGGTTTTAAAGAAAGTGATTATCCTACAAAATACTTAAGCAATTCCTTCAAGGTTGACTAAGAGAGGTCTCATTGACCTACAAGTTTGTAGACCTGTAGGTCTACTTTTGACCAAACAATATTGTAATGGGTTTGTATTTAGGTTAGTTTAAACTATTTTACATATAAAACATCTATTTAAAACATATCTTAAGATTTTAATTCAGATTTTGCATGTGTAAGTAGATAAATAGCCGAGGGGGTCAAAGTACAAATGAGTTATCAACTATAGGTAGAGTCATTGAAGGAAAAGGGTGTTTTCATGTAGGAAGATGGTTGTTAACATATGATGAATTGAATTGAAACTCTTATACATTCCTTAGGTCTTCCCAAAGATTTTTTCAAGCCTAAATATATTATTCATGAATGGAATGTGAAGTTGTAGGGTTTGCATGGATTGACAAGGTGAGTGCTCTTTATCAGACACAATAGGATTGAGAGATTTATAGGCACTCTAGTGTATTAATAAGTTAATAATGGATCTTTTTACAGTTAAATAGTTTCCATCATTCCCTCAAGGAACTTTTAAAAGTAATAATATAATAAGTTTCATAATATGAAAAGAGGAGTAGGTGTTATACCTAAGATAAACATATACAAATATGCACCTATGTATTTCATTATGAGTAGGTCCTGATTTCAAGTGTGATTGCCATGCATAGTGTGATCTCCATTGCAAGTTTGAACAAGGTATTTAATTATGATAGCTATAGATAATAATTAGGTTATAATAAAAACATGAATGATATTAACATGAAGGTCATACTTTGTGATATTGGCCTCATGCTCCTCAGCTCCTCATACTCAAACTATTCTCAACCTAGAGAGACATGCTCCTAATTGAGCATCTACAGGCCTATTTAGGAAAATTGAGAAAGTGTAATATTAATTATTTAAATTAGGTAACTAATATATTTAAGCTAATAAGAGTAAAAAATATCATTATTAATTAGAGAGGATTGAGGGGTTAAAATGGAAAAAGGAGATCCACCTCTTACACGCAGTCAAAAACTCAAATGCCACCTACAGGCCAACATGAAAATTAGGGTACTAAGTGGTGGATGCGATATATAAAGGATTAAAAATTTATATACAAGTAAAATAACCCTATAAATAATGTTTTAATTACTCAAATAAATCTCAAAGTGCTAATGATAAGAGAATATACACACTTATAGCCCATGTAGGCCTTAAGCTAACACCTATTATTCTATCATATAAGAATGGAAAAAATAGGTATATGAAATGTGAGTAAGGGTATAAAATGTCTTAATACACTTTTAAGACCATATATATCATGTTTAAGTCATTTTTAAAACATCAAGTGCCAAAAAATGGATGATGTTCACACTTCTTACATATAGGCCCATTAAACTCTTACATATAACTTATAGGAGATATGAATCTCTAGAATTGAAAGGGCTAGCTCCCTGAATTCTTTTCTAAGTATCTATCACCTATCCTAATGTTTGTTCATGAAAAGAGTTAAGAGTTTTGATAAAATGGAAACTATTCTAGAGAGGTGATTCACCAATAATATATCCCATATACTATCATACTTCTACTAAGCAATAATTCTTTCTAAGACCAATTCCATGATTGAAAGATCCTAACATAGTGTTTCAATGTGAAGGTAACATGCTTGGGACAATCAACAGGATACTTGACCTAAGGGGTAGATTTCAAACCATAGATAATATTGCATAATTAAAAGAGAGATTAGTAAATTCAACACACTTCACATGACCTATTAACATCAGAACCTTTTCTTAAACATGAAAGATAAAGAGAGTAAGGATGATAATATCACGTAGCTCCACTATACATCACTCACACACTTAGGCAAAATGTTCACAACTTAGAATTGGACTTGTATTTAATGTTCAAAGGTAAAGTGTAATGCCATTTTATCAAGGCTTCACCATACCAAAAATGTGGTCACCTATAATAGCCAAAAATGGCTCAATTTATAGAACTTTGAGGAAGAGAAAGAAGAGAAGTTGAAGAGGCACAAGGACATGTGTCCACATGTGAGAATTAGTTACAACTACATGTGGAAGAGGTGTGGGGTGAGCTAGGCCATGTCATATAGGTCTACTTGTCCAAAAAAAGTCATAAGAATGGTGAAAAGTAGCATAAAACCTTTAGAATTGGCACAAGAAACTGCCTCCATCAAAGATCATCCATGAATGTTTGAAACTAAAAATAGGAGAGTCAACACATAAAACTATTTGAAGGAAATGAAAATCATGGAAATAGTTATAAAATGCTCTTTCTAATTTCTAGTTATCCTTCAGACACCTATGTTTGTTAATTTTGTGGAAGCTCCTTGATTTGGGTCAACTACCAGCAACAACTCACACCAACGACCTGTCTATTTTTTGCTTGTTTTGTCTACACCAAATATTTGAGATCTTGCCATTTTTTATCTCTATATTTTCTCTTAGGTTCCTACCAAGTCTTTTTTTTGGCTCCAACGGCTATTTTCTTTGGACTTTTTTTCTTTCAAACTTCTTGTCTTGGCACTTTTCCTAAAAGAATTCATTCAGCTCTTTGCATCGAGTCTTTTGCTTTTGACCATTTTTGCAGATAGTTTTCTCAAACAAATTCTTTTAGACTTTTTATTTTGACATTTTCTCCCATGGACACTTCATTCAAACATTTCACCCGTGGCAGGCATTTGTCTTTGAACTTTTCTATTGGGTAATTTTTGTTGGCCTTTTCTCTTGAAGGAAATCTTTTGAAACTTTGTTAAGTGCCTTTGAATTTTTGGAAAGTGAAAATGAACCCTTTGGCTTTGAAATGACCCTTCATATTTTTTGAAGTGGACCTTCAGAACTATGGAATGACCCTTCGGTAATTTGTAAGGGTCCCTTCAGCTTTTGGAAAGGACTCCTTCAAAAAAATTTAAAGTGTCCCTTCAGCATTGGAAAAGACTCTTTGAGTTTTTTTACAAATGAACCTTCTAAAAGGAACATACCCTTTGTATTTTTTGTTTCTTACCTTTCGGCCATCCTATAAATACCCTTCAGAAAAGTTGTGAAGTACCCTTCGAAAATGTAAGCACCCTTTCAAAAAAATTGTAAGGTACCTTTCAGAAAAGTTATTTCTAACAAAATGTCTAAAATAATTCCTTTGAAAAGTTGAAAATTTCTCTTCAAAAAATCTGAAGAAGACCCCTTCAGAAAATCTAAAAAAGACCCCTTTAGAAAAGTGTCTTAGACAAATTGTTTGAAAGAATTTGGCACTTGGCCAAATGAAAAGTCTAAAAGAAATAATCACTTTGTAAAAAACAAAAAATCCAAAATAAAACCTATAAAGTAAATAACACCCATCCAAAAGATCAAAATAAAGTCTCTGAATGAAACAACACTTGGTATTTTTGATGCGGTTCAATGATAAATACTCCTTTTGAAGAAAATTTATGAATACTATACTTGGCCAAATTAGAAAGATGCAAACTTAGGAGTAAAATTTGACCAAAATTCTTGGTGATTCATAAAGATGGCATGCCCATTATGTCGAAGATCAATTGCCTAATCCTTCTATTGGGCATGGATTCATGCATATGAGCACTCAGATTGACATGAACAAACCTTGGATTAACCACAAAATAACTAACATACACCAAAAACATAAGGAAATAATAACACACATAAGACAAAAGCAAAACATAAAACAAAGACACACTTGTGCTAATAATCACTTAGGGAACACAAAGAAAAACAAAGGAAACATGTATGTGTTCAAATAGAACACTTAAGAAACATAATAGCCAAAACAAAACTAGACTAAACACACACACCTATGCTACTATTTACAAAATAGACTTGCAAAGACTAATAGTATAATTTTAGATGTATCCTATTCATAGGGATAGGCAATTCTTCTCCATTCATCTTGTTCAGTTGAAAGGAGTTGCTTTGCTTGCACCTGCTGATGATGGAAGGGCCACTCCACAAAGCATAAAACTTTGTATGTTTGCCTAGTTTTGATCTATCCTCATCCCATTACAACACCAAGTCACCTTCCTTGAACACTCTTTACTTGATATTTTATCAAAGGACTTCTTTATGAGTACTTGGTGGTGTTCCATGGTCTTTTTTTCATTGTTCCTTGATTCTTACAGTTGCATTAGTTCTATTAATCTGACTTCCTTTGGAGTATTTTCAAGTAGTTCCAGTTGATGTGCAAGTCCTAGAGCAAGGATATCTTAAGAGATGGACAACCTAGCTTCTTTCCCATAAACAAGCACAAAATGAGAGTTACCAATTGATCTCTTAAGAGTAATCCTATCGGCCCATAAGGCTATCTTCAACTTGGTGTGCCATGCTCTTTGATTGTTCTCCAATGTCCTTTTTATGATCTTAATGAGATTCTTGTTAGTAGACTCATCCAATCCATTACCTTGAGGGTAAAAGCTAGATGAGGTACTCAGGTAAAATCCATTCCTATTTTCCCACTCAAAAGTTTTATCCCCCATGAAAGCAAGTGCATTACCATAAATGATAGTATAGAGAACCCAAAATATTGTTGTGATACTCTCATAAACCTCCAGGATTGAATTTTAATTTGCCTCACTCAATGCAAAGTAGTCAGTAGTAGTCAATATCTATTTGTAGCCAACACTTGATGGAGGGTTGATCACACCAATGAAATAAAGTACCCATTACATGAAAGGCTGGTCTACTTGGACATGATTCAATAGAAGGGATGTAAGTTTCTATTTGTGTACAAAGAAGGCACATTGAGGACACCTCCTAACCCAAGAGTATAAATCCTTAAAAAGGATAGGCTAATAATACCCAACCCTCATTATCTTTTTAGCTATTGTTTTTAGGGAGAAATGACCTCCATCTACACCATTGTGAAACTTTTCTAGCAAGATGTCAAACTGATCATTATCAACACACCTTAGTAGTGAACCATTCACATCCTTCCAAAAGATAATACCATCTACAAGACAATAAGGAATGGTTTTCAATCTAAAATACCTTATTTATGACTTATTCAAACCATTAGGACAATCACCATTTTGGAGGAAACTAATGATGTCTTGTGTCCAACTTTGAATTGGTATGTGACCAACTAGTTGGGGATGACCTTGATTAACTAAGACTTATTCCCTTGGCCTTTGAAGATCTAAATCTATATGTTCACACAACCCCTTTCCTCTTACCAAGTTTGTTACCTTCATATCAACATCATACTCCAATACCTTTGTGATCCATCCAACTCTCTTCTCATCGAGGTCTTTGCTTAAGAGGAACTCTTTGGTGCTAGGATGAGAGACCAGGACATATATCTTGTTATTTGAAACCATGTTCCTAAAAAATTTCAAACCTCTTATCATAGATAGAGATTGATTCTCAACAAATGTGTACTTGACCTCATAATCTTCCAATCCTTGACTAAAAAATGCAATAACTTGTTTAATTTCCTCATCATTATTTTATATAAGCATAATTGAGATTGTGTTAAGGTTAGAAAAAGTATAGAGTATGAAATACTTGGAAAATTTTGGGTTCAAGAGAGTAGGAGACTGGGAAATTGATTTTTTATTTTCCTCAAAACTATTCTTACCTTCCTTTATCCAATCAAAATCTTAGTTCTTCTTGAGCATGGTTGTGATAGGCTTCACCAAAGTAACAAATCCTGGAATAAACCTTCTTAAAAAGTTGATCTTTCCTAGGAAACTTTGCAAACCTTTCTTGTGTAGAGTCAAAGACAAGCCTAGAATGGCTTCAATCCTTTTAGGATCAATATACAAGCCTTTTTTTAACACAATGTGACCCAATAATTTACCTTCATGAACAACAAAGATACATTTTTTTGGATTAAGAGAAACCTCAACATCTCTACACTTCTCAAAGACTTACCTTATATTTTTTATGTGGTCATTAGCATCCTTGGAAAAAATAGTTATATCATCAAGGTATACAAGCAAAAACTCATTACTCAAACCTTTAAAGGCCATGTCCATTGCTCTTTGGAAGGTAACACCAGTATTAGACAAACCAAAAGACATATTTCTATATGAAAATTTTCCCCATTTTATGGTGAATTTTGTTTGAAATTGATCCTCCTCATTCACCAATATTTGGTTATAACCTAAATAGTCATCACGTAGTGAAAAGAATTGAGAACCTAAAACCACTTGCAAAATCTACTCCATAGAAGGTAATGGATAATGGTCTTTGAGTGAAACTCTATTTAGATCCCTAAATTCCACACAAATTCTAATATATCCACTTTTATTTTGAATGGGTACAAGGTTAGCTACCTAAGTTGAGTGTTTGATAGGAAAAATAATCCTAGACTCAATCAATTTGGTGAGCTCTTTTTTCATTAGTTCCTTTATCTTGGGATTGATAGGCCTTTGCTTTTGCCTAACTAGTTTAGCTCTAGGTTCTAACTCAATGGTGTGATGAGATAGGATTGGATCAAACCCTTTCAAATCTTTGTATTCACAAGCAAATATATCATGAAATTATTTACACAATTCAATGAAGGCTCACCTTTCAAAAAGAGAACATATCTTAACAATTTTTAGAAATTTGTCCTTAAATATCAATATTATTTTGTAGTTCTCTTCCTTTGTAGACATTATTACCATTTCATTCCTTCTTTGATCATATTCATTAAACACACTCTCCAAAGTAACCATCCCCTTTGGTATTTTTTTTGTCTTCAACTAAACAATTTGTTCTTCATATTGATTGTGAAGTTTCTTTTGGTTCTTTGAAGAAAATTTTGCTTTATTTTGTATGAAGTATACAATATGTTTATCATTCTCAAACACTTGCCAAGACACTTCATTATCCAAAATATAATATCTCCCAATGACCTTGATGTGAGGTTGTTCCTTCTCTCTACTTACATCAACAACTATATCAAAGTGTGTTCCTATCACAACCAACCTATCAACATGCTTATTTGAGTCTCTTGGTATAGGTTGGATATTAAAAACATCAGAGTCCTCAATTAGATCCCACACCCTATGATTTTAGGACTTAGGCAAAATGTTCTTGGTTGTATCTTGGTTTTGATCTTGATTTATAATCAATTCACTATCTCCATATACCTTGAAATTCTTGATTCCCTTTCTCTTTGCCCATTGGAGGCCATGAACCAAGCCTTCATATTCTGCCACATCACAAGTAAAACCAAAATGGAATCTATATAAAGAGTAATATTGGTTATTTGAGGGAGAAACCAACATGACACTATCTCCTACCCCTACCTTACTTCTAGAGCCATAATTTTTTTTCCCATATCCCTTCAAGTTCATGATCCTCATTAGTGAGTGATGGTATAGGAATGTTCTTCTCATGCATATAATATACCCCTAATTCAGTTTCTTCTATGAATACATAGTGGTCATGCTCATAAGTTTTAGTACCATATTCATCAAGAAAGAGGTCAAAAATACCTTTAAGGGGAAAGGATGTTTCACCACCAATGGAACCTTCTTCTTACTCACTAATCATACAATTCTGATTTGAATTTGTCTTCGCATATGGTTCAATGTGGAACCTTGCCAAGGGTTGTGTTATTATAGTTAATTTAGCTCCATATCTTGTTATAAAATCTAGAAAAGACCAATTAGATGCAAGGTACCCTCCAATCTTAGTCGTGAAGTCTCTTGATAAGAAAATAGAAAAATGAGCTAGAAGATCAACCACCACAATGTCTTATAGGATGGGGAAACTTGGACAATCATGCAAGAAAACTTTCAAACCTTTAACCAAACCCACAATCTTGGCTATAGTTCCATCAAACTTTAACACACCCTTATTATGAGGCTCATACTTCAATCCCAACTTGTCAGCAACCACCTTAGGCATAATTGTGGTACTAGCTCCTCTATCCATAGTGCAATTGTGAGCCAATTTGTCTCCCATAATGAGTGTGAGGTAGAAATGTGGAGGATTTTCAGATTTGGTGGATGGTTCTAGGACATAATTAGGTGTGTTGGTAAGGGCTACACTATTGTGTCTTGGAACTTGAGGGGCTACATGAATGTTTGAGAGTTGTTTTTGTAGAAGTTCCTTTTGGACAGGCATATGCAATACTTCCCAAAGAGAAATGCTTGTCTTGGTATTATTCAAAGAATCAATAATGTTTAGAGAGAAAGTATTCACCTTGTCTTACATTCTTAAAGGCAATGAGGGAGCTTGAACTTGTTTTATTAGAGGTTTGGCTTCCTTATTCACATTCTAACTTTGAGGAGTAGTGTGACTAGTAAGATCTATTACATTGGTACTTGCACTTTGTGACCTTGGAGAGGCACTACTTGGAATCACTTATGTTGCTGGATTATCTCCTAAATCCATCTTTTTAGCCTTGGTGTTGGCTATAACTGATGTATTTTAATTCAACACATAATTGTCTTCTACATGGAAGCTCATAAAACCAGTAATTTGGTTGCTACCTTCTCCTTAAACATCCCTTTGTATGAGATTCACTTATTCTGATATAACATAAGGAGTAGCTCCTTTTTGATCTACCAAAGCTTGATTACCTTCTCCACCATTATGCATAAATTAACCTTGAGATTTCCCCCAATGATCCAAATGTTCCTCTCCTTGAACTATATTGGTGTGGACTAGAACAATAGCCTTTGTAGATGGAGTGGAATTAGGATTATAGGCATTGGGCTGCCTATTGAAACCTTTTTGACCTTGTCCTCTTCTTTGGTTAGTGTATTGGGGTAGATGTCTATAACCTTGTTGAGGATAGAATAGAGGATTGGGTGGAGCACTTGCATACATTTTTGCTTGCTTGAATTGGGCTTATAAAGATTGAATCATCTCATCCTTATCTATATCATCATCCACCTTCTTGGGATTGGTTTTAGGTTTGACATTGGTATTGGTAACTTGTGCTATGCTTGGGACTTTAACTAAATTATGAAACAATAAAGGCACGAAGACTCTTAGAGGTAGTTTCCCAACTTGTATCAAAACATTCTCATCTTCAATGGCTATCTCATATTCCTGAGGTAAATTAAATCCTCCCATTGATTGAAACATTACTACCATATCAATGCCAATATCCTTGAGATAGGTGGGGAATACAAAGCTTGGAGGAGGCCTCATAATAGGTAGAAACCTATGCCATGTCATTTGAAACATTTCATTGAAATCTCGCATGGACTCATTAGGACCTCTCTTTATCACATTCAGCTGGTGAATCAGTGAGGTCTGGTCCCTCTTATTCTCAAACCTATTCACCAACAACTCTCCAAAGCTATCCTAATGAGTAATATAGCCACCTTCCAAAGTTATATACCAATCCAGTGCCTTACCCTTTAAGGACATGGTAAGTAATCTAATAGCTATGTTAGCTTGGCTAATACTGTGGAAGTTTTAAAAGTTTGAAATGTCCCTAATGTATTTGAATGGGGTAATAGGATCTTATCCATTCAAATTAGGGAGACTTTTGGTAGCATTAGGAGGAATAGGATCATATGAAGGAAGGTTAATTGGATTTTGGGTGTTGAAGGCTAGGAAAGGATGTCTTATAACCATATCTTCTTCCTCTTCTTGATCCCCATGATCTTTTATTTACTCAACTTCTTCTTCTTCCTCTTCAAAACCTTCTTATTCTGGATCTCTAAATGCTAAAACTGGTTCAGGATGTTGTTCTTCAAGAGAAGTTTCAGGTACAAGGACTTGATTAAAGGCTCTACTAAAAGATGATCTAGTAAAGACCATGAAGTATAATGTGAATAAATTGATCTAAAGATAGAAATTATCACCTTTTGGAGTCACCAAATTCTAGTTTAAGAACACTTTTTCAACCTTGGACTTGTCAAGGCTATCATTCACCTTGACATGGAAACAATTAGGACTAGTTATCCCACTAGGTGTGTGAGAATTGTTATCATCAAATTTTACACCCTAAGACTCTCTATTAAGCTCCTTAAATTTTATGCAACATTGAATCATCTCTAAAGTTTATGGGAACTTGTAGGAAAGATGAATCTCTGAATTGAAAGAGCTAGCTCCCTGAATTCTTCTTTAAGAATCTATCACCTATCTTAATGCTTGTTCATGAAAAGAGTTAAGAGTTTAAATAAAATGGAAACTATGATAGAGAGTTGATTCATAAATAATAAATCCCATAGAATATCATACTTATACTAAGCAATAATGCTTTCCTAGACTAATTCCATGCATTTAAATATCCTAACGTAGTGTTTCAATGTGAAGGTAACATGCTTGGGAAAATCAACAAGATACTTGACCTAAGTGGAAGATTGCACACCATAGATATAATTTCATACTTTAAGGAGATATTAGTACATTCAACACACTTCACATGACCTGTTAACATTAGAACCTTTTCTTAAACATGAAGGATAAAGGGAGTAAGGATGATACTATCACTTAGCTCCACTATACATCACTCACACACTTAGACAAAATGTTCACAACATAGAATTGGACTTGTATTCAATGTTCAAAGGTAAAGTGTAATGTCATTTTAGCAGGTCTTCACCATACCAAAAATGTGGTCACCTACAATAGCCAAAAATGGCTCAATCTATAGAACTTTGAGGAAGAGAAAGAAAAGAGAAGTTGAAGAGGTACAAAGACATGTGTCCACATGTGAGAATAAATTACAATTACATGTGGAAGAGGTTTGGGATGATCTAAGCCATGTAATAGATGTATAATTATCCAAAACAAGTCATAAGAATGGTGAAAAGTGGCATAAAACCTTTAAAATTGGCACAGGAAATTGCCTCCATCAAAGATCATCCATGAATGTTTGAAACTGAAAATAGGAGATTCAACACAAATCACTATTTTAAGGAAATGGAACTCATGGAAATAATTAGAAAATGCTCCTTCTAATTTTTAGCTATCCTCTAGACACATATGTTTGTTGATTTTGTAGAAGCTCCTTGATTTGAGTCAGCTGCCAACAATAACTTGAACTATCAACTTGTCTATTTTTTGCTTGTTTTGTCTACACTAGATACTTAGGATCATGCCATTTGTTATCTATATATTTGATCTCAAGTTCCTACCAAGTATTTTTTGACTCCAATGGCTATTTTATATAGTTTAAAGTTGATGTTTTATAGGCTGTCATCATTCAGGTATTTTTTTTGGACTTCTTGTCTCAACACTTTTCTTGAAAGAATTCATTTGGCTCTTTGCATCAGGTCTTTTGCTTTTGACCATTTTTGTAGATCACTTCTCTAAACAAATTCCTTTAGACTTTTTGTTTTGGCATTTTCTCTCATGGACACTTCATTCAAACTTTTTGCCCATGGCAACCATTTATCTTTAGACTTTTATATTGGGAAATTCCTTCAACCTTTTTCCCTTAAAAAATCCTTCAAAAAAATGTTAAGTTCCTTTACCTTTTTAGAAAGTGAAAATGAACCCTTCAGCTTTGAAATGGCCCTTCAGATTTTTTAAAGTGGACCTTCAGAACTCTATAATGACCCTTCGATAATTTTCAAGTGTCCCTTTGGCTTTTGGAAAAGACCCCTTCAAAAAAGTTACAAGTGTCCCTTTAACTTTGGAAAATAATCTTTGAAGTTTTTACAAATGAACCTTCTGAAAGGAACATACCCTTTGGATTTTTTGTCTCTTACCTTTTGACCTTTCTGCGAATACCCTTCGAGAAATTTGTAAAGTACCCTTAAAAAATGCAAGTGCCCTTTTAGAAAAATTGTAAGGTACGTTTCAAAAACAAAATTGAACAAAATATCTAAAACAATTCCTTCAAAAAGTTAAAAATTTCCCTTTAGAAAATATGAAGAAGACCCCTTCAAAAAATATCAAAAACACCCCTTCAAAAAAGTGTCTCAGATAATTGTTTGAAAGAATTTGGTACTTATCCAAATGAAAAGTTTAAAATAAATAATCACTTAGTCAAAAACAAAAAAACAAAAAATAAAACCTCTAAAGGAAATATCACCTATCCAAAATACTAAAACAAAGTCTTCAAATGACATAACACTTGGTATTTTTGTTGTGGTTCAATCAGAAATACTCCTTTTAAAGAAATTTTTTGAATACTATACTTGGCCAAATTTGAAAGATGCAAACTTGGGAGTGAAATTTGACCAACAAGATCTATAGACACTTTTAGGAGTTATCATGAAGGTAAAACATAATAATGTGATTAGGATAGGGTCACAAGTCTTAAAGGGGTGTTTGAAACCAAAATCTTGAATTATCACACCCTACACACTTAATGTCCCTCTCTAAACCCTAAAACAACATGTTTTATAGCCCAAGAGGCATCATCTTCACATGTGAATGTCAAGGAATAGGTGTATGGATTTATTAGCTAATAGGGGATGTTGAGGGAGGTTGTCTATTTGAATTTTGTGGAATTGGTTCTACAATATAGGCCCTTGGTTCTATGAATGATTGTTAAGATACTATGCATGTTTGAACCCTCCTAAAGCCTTGATAATGACCTAATGGAGAAGAACCTAAAAAAATGCATCCAAATTCCTTAATTTGGGTTCGAAAACACCTAAAACACATTGTACACTCTAAGGAAGTTCTATTCATGCCACTATATTGTATAGACACCTATACATATGCACTAAGTACCCTATTTTTTTAAAATGTCATGGTGAATTCAAGGTATAGATCTAGATTAACAATTATAGATCATTTATGAGGATTATTTGAAGTGTATTCCACTCTCTAAAGACACAAACTACTCCCAATTCCCCTTGGAAATGATTTTGTAGGGCTAGACTAGATGGGTAATTTAGAAGTGCTAATGGAGAGATGACCTCGTCACCTAGATGAGAAAAATATCAAGGTGAACACTATCTAAAAGGCATAAATCATGATATAATATGATTGTTTGGTATTTAATCAGGATCACCAACCCATTCTTAAGGTCCTATGCAAGTTACATCTCCATCCAGGTGACTAACATCGAGTGACTAAGCTTAGTTACCTAGTAGTCCTTTTTGGACAACTAAGGAAGATGCCTCTTTGGGTAGAGGTATGCTAAGAGGGTGAATTTAAGATCATAAGTGATCTTGTAACCATTTTGTTGTATATGTCATGCACATTTCATGACCATCATGGGGAATAGGGCATTTTTAAAGCCTTATTGACATGCAAAAATGGATGTGGGCTAGTTGAGGCTTCATTAAGGCCAATATAGACCATATTCTACCATTTTAAATACCAAGGGAAGATATGTTTGAACAATTTGGAATGATCATAAATTGAATGAAGTCAACCAAGACTGAATGAGATTCCACTACACCTTTCTATGCCATACTTCCATAAAGATCATAAGCCTATCATGCCTCATTCATTCGAGAGGGATAGAAGGTTGTGTCTCATGTATGGTCTTTTTTATTTGAATCTAAAAATGGAGGCATGTTTCAAAATTTATGATCTTTAGTGATCTCTTTTCCCTCTCTCTCTCTCTCTCTCTCTCTCTCTCTCTCTCTCTCTCTCTCTCTCTCTCTCTCTCTCTCTCTCTCTCTCTCTCTCTCTCTCTCTCTCTCTCTCTAGATTGGGCTTCAAAAACCATTGTATGGATCCTTTTGCTAGGTATGTGAAAGTTATACCCATTTGTATTTGTAACCTTAAGATAATAGAAGATTGATTCAACCTACTTTATGCTAGTATTCTATTGTGTTAATTCTATCTATATTTTCACAAGAGGTTGATTATTCTCCATTTGTAGGTCCTTATCTTCACCTAGGAACTAGTGGAGTGTTGTATGCATGTTACATGGTGTGTGAAGGTGTTAGTGACTGTACTCATATTAAAAATTGACTAATAGTGCCTTAAAATAGGCCTCTCATTCATCATCCTTAGGTAATGGTCATATAACATAACCTCCATGTGAAACATTAATGTGTAAGAGTCTTTTGGAGAGATATTATGTTAGAAATCAACATTGTTCTATGTATCAATGTTGTTAAGGATCAAGTAGAGGAGATATAATCTATTAGTGCATCACCTCCCATAGGTTAGGTTTGTTTCATGCATCCTTATATCCCTTTTCATTAATAAACAAGTAGATTTAGAGTTGAGTTTAGATAATTCATCAGGGGATCTAGCCCCAAAACTAGAAGTATGCCTCACTCAATAGGCTACCCACACCTAGAGGTGATCCCATTATATCAGTTGGATGAGGTAATTTTGAAACATCTTTTCCCCAAGGGTTAAATCCAAACTGATATAAATTTATGACATGCCCAATGGGATGATAATTCAAGGAGATTTCAACATTTACTCTTATCATTCACTGAGCTCTAGGAGATCCAGGAATTCTAGTGGTAGATGAACATCCAAGTTTTATGCCAAAGGTCATCACAAGATCTTCATCCAAGGGTAAGAATAACTATTTTTCATAGTTTTCTTCTTCTTTGTTTGCCTCATAATGTTCAATGGCTACATATGGATGGAATATTTCTCCTACATTTCCTTATGAATAGTACCATGACCCATATTAGCCCTATATTGGTCGTTAAAAACTATACATTGATCCCAATCCTCTTTATGATCCACATCAAAATTGTGATGAGTCTTATCCCCTACATGACTTCAATTACCCATAGGATCAGGCTTACCATTTTCCTCCTTGGTAGCCTTGTTATCAAGATTACTATCCCTCCTTCCCTCCCCAACCACCCTTTCAAGTTACACGTAGTTTCTTTAATGGGTGGAATGAGATAAAAATAATGAGTCAAATCATTGAGAATGAGCTATTAGCCTTAAAGGAGAAGCAAGATCAATACAACTAGTCCTATGAGCCTTTCACTATCCTATGCCAACCTTATCTGGCCACTCCTCCCATGTCAAGTCAAAACCAAGGAGAAAGGAAGGTTATAGAGGTTAAACCAATAAAATTATCAAGATTTCAAAGATCCACACCTCTTCCTCAAGATCAAAGTATCCATGGATGTCAAGGTATGAATAAAGAGGAAGAGGTTGTGAGTACCAATCCTAGGAATTTCCCTAGATTTCAAAGTTTCTCTTCACCCACTAAATTCACTCAAGAACATCCCACAAATACTTATGTTCCCACTCTACTATTTGGACATTCTTTTCCTCCCACCATCTCTATGTTTAAAGGAGGACCTATGGTTTGGAGAGTAAATGAAGAACATCTAAATGAAAATAAGTATTTTTCAAGAAAGGGTGATGAAGGCATGAATACATGGAAGCTTTATTGGATTAGGTACCCAAGCTAAAAAATGCCTAATATTTATGTCATTCAGGTGAAATAACTAAACTTACAAGAGGAGAGACTTGATGAAGTGGTTTTTAATGTCAAGTAAAGTCTAGTAGAAGTTACAAGTGTGTCCCAAGAAGTTCATAGTGAATATTTTCAAGTGATAGATGTAATAGGTGTACAATTGGATAGTCTTCAAAGTGATTCTAGTGGCCAAGATGAATTAATCTCTCTAGATGAACTCCCTTGTTTCACTAAAAATGATGATCAAAATGAAGAAATTCAGTCTCATAAACATAGTCTTGATGAAGGGGAAGATACTCAAAATAACCATGATTTGCTTGAATAAGTCCACATGGTTTTTGATCTAATGGAGATCCCATGCTTCATAGAGTAATAAATATATCAACTTGTAGAACATGAGCTTGCATATCTTGGTACAACCTTTGAAGAAGGCATGGGCTCCAATATTGTTCCCATCCTTGTTGATAACTCTATTAAACTATCCTCCATTAAATGAAAAGAAAACATAGATGAGTCAGAAGTATATGGAGGATAGCTACAATAATTTTTTAAAGTCCTAGAAAAGGGTTATGTGCTTCTGCAAGGAGATCATGATTTGGCTAAGTGTAAGAAGAGTATCCTTCCAATCATGACATACCAAGAGACTCCTTCACTTGACAATGATTTATTTGATGACCTTAGAAATGGTTAAAAACTCCTTGAATTATTTGTATACCCTTAAAAGGATGAAACTCAATAAATTATGTAATATGAAATCTTGGATGAAGTGGTTATGGTCTTTATTATGTTAGAGACATCTTGAGGGAGAAATTTTTTAGTTGTATCAAGTTTCCATTGAGAAATACAAAGTCTTTGGTAGGTTTGCAGCTCCTAGAGAAGAAGAGGACCTCAATGATGATTGGAATAAATACCTTGGATCTCTTAAATAGATTGAATATCTCTAAAAGTGCACACTTCCTATTGAAGGGAATGAGCTTAAATAGGCTGGTCAAGACACACCCATTGAGGATAATGATGTAGATTGGAGTGATTATGCAAAGCTCTTAAAATATTTTGATGAGATTAAAGTAGCTACTAGGAAGCATGAGGTCACCCAAGATGATATAAATAATCAATAATCATACTTAGATGAAGTGACATTTGTTGAAGTTGTAGCTGACAAATAATATGAGAAGGATATTGAAGTATAGTAGGAATATAACTTCTTAGGAGATTGGTTTTCATCTATCATCTCACTTGAGAGCATGACAAGATGAGGGGAATTCAAGGAGAGGATGAAGACAAAATTACCAAGGCCCAAGAGGAAATTTTAATCATGTCATTCTTCATCTCATGGAGTAAAGGATCCAAAAAACTTCTCCTTTGATCCAGGAGGAAGATATGTCTAGGTTAGTTGTTTGTAGTCGGTTGTTTTATCTTATTGCCAATAAGTGTATGTCATCACAAGTATGGTATGTTTGTTTATTACTTTATTTATTGTGTTTTCCTTTATTTTTTGTGATTCAAGAGTTTGTTTCATTCCTTGAAATCTTGTTAAGGTGATAAGTTTATTTGGAAATTCAAGTAGAGTGGTCCTCTCAAGTCATGACAACAATGTGTGGATCCCTTGCCCAAAGGATCAGATAGCTAGTTATCTTAACCAACAGGCAAGTTAACCCATGTGAGTCACCAATAATGTTGATAATTTGGCCTCTTAGTCAAATTTCAACCCCTATAGTTCAAAATTTTATAGGGCCCTCTGAGCTTGTATATGGTGATATAGAGCTTGTCATGGTCTTCTAAATGGCCTTCTTGAAAACCTCTTAGCATTGTTTAAGGCCTCACTATATATACTATGGGTTACTTGAGAAAACATCATGTGATAGCATGTATTGAGTCATTTTATGATGTGATAGGTCTACATAGGTCATCTTTGGATTGAATTTAAGGGTGTCAAGTGTCTTTGAATCATAAAGGATGGTTTATACCTTGTTTGACAAAGTTAAGGTACTTTAGCAAAAATTAAGTTATTTGGAGAGATTACAGTCTCCTATTCTTGTTATATTTATACTTGTTTTAGCCACTTATTGAATGGGATTCCTTGTTATTAAAATGTAAGACATGTACAAATCATTTTGGTATCTTGACAAGAGGTCTAGTGATGTATCCAAGGTTGTCTTCTATGGTCTCTTTGTCAAACATGTTTCAAGCTCCAATTATCCCTCCAAGTCATCAAATTCCATTTCAAACCTACCATATGGGTTAAACTTCATATAAAAATCCTTTTAATAAGTTTTCACATTGAAATGAGGAGTTTACAAAAGTCTCATAACCATTCCAAGTCATGGAAAGTGGTATTATATGCAAAAATGGGTCTTCTAAAGGGTGAAATATCTTTTCATTTATCAAAATGGCCCCACATAATTTTAAAATGACCTTTAAACTCCCCTAATTTTGTACCCATTGGTTTTAAAGTGTATTTTATTTATTTTTTCCCTCATTTTGTTCTCCAATGGGTTTCCAAGATCTTAATCAAGAAAAAATGCAAAAAATGAGGTTTTAAAGGTGTTTCCAAGGCTTATACAAAATTGTATGGTCAAGGAAGAGTCATAAGAGTTAATAAATCTCATTTGAGACCCATTACATGCATCAAAGAAGAGAATCCATGATTAACAAGTTAAAGGAATTCAGAACCTATGTTTTTTTACATCGACCTCTTAGTAGCCCTAGAATGGTCAATGATTTTGCATCATTCTGTACAGGAGGAAGAGATATGGAGGCTAATATCTTGGTAAAAGAAGGGGACCATAATTAAATTTAATTTTGTGGCATTATTCATCCAATTAAGCTCCTTATCTTTATGAATAATCACTAAGGATTTGGGGTTTAGAATGAAGACCTTAAATCCCATGGCCTTAGTTTTCAATGGTTTTAGAGCATTGTGAAGCTTATTGGTTTAAATAAATGAGTATGTGAGATGGTTTAGGATCATTATATCCTTCTAAAATTATTTTCATACCCTATTTTGGCATGTGCAAGTAGAGGAAGGAAAACAGATCTACATTATGGTAGGTTATAGACCTATACAAGGTGATAATTAAGGTTTTGGTTGGTTTTAGACTATTCCTTGCATCAATTGGTCACTAAGAGCAAAATTTTGACCATCATTTATCCCCAAGGTTTTATTTAAAGTTATTATCATTAATAATCCTTAAGCAATGCCTTTGAGTTTGACTAAGAGAGGTCTCATTGACCTATAGATTTGTATACTTGTAGGTCTACGTTTGACCAAAGAAGCTTGTAATGTGTTTTTATTTAGGTTAATATAAGCTATTTTCCATACATAACCTATATTTAAAATATATTCTAATATTTGAGGTCAAATTTCATGTGCAAGTAGAGATAGCCAAGGGGGTTAAAGTACTATTGAGTTGTTAAAACTACAGGTAGGGTCATTGAAGGAAAAGGGTGTTTTCAAGTTAGAAGATGGTTGTTCACGTGGAAGGGATTTACTTGAAAATACTCTAACTTACTTAGGTCTTCCCAAATATTTTTATAAGCCTAAATATATTAGGCATGAAAGGAATGTGAAGTTATAGGATTTGAAGGGATTGATATGGTGAATGCTCTCTATCAAACACAACAAAATTGAGAGATTTATTGACACTCTAGTGTATTATTTAGTTAATAAGGGGTGTTTGTATAGTTAAATACATTACATATTTCCCTTAATTACCTTTTCAAATTCATAAGAGGAGTTTCATCATATGAAAAAATGAGCAAACGTTATACCTAAGATAAATATCTACAAACCTACACCTATGTATTAGGGTGTTTGAAGGTCTCTTGGATATTGGATAGAGAAAATTAGACCAATAGTATAGATTAAAATACATTTAAACAAATTATATGAACCTACATGTTGTTGTGGAGGTTTATAAGCAAGAAGCTAAATTCTTTCAAGGTCCTGATTTCAAGTGTGACTTCCATGCATAATGTGATCTCCATTATAAGTGTGAATAATATATTTCATTCTGATAGATATAGAGAATTATTAAGTTATAATAAAATAATTCATGACCTTCATATTATGGTCATAATCTATGATATTTTCCTCATGCTCCTCACTAACTCATACTCATAGACCATTCTTAGCCTAGAAAGACATGCTCCTAGTTGAGCATCTATAGGCCTATTTAGGAAAACTGAACAAGTGAATTATTAACTATTTTAAGTAGGATAATAAGGTTTTGAATCTTATAATAATAAAAAATATCATGAATAATCATGGAGGATTGAGGGGGGAAAATGTAAATGGGAGATCCACCTCTTACACATAGTTAAGAACTCAACTGCCACCTATGTTAGGTTGTGGAGCTAAAAGCTTCACCAAGATGCAAACAAGAGAAGTTACGGAGGATGCAGAGTTGCAGAGAGTTGCAGAGCGAGTTGTAGGGAAACCGATGTCAGTCTGATCAGCTGATGTCGGCAACATTGCAGTGAAGAACCAATCGGCGTCAGTTACCAATCAGCTGACATCGGTCATGGAGGAGCTGACGTCGACAGCCTATACGTGAACATGCAGTTTGCATGTTGATTCCAGAGAGTCTATTTTTGGACTGTTAGTTTGCATGTTAGAGGCTAGTCTTAGTCTTGAGTTGCACGTCTAATTATTGTAATTAAGATAGTCTAATTATTGTAAGCATGAGATCTATATATGGACTCATGGGCTGTATTGTAAACTTGTGCTAGAGAGTAAGAGAGCAATAAGCTCCTTTTGAGAGAGGAGAGCAATGGTGTGTTCTTCCTAGTGCCACAATACCAAGGTGGGTACTAGTTTGGAGAATCAGCTGGGTTCTTCGTATGTGTATGATCTTGGTCAGCATGTGTGCATGACTTTCTATAGGAGATCTACAATGGTGAGTAAGGTCTAGTGATTTGCAGGTAGCAGCAGAGATCAGGAGATCTACTTGGAGTATGGTTGTGTACATGGTATACTGGCAGTGTGTTACTGACTAGTTGGAGAGGTGAACATCAATTCTATATTGGAGTTGATTGTTGTGACCAAGAGAGAGAGGGAAGAAGGTCTTGAGGTGTGGTGAGCCTTTGAGGTGGAAGAAGAAGTGGCATCTTCTTTATTGTATATTCTTCTGAGTGATTATTAATACAATTGTGTAGTGTCTCTCAATTCCTATGTTGTTTCATATTTCTAGTTACTTATTGATTCTGGTTAAATTCTGTGTTTAGTTGCTAATACAAGAAGTAATCATATGTGCTCTAATTGGTGGAGCAAGATTTTGACTAAGTAGGCATCGGAGCATGTTTATTATTCTAGGTTCATGACAAGTGGTATCAGAGCCTTGGTTGTAGGTTTAAGAGTTGATACCAACAAGTGGTATCAGAGCTTTTGGTTGGGTTGACTAATAGGTGGTTCAGATCTGGTAGTATTTTTTATTACAGGTCACTCACAGGGGTTTCAGATTGAGTGGGAGTATAGCAATGGCAGAAAAAAGTAAGCTACGAATGGAGAAACTGAATAGCACGAATGGTCTGATTGATGGAAAGAAAGAGCAGGTAAAAAGAGATTGTTGGTCGATAGAAGATCAGTGTGTAGAAGCATATGTTGCAGGTGATGTTGCATAGGATGTTCTGGATAAAGTGGAATCTTTGTTTATAGATTCTTTTGCCTCTTTCCATGCAGCCCGAAATAGAGCATCTTTTCATGGGTATGTCTTTGGAGACTTTGGAGAGATTTATTTAGGGGTTGGAGAGCCTTGTTAGATTATTGACAAAGGGGAAGTGAATCTAAAATTGCAGACGGATGACACACAGTGGTTGAAGGAAGTCATGCAGGTACCAGTCTTGGAGATGAGTCTAATTTCTTCAAGAAATTTGGGTGATGAGAGATGCACTGTAACTCTCACAGTGGATACACTTGAATTCGATGGTGGTAAGAAAGTAGGTATCCTTTATCTATCTACTTATATTGCTAATTCACCTTTTGTTGCAGAGATGTGGCTTCATAGGCTTGGTCACATATGTAGGAGGAGAATGCAGGTTTTGAAGCAGAAGTCAAATGTATTTGACAAGCTAAAGAACTAGAAAGCCTTGGTGTTCATGGAGGAGATGATAGACAAAGATCAGGTGAGGGAACTGAATTATTCTGAGCAGAGCAGGGTTGATTTGATCAGGATTTTGATCCATGGAGAGCTCGTGGGTAAAAAGTTATCACTCACAAATGAACACAGGTACCAACATCAATCATACAGTAACCGATGTCGGCAAAGTAACTGACGTCGACAAATTAACTGACATCGATAGAAAGGACACCGACGTCGGCTAGGGAAATGACGTCGGCAGTCAGGGTCAGTGCAGGGAACTGACATCAGTTGAGAGCAGACTGTGAGATGGCTGAGATTGGTCACTGGAATGGATATTGGGCAGATAGCAAGCTGTCAACAGGTCTCAAACGCTCATATTAAGGTCAGAATAGGTAAGTAAACCTCATATTTGTTGTTCACCTTCTTTATATTGCTTATTAATGGTCAAGAACCAGGAAGATGGAAGAGGCAATGCAGGTAGAATCTAGATACAGTGGGATCTTGGCATGGATGAGGAGTGAGTCCTTGGAGAAGAACCAAATAGGTGTTCATTGGTAGAGTTGCCAGCTAGAAGTAAGCACTGAGAGACGGATGGATTCCCAAGTTAAAGAAGAGAGTGGATGGATATGTGAGATGGAAGGCCAAGGCATATGGTCTTGAGGTAGCTGTAGGACAGTGGTATAGGTTTTGACAGGTGGATGACTAAGCATGGCTTCAGTCAATGTCAGTGTAACTATTGTGGTTTTGTCTTACCAGGTGGATGATGAGTCGCGACATTATCCAGTTACTATATGTGAATGGTATACTAGTTATAGGTTCAGAGATATAGGGATTTGCTGAGCTAAGGGTAAGGTTAGTTCAGAGGTATGTCAGGAAGAATTTAGAGCAGCAAAATTCTTTGGCATAAGAGTCATGGAGATTTGATCTCCAATGGGAGCTGATGTGAAAATGGTGTTGGCAGGGTTCATGATGCAGGATGCAGAATCAGAAAGCACACCAAGGGCTGGACAGTTCAAGCTTAGCTTGAAACAGGGTTTGAAATCACATGAGGTCTAGTGTAGACCTAAGTTTTCCCAAGCAGTGGGGGTTGTCAAAAAGTATGGAGCCAATTCAGGGAAGGAGTACTGGAGGGCAGTTCAGTGGGACTAGCAGCAGGGATTCTTGTTATGCAGGGTCAAGGTCTTCACTACCTGGATATGTAGGTTCGGATATGGTAGGTTACTTGAATGATAGGTATAGCATCACAGGTTGTGTGGTGGTTGGTCTTCAGGATTGATCTTGAAGAGGGATACAAGCCAGTGAATAATTTAGATGATGTACAGGTACAGGTACAGGTACAGGTGTAGTTGTTTATCTCCAAGTGGGAGATTGTTAGGTTGTGGAGCTAAAAGCTTCACCAGGATGTAAACAGGAAAATTTACGGAGGATGCAAAGTTGCAGAGAGTTGCAGAGTGAGTTGCAGGGAAACTGACATTGGTCTGATCAGCTGACGTCGGCAACATTGCAGTGAAAAACTAACCGACGTCGGTTACCAGTCGGCCGACATCGGTCATGGAGGAGCCGACGTCGGCAACCTGTACGTGAACATGCAGTTTGCATGTTGATTCCAGAGAGTCTATTTTTGGACTATTAGTTTACATGTTAGAGGCTAGTCGTAGTCTTGAGTTTCACATCTAATTATTGTAATTAAGATAGTCTAATTATTGTAAGCATGAGATCTATATATGGACTCATGGGCTATATTGTAAACTTGTGCTAGAGAGTAAGAGAGCAATAAGCTCCTTTTGAGAGAGGAGAGCAATGGTGTGTTCCTCCTAGTGCCATAGTACCAAGGTGGGTACTGGTTTGGAGAATCAGTTGGGTTCTTCGTATGTGTATGATCTTGGTCAGCATGTGTGCATGACTTTCTATAGGAGATCTACAATGGTGAGTAAGGTCTAGTGATTTGCAGGTAGCAGTAGAGAGCAGGAGATCTACTTGGAGTATGGTTGTGTACTTGGTGTACTGGTAGTGTGTTACTGACTGGTTGGAGAGGTGAACATCAATTCTATATTGGAGTTGATTGTTGTGACCAAGAGAGAGAGGGAAGAAGGTCTTGAGGTGTGGCGAGCCTTTGAGGTGGAAGAAGAAATGGCATCTTCTTTATTGTATATTCTTCTAAGTGATTATTAATACAATTGTGTATTGTCTCTCAATTCCTATGTTGTTTCATATTTCTAGTTACTTATTGATTCTAGTTAAAATCTGTGTTTAGTTGCTAATACAAGAAGTAATCATATGTGCTCTAATTGGTGGAGCAAGATCCTGACTAAGTAGGCATCTAGGCATGTTTATTGTTCTAGGTTCCTAACAACCTATAGGCCAGCATGAGAATCAGAATACTGGGTGGTGGATGATATAGATAAAGGATTACAAAGGTATTTACAATTAAAATAAACCTATAAATCATGTTTTCATAACTCAAATAAACCTCAAGGTGCTAACAAGAAGAGAAGATACACACATATAACCTAGGTAGGCCCTAAGCTAACACCTAAAAATCTATCATGTAAAAATGGAAAAAATAGGTATATGTGAAGTGATTAAGGGTATAAAATGTTTTAATACACTTTTAATTCCATATATATAATGTTTAAGTCATTTTTAAAACATCAAGTGCCAATAAAATGGATGATGTTCACATTTTTTTAGACACACCCATTAAAATCTTATAGGCATGGCCTTGGAGAAGAGTGGAGAGAATGCTTTGAACCATGCATGAATGAAAGGGAAAGGAGTGATAAATAGTTTCCTTTAAATTTATACCAAGGTTTCATAGTCTCCATTGAAGTATTTTAGTCTTTTGAAACAAAATGAGGAGCCTTGACAGGCTAATTAGGCCTATTAGGACTAAAAAGGTAGTCATAGGCCTAATCATGAAATGGGAAGACAAATTGAATGATTGGGAGTATTTTGAGGAATGAAGTGTCAAATGAATTAATTAATTATGTTAAAATTTTGGTCCATGATTTTAAACTCAAGTAATCAAGAGTAAATCCTAAGAACCTGATAGTTAGGGTCAATCTAGCCTATTGGTTAAAAAACCCTAAGCCTATATGTGAGAGATATGAAGATACTTTGGGGATTTAGAAAGCTTTAAAACCATAATAATATGATTATGATAGGGTCATATGTCTCACATGTGTGTTTTAATATACACTCATGCATTCTCACACCTTGCATACTTAATGTCAGTCTATTGACCCTACAACTGCATGTTTTCTAGCCTGAGAGGTGTCATCTTCATGCATGGACATCAAGGATTAGGTGCATGGAGTTATTATCTTATATGTAATGTTAAGGTAGGATTTATACTTAAATTTATTATAATTGGTTATGTAATCTAGGCCCTTAGGGATATGAATGACCATTAAGAGACTATGCATGTTTAAACCTTGCTAAAGCCTTAGTAATGACTCGATGGAGAAGAACCTAAAAAAATACATCAAAATTCCTTGGTTTGGATTTGGAAACACTTTAAACACATTTTAAACTCTGAGGAGGATCTTTTCATTCCACTCTATTATATGGACACCACTATAGATGCACCAGGTACCTTATTTTTACAAGATTTCATGGTAAATTCAAGGTACAAATCTAGATGGACAATTGTAGATCACTTAGGAGGAGAATTTGAAGTGTATTCCACCATATTAGGCCAAAAAATACTACCAGTTCTCCTTGTAAATTATTTTTCAAGCCTGTATTATAGAGGCAGTGTAGAGGTGCTGGTGGAAATATGACCTAGTCACGTAGATGAGCTAAATGGCAAGGTGAAGACTATCTAAAAGGCATAAACCATGGTATAATATGATTTTTTGGTATTGAATCAGACTCACCAACCCATTACAAAGGTCCTATGCAAGTTTCATGGTCATTTGAGTGACTAACACCAAGTGACTAGCCCTAGTTACCTAGTAGGCTTACTTGCATAGTTAAGGAAGAGGTATCTTGGTGTAGAGGGCTGCTAAGAGGGTCAATTTAAGATCATAAATTATTTTTTAACTAATTTATTTGGGCATCCATTCACATTTCATGAACATAATTAATAATGGGGTAGTAAGATTAATTGACATGCAAAAAGGGAGGTAGGCTAGTTGAGGCTTCATTAAGGCCAAGATAGACCATATTATACCATTATAAATACAAAGGTAAGATGTTGTTGGACAAGTTATCATGATCATACATTTAATGAGGTCAACCAAGACTAAATTATCTTCCACTACACCTTTTTATGCCATACTTCCATAAAGATCATCAACCCAACATGCCTCATGCATTGGAGAGGGATAAAAGGTGGTGTCTCATGCATGGTCTTTCTGATTTGAAATGAAAAATGGTGTATTACAACATTGATGAGATTTAGTGCTCTCTCTCTCTCTCTCTCTCTCTCTCTCTCTCTCTCTCTCTCTCTCTCTCTCTCTCTCTCTCTCTCTCTCTCTCTCTCTCTCTCTCTCTCTCTCTCTCTCTCACACACACACACACACACACACACACACACACACACACACACACACACACACACACACACATCTTATTCTATAAATTGGGATTAAAAATCCATTGTATGGATCCCTCTGATAGGTATGTAAATGTGTTACCCATTTTTATCTTCAACCTTGAAGTTATAAAAGACTAATTTAGCCCCTTATATGCTGGTATTCTAGTTTGTTAATGCTAGTTATATTTTCACAAGTGGTTGATTCTTCTCACTTTTTAGGTCCTTGTTTCATCTAGGTACTATTAGAGTGTCTTGTGTAGGTTACATGGTGTGTGAAGGTGTTAGTGACTATAATCATAGTGAAAATTGACCAACAGTGCCTTCAAATAAGCCTCTCATTCATCATACTTAGGTCATGATAATCTAGCCTAACCTCCATGTGAAAAACTGATGTGTAGGATTCTTTTGAAGAGAGTGTATGTTATCAATCTTTTTTTGTCCATAAGTGTTGTTAAAGATCAAGTAGAGGAGATAAAATATACTGGTGTATCACCTCCCATAGCTTAGGTTTGTTTCATGCATCCTTATGTCCCTTTTCATTGACAAGAAAGTAGGCTTAGAGTTGATTTTAGTTGATGCATTAGGGGAAATAGCCCCAAAAATAGAGGTTCAACTCACTCAATAGGCTACCCACACCTATAGGTGATTCCATTGTATCAGCTGGATGAGGCAAGTCTAAAACATATTTGCCTCAAGGGTGAAATCTAGACTAATAAAACTGGGTGTGATTAAGTCTAGGCTAACCCTGGGTCAACCTTGGGAGGTCAAATGTAATAAATAAGGTTATTATTTATTTATTTATGGAGGCACAGCTTAACATTTCTACTTTGTAAGGTATTATGTTAGTATTTTAGAATTTTTGACTTTGAGGATGATGATGTCATCATGATCTCATTTCCCTTTGATATTTATTAAATTTTGATATTTGGAAATTATATTTTCATTAATTTAACATGGATTATATAACTAAGCATTTATTTGATTTACTTGTTTAATTAATTTTTCTTAGGCTTTTGGTCATTTTAAGAATTTGATCAAGTGCCCCACTTAATTGGTCTAAAATATTAGTTTGATAGAGTGCAACCTAATTAGGGATGAATCTATGAGAATTTATCATTTTGTATAGGATAATACCCTAAATAGGGATGCTCTAATGTAATTTTGGGAACTTACATCTAATATTCAGATGAATTTTGAATGTTTAGGTGATTCCTAGGCTTAATTTGCAAATTTTAGTAGAAATCAAACTAAAATCTAATTTAGGCACGAATGTGACTAAAAAAGAGTGTCTATAGGAGGACATCTAATATATTAAGTATGGGTGATATTCTGAATTCAAAAATTGTCTCATCCAAATCAAAACAAGTAACACCTTTTCTCCTTTATGAACTAGTTTTCAAGAGGATTTATGTGTGATTTAAGAACTTATAACTTGTTTAAGGTAAAATATAGGGTATTTATTTTAGTTGTTCTTTAGGAATAAATGTGGTATATATTGTCATTTACATTATATAATTTCTTTAAAATTAGATGTTATATATTTAAAATTAGGTCATATTAGTCATTTTAGAATGGGGGGTAATGTTTTGAAACAAAGATTTATCAACAAGATTAATTTTAGAGAATTTTAAGACACTTGGTGTTTGGCTCTAGACTATTTTGACTCTGAAATTATTACAAAAATTTAGTAATATAACAACTCTAGACTATTATAACATAAAATTTGAATCTGGATTTGGTGCCAGACTATTACATGTAGATCTTGACTATAATGCAATAGCTCCAACAAATTTGGAAAGCTAGTTTTGCATGACCAAATGACATGTCAATGGTTTAGAAGCATAAAATAGTTATAATACTCTAGTTTCAAAGGCTAAACAAGTGACTATAAGAATATACAAAGGAAATGCAATTTATTGGATGTTGATAGTTAGAAATATTTATCAAAAAAGAGTACAAGATTGAATAAGTCAAAACCATTAATCATTGTCCCATGTTTGTCCCCTAAATAGTTGGGATGGGTAATAATAGAATATTAATAGGAATCTTCAATAAAACACTCTCCCATATTTGGTTACTAAATAAATGTGATGATTAGTATTGAAATAGGAGTCTTTAAGTATATTATTTTCCCACATATGTCTTTTAAAAAATGGGATAAGTAGTTAGATTATTTTAGGATTTCATTTAGAAATAAAACTTTCCATGAAGATAGGTAGATAGTATTATATTCTTGGAAGATTAACCAAGTAGATTGAGATTGATGTATTATAAATATAAATTTCAAACATTTAGATGTAAGTTTATTTTTAAGTAGCATAATTCTGAATAAATACAATTGTGAGTTTCCAAGTATGTTTGGCATCATCTTTGCAATTAATTTCAATCCCAATCTAAGGGTGGAGCAAGGACACACTCATCTAAGGAGGAGGAACATTACATATGTATTTATTAAAATATATTTGTTTTTATCATTTAATAGTTTATTTTCAATAATTATGTTGTTTAACCTAAAAAATTATGCATGTGTATGTGTCTAGTTTTTTTAGTTAACTTAGAGTTATGTTAGGTTTACCTTCTATTCTAGTTTTACTTGGTTAAAATAGGAATACATTCATGTTCAATTCCAGAATTCAAATTAAGATGAATTATTAATTAAATTTCATTTCCAATTTCATTTACATCTCTAGAAAAAGAAATGTTAGGAGAACCTTGGACAACACTCTAGATTGATAATTGCTGAATCAAAGTGAAGCATCAATGACACTCGTCACTAATATTTTAGATATTGTATAAAAAAATGTAAAATAACTTTTACATTATTTTCTACATTATTTTTCATTTTTATTCTCTACTTTCCTTATTAATTTGAATTTTTCATGGCCATAACCTTTATCATTCATAAATTTCTTCCACACATAACCCCCTTTAATCTATTTAATTAGGTTATACATTGGGTCTCCTTTCGGGAATTAGATCAATGTTATTAGAGTTCACACACCTCATACCTCTTTTGAGTAGTATTATGTTGTATCTATTTTTTTCTCTTTTTATATGCCCACTCATATGAGACACAAATACATGAAGTTAGGTCTCAATGATTCATTCATCACAACTTCCTATACGTCCTCATATGGGATGAAAACATTTGATGACACCAATTTTGGAAATGTTTCATAAAATTATAGAGGATGCATTTTAAAGACAATGAGAATAATTGGAAGAATTTCATGAACATTTATGAGTAATTATTTTTGATAATTTTCCACTACTTTTAAAGTAATATAATCATTCCAAAACTCTCATTCACATCGATTATTTGGTAGTCACATTCCATACAAGATACATGATGATCTTGACATCTGTATGTTTAAAGGTAAAATATATAATAGGCTTAACCTATTTTGTTAATGTCATGTGGTTAATAATTTATATGGCCATGGAAATATTATTTTCACTCTTATGAAAGTTTGTTTATCTATAAATAAATGGTGGGGAAAATATTGCACTTCTCATGAAAATAATGAAGACAAAGTTAACTTAGACACTATATAAATAATTCTAATGAGGAGTGCCTATCTAAGATGCCATTATTTATGTATATTAAATCAACGGGTAAAATAATTATAGTTCTAGACAAGGGTAATAAGATCATGGAATTTGAACCTAACATCATGGTGGGTACCAAAAATACGTCTACTTCCCTACATAATAAGATGAATTAGAAATATTTTTCCATTCTCAAATGTGTATCAATTCTCAACCAATACATTTTATCATTTAAAATGGGAGTAAAAATAATATTATTTGTCCTAAAGTATTTTGAAAATTGAACTTTCCACTTACGCCTCACCCAAAACCATACTTCATTGGATGTTTCAACATGGGATATAATAAAAGTGTCACTAAACAATGTCAATTTGTGTATAAAATCAATATTTTACATGATATGGTCCTGTGTAATGTAAATTAATTAGAAGTATATGATGTTTTACCAGGGAAACCATGTATTTATCATCAACATACAATCTATGAAACAAATCCTAGAAATGCTATCATAGATGTTGGTGATGAGAGATATCAATTACTAGAACTAGTTCATAACATATCACTCATTAACATCAAATAATGTATGAAATAAATATTTAATGTAAAAAATTTACATTTTTGATGGTAATATTTAAGTGTAAGAACATATTTGCATCCCCAATTCATACCATAATTCCTACAGAAGTAGTAAAAACCTCAATTTTAAACCAAAAGTTAGAATAATACAAGGATATCTTTCTATCACCAAAGGAAGTGCCTACACATTGTGTGGTGAAGCATAATATTTATTTGATCCTTAAAATACCTCTACATAAATCATATTTACACCACAAATAATTTTTAGAGAATGATTAGATCAAGGAGAAGATCCATGAACTCATAAATAAAAGACATATTAGGCCCATATCATCACCTTATATCAACCCAATTGTGCTTACACTAAATAATCAATATACATGGAGGTTGTGTATTTATTATAAATATTTCAACAATATCATAGTAAATAATGAATAGCATATTACAAATATTGAGTACATGCTCAATTAGCCATGTGATGTAAAATACATCACTAAAATTGACCTTAAATATAAATATCATCAGATTGTTTTTAAACCTATAAATTTAATGATGAAATTTTTTAAGGATAAATAAGGTTGTTTTTTTAATGTTTATTCATGCTTTAATTTTTATAAACACTCTAATTAAAATCATGCATATAATGATTGACATCCTTAGGCCATTCACTACTTCATTTTTTGTATTCAATCTTGATAGAATACTAATCTTTAGAAAAACATGGGATGAACATTTTTGCTACATAAATGTAGTGATTGAAATTTTTTAGAGACATAATATCTATGAAAATACAAAAAAATGTTCATTTTACATGTATAAGATGCAATATATAGGATACATATTGGACGCCCAGGAAAAACATGTAGACCTAACCAAGATTCAAGTTATCTAGGAATGGCCAAAATTAAAAAACCTTGCAGAGCTTTGTACTTATTTGGATAAGTAAATTTATATAAGATATTTTTAATTTGTTTTTATCATTAAAATTGTCCTATGAACCAAGTTACCAAAGGCGGATCTAAATAAAAGTTCATATTGGAAGCTACACAACATAAATCATTTGTAGAACTAAAATGTAGACTTTATTCTACACTAGTAATTATGTTATCAAAAATTAAAAAACCACGCTATTGATACAGACA
The DNA here is from genome assembly GCA_037957365.1 of Torreya grandis. Lineage (NCBI taxonomy): Eukaryota > Viridiplantae > Streptophyta > Pinopsida > Cupressales > Taxaceae > Torreya > Torreya grandis. The sequence goes on along the minus strand of JARHVA010001029.1, from coordinate 911,018 downwards.
CATATAATTATAAAATTTGAGTAGTTCTCACTCAATATGGTTTCTTAATTTCTTACCATGATAAAACCTTCATCATACCTATAATAAACTACCCAATGTACGATCGTGAGATTTATGTTATTCTTTAGGAATGTAAGCATAAGAAGAATTATATCTTGGGAAAGAAGATTATAATCCACACTTTAGTTATTGTAGACATATAACATTTTTTATCAAGAGAGACATCAAAAATTCTCTTCTTATCTTAAAAAAATACATATAAAAATTAAGAATAATAAGGGAAGCATAATCTAGTCACAAATTATTTGATCCATATGCTAGTTTATACTCTCCTTTCTATAATTGACACATGTGGACATGAAGTTAGTGGATGATTATAATTTTATCAATTGTACATTGATCTTTCAGATATCTATCAATATTTATTTTGTGGTAATTTAGTTTCAAATTTCTACTTTCAAGATGGATTCCTATAGCACCTTGGGTAATTATGCATTCAACATGATGTAGACTGATATAACTAATATGTGACACTTATTTTAGTAAAGGTTCTATGATATTTTGGGGTTGGAAATAATATTTTATTTTACAAAATTATTTATTTTGGCCTCGTATTTGATTATATGTTGTCAAATACATCATTTCATGTACCATGTGTTCCATTTCCAAACTAGTTAATAAGAATAAAGGTTTGTACACACCTATGCCAATTCTAATGAGGATATGGGAGCCTTTATCCTTGGATTTCATCTCAATATAACCTACTACTAAGCATGGTATTGATTGTAGCTATGTAGTATTTAACATATTCTCAAATATGGTGATTCTAGAACCTTATAAGAATGTAATATCAACTCCAAAAATAACTCAATTATACTTTCGACATGTTTGGAGGAAATTTTTAATCTCATAAGTTATCCTATTTTATAGGTATATAAGGTTATTTATAAATTTTTATAAATTATTTGGTCTATGCTTGACACGAATTTGAACAAGTATACCACATTCCATTCTATAGATTAATGGATAGATGGATGTGTTAAACAAGATGATAGTTCACATTATCAAAGTTTATAATTCAAATACATAACACACTTGAGATGAGATCATACCTTTAATTTATAATAGCTATAATATAGCTTTGCATAACTCCACCACACACAACCCTTTTAAGGTTTGTTTAGTGTCTAATCTTAGACACCTATTGACTTATCTTATCCTATTATTCTATTAATGATATCAAATATTTTAGATAAAATTTAATTTGAAATTTTTTAAAAATTCATTGAGAACATTAAAAAAGAATTGAAACCCATTTTTCAGTAGGCTAGCACCATGATAAACATTAAACACCACACACATTCTAGGTTGGTGATATAGACTGGATACACTTATAAAAGACTAATAAGACTTTACTACAAGCTTCATCCACTTATTTACTAGCCTAAAATGATCGCCAAACAAGTAGGAGATAATGATTTCAAGTTCATTATTATTATTACCTTAGGTTGTATCCAATATTCAATGTAGATCTCTCATGCCATTAATTTCCACCTTTTTTGGATACCTTAGATGTTCCAAAATTGCTTTAAAAGATATAGGCTAATATAGATGAAAATGTTCCCATATAATTGGATCAAATTAAAAATTCTAAGGTGATATGGACATGCCAACAAGATATCCTTATATTCTATATCATCAAAGTGGACCATGTCCCTTTCTAGTGAAAAATGTTCACAAAAGTGTAGGTTTATAATTTGTTTCCACATCTTTTACCACAACTACATGAAATTGGGATCATTTCTCTTCAAGTAGGGGTGATTATCTATGAGGATCTAGGTCACTAGATCATACCACAATTATTAGGTGTTACTCATCTATCATTGTGCTAATGTGAACATATTTTGCATCAAGTTTATCACCCACGTGCTAATCAAAAATATCTAACTCCTCTTCTACATTACCACACAGCTCTTGTAGTGTCAACACTATATCACATAGCTTATTAGTAATGATAGTAGATGATGTCACCACACCTGGTGGTTATGAAACAGTTGTTGTCAACCATTATAATGGTTCAAATAGTGATTCATCTCCTTCATATGTATATTAATGCAAAATTATATTATTATGTAGTGATAAGTTAGATAACAATGAAGTTATGGAGTACATTAAAAACATACATCTGATATCTCAACCAATGTAGAGAACTAAGCATAATGCAACTTTTATATTATAATTATGTGCCACTTTTCAATTTTCTTATTTTATTTCCTTATTTAATTTCATTATGAATGTTCATAAATTTTATCATTTATAAATCACTTTGACACATAACCCACATATATGTGTTTAAGTAGTTTTTCCATGAGGTCTACTCCTTTACCCCAAATCATAAGCACAATGTGATTAGTTGTAAGTAAAATAGTATTTTATCCTAATATAATTAATGTAAGATGAATATCCACATGGATATAGTAAAATTTTCATGCATAAGATTTGGGTGATAATCTATAGTAACTTGTGGGTTAGATGATAGAAATGGAAAGCTACAAATAGTATCAATGAAGTTCATGAGATAGGTACATGTATGTTTCACCATGTGGAAAGACAAGGTATGGACTAAGGATATTACCTAATGTAGTAATGTTCCCTTAGCTAGAATAGATAAAATAGTGAATCTCACATACTGTAGTAGAAAATCTTCCAGTAGACATATGGTAGAGGCCATGACAAAATATGAAACATACATAATATAGAAAAAGTATTAAATTGCATATGATAGATCATGGAACCAAACATATGATAGTACATAATATATGTAATAATCAAACACATTCAGGTAACCACACAAAAAATATGACCCACAAGAAGTCAATTATACAACATGAGGACTATAGGATCCTCTATGAACACATTATATAAGACATCAACAAACAACACACAAAAACACACACATGTAGGAAACTGAGCAATCATAGGGCTCACAAGATTACACATAATGTATCTATATATTCACTATATGTAACCACATAATGTATACATCCTTGTAAAAAAAATACATAAAATGTAGGTAAGAAAAAGATATGTATAGTCAATATAAGTAACTCTATATGATAAACAGGTATTATTAATTATATCACTTGAAACCTAGTGTAAATAAATTCTCCTAGTATAAGGCATGCCACCAATTTGAGAATTCCATCAAATGTAGGCATAAATTTAATTGCATAGCATTTGAAATTCCATAACCATATGTAAACTATATATCATTCATCTCAACTAATCAAAGAATACCATGAGAATCATGTGTTGTGTGTGTGTGTGTGTGTGTGTGTGTGTGTGTGTGTAGATAAACATGATATGCATCCATCAAAAAAGATAAAGGAAATTAGATTTTTTATTTTTATGTTTTTTCAATGATTTTTCATTTTTGTGATTTTGTATAAGAAACCCACCCCCTATGTTATATGAACAATGTCTAAAAAATATTAATATATCCAAAATATAAGATATATTATAATGTAAGCATTCAAGCCATATGCCATCGATAGATGTGTGATGAGTGTTCTAGAAATATAGGAAAATATTTATACCATATGAAACAATGGTGAATAAAGACATGAGGATGTGACAACGGAACAAGACAAGGAAAATCAAGATCAATTACATTCATGTCAAGATAATGATAGGAAAATAAAATTTAAGAAAAAAAATCCCATAAGAAATAATAGTAATTTAATTACCAAATCTGAGTGAAAAATGAAAAGTCATCAAGTCCAACAAAAATGATTGGTAAAGAAAGAAGAAGTCAAATCAATGTAAGACGAAACTAGAAATGCCACCACACTGTCCTTAGAGCCAAATTGAATCCATGATCATAGGTATATAATTTAGGTCCTATATTAATTACGTCTATAAAGGATGAAGTATTTAAACACACAAAATGCTATTAAATTTAACCAATGATATCATTGAGTCTTGAATTGTCAAAGTGGATAATACATTGACACATGATGTTTTTTAAACAAAAGTAGTGAAAGTTTTAGAAATTAATTGGGCTATAAGCTAAAGTATCTAATGCAAGGATATGTATGACTTAACTAAATCTAATTTGGGGATGTAATAGTAGATGATTATTCAATCTCTAGTTAAACTTAATCTTGATGCAAATTTTTATTAGGTACCCACTTAAGCTTCATTGAGATGTAACATGATCCAATTTGGGATGCTTCAAATTATTATCTACATTTGTTATACATTTTTGGATTGTGACTATATTTTCTTCATATTCTAATGTAATATTATCATGTATGTTTTCAAGTGTTTCATTCATCATTTATAACTATGTAGTTCTCAAAATATAATTGTAGTGAAACAAGGATGACACATTAACATAAAATAATGGAGGACATGTTTAGTAACATATAGATACATGAAATTAATACATCTAGAATTTTTATGTTCAATTAAAGTTGATAATTAAGTCATAATTTAAATATCATATTTCATAGAATATGTAATGTGTTTAACATGTGATCATGTTATAGTGTGTTTTGAAATAATTTAACAATATTGATTATGGGTTCATTGACAAAGGGAAATTGCGTTGATTAGTCAAAATAATATACATGATTAATGTTATGAACATTTTTTTAACTATGTTGTTCTGATCATATGATTTTGTATCACTTTTGCAACACATTCAAATTTACTTTTTATTGTTGATATTAGAATATATAACTCTTTCATTGGTATATGTTATTACTATTTTGATTCATTACATCATAATTTATTATTTATTATTCCAAAATTGTTATGATTTGAATCTATACCATTAAAATAGGTACAAATGATTTTGGAAAGATAATTAGAAAATTTATTTGAGGGTACAAACCAGACAAAGTTGGCTCACCTATTGCCATGCACCTAAAGGACCATTTATACATTTCAGATATGATTATGAACTAACATGTGTTTACATGAAACATGATTTTAGTTATATGTTACTACAAATATGTTTCTATATGGAATATGTATGTATTTTACATTATCTATATTTTGATAACTTGCTTGGTTTTTTTGGTCTATTTTTGGGCCGATCACGTGCTATTCCTTCATACACCCTTTAAAGTACCAACACTTAAGATTATTACACTATAATATCACACAAAAGTGGATTTCACACTCATTAAAAGTGAATAGGGGAACTAGGGTGGATCAGGGTTAGTTATAAATGATATTAAAGGCATAGTCTTGCATGTTTATCCTTTCACATGCTAGTACATAGAGTGATTTCTATATTATCATACCAATACACATGGTAAAAATTTATAATTAATATAAACCATTTAAAATAAACATGATAATATCTAATTAGGAAAAAATGAAGCACTTAACTCTTCAAAGTAATAAATCATTACATGAAATAACCACATTAACCTGGGCATAGTAAAAAATGATCTATATCCATAAATAAAGATAAAATTCATAACAACATTAGTTTTGTCTATTACTTAGTGAATAATAATTACAAAGTACCAAAGGGAACTTATCAATGCCACAATATCCCCTCACTATCTCCCTCATCTCCTTATAATATCTTAATAATTCAACATTGTTTCTCATTACTACCTAATCTCTTTATCCCTCCCAGGTATAGGTATTTTATATGCCTAAAATCAAAACTATGTGTCATTTGGCAGCTCAAATACCATAAATTAGTATTTATTTTACCCATTTTCAATTTGGTAATTAACATAATGTCCTACTTGAGGTTAGCTACATTGTCATTCTGCATCACTTCTCAACTGTGTTACGGTCAATTTGTAGCTCATAAATTTTGTCATTCACCTCTCATAAATATTGATAAATTAGACATGCTTGTCATTGTTAGGTTTTCATTTATATTGGTTTCCTAATTTTACTATTACACACATGCTTTGATTGATAGCTACCTCTTTTGGGCCCATATAGTGTGTTGGAGTAGTTGACACATGTCATGCTTTGTGACCTTGAGATGTTGGTTCTAGTCTCTAGTTGTATCTATTGTGTGTGAGCATATGATTTATTATTTTTATGACACACCATAATTTGAAGCTTTATGGTATTGTACTGTGTGGGTCTTGATCAAAAATAGAAAAGGGTAAGATAGTTCTAGGGTCAAAATCACCCCACACTAACCTAGTTTGTTATCCATAGAAAACATGTTCATATATTCCCCTTACTTATCCTTCCATTTCACCTCTTTCTCTCTTTATGTATCTTTATATTTAGGCACTCATATTTACGTGCTCTTATCTTGAATCCTACACATCATAATATAAATCACTTTCTACATGTGTTATCCCCTTATGTGAACTTTTTATCAGTTAATCATGTGCACATCTATCATCTTTAAATAGAGTTTGCTCTTTATTTTACTCCATTGTCATTCTCTTTTTATCTTAGTTTCAAATAAAAACTAACCTTTTATTCATGTTTTTCTTAAGACTTTACCCTATGTCTCACACACTCCTATCCTTGTGATTTTTATTCCTTCACCTCTATTCCTTATTCTTAACATGATTTGTTTGCTTCTCCACCTCTCATGATATATTCTTGCATGACATCCTTCTCAAGTTATTACTTATCTTATCTCTCTCCTTTATGTATATCTCAACATGGGTTTACCTACCATCTACCTATTTTAAATTTCTAAACATGGGTGACATGATGCATTGTGTGGTTTCTCTTATGGCATGACCTTCATCTTTATTCATATTTATATATTTCTAGGTACTACATTTTATGAGCACACTTCCTTACCTCACATATCTCACTTAGGTGACATCCTCCCTTGTATGGTTTCCTTTCTTCTAACCCTTTACTATGTTCTTGAGTGATGTGACTCACTTCTTATGCACTTCTTTATCCCATAGACTTGGTTAATTTTTCATGTGCATGTCCAAGATTCTATATTTATTCCTTAGTTGAGTTCCATTGGCTAATTACTAAATTATGTGCTTGGTCCTACAACACAAAAAACATTGTGCATAAGGAAACAAAAATGATGGATTCAAGACATTTTCATTTACATCATTATATTTTAAGGTAATCATAACAACACATGAATGAGTATACTCAAAATAATCACCCTTAAAATAATAACACATGGTACATGATATCAATCACAAAGTAATATTATAACATTTCCTTGCATATAATTAATTTACTTACCTAGCCTACTAATGTTCTAAAAAGGAAACACTTATAGCTATTTACTAGTAAAAATTACTAAACTACCTTAAAAAATCCTGCTATAACAAAAATGCACAATAAATCTCACCTAGATAATTACATGTATGTCAAAAGGCTTCCATGAGAAATCCCTTGACTCGCTGGAATGGAATTATGAAGTTGTGAAAATTATTATGAAGCACATCACATAAATAATGTGCACCATAAATAACCTATACTAATTTAACTTATAAAACATAAAATGTAGAAAAAATGACATACACTTTATTATAGGGGATTGCATGCATGAGCACAAACTTCAAGTAGAATGAAAATGGGCATTCCTCTAGTAGTCTTTCCTCATATGTCTTATATTTTAGGCACTTTCACTTATTCTTCAAGAGTTTGACCTATCCCAGTGGTGCACACATATTTGTCAATGGAGTGCAAATTCTTTGCATGAGAGTAATCATCATGCCATCCCAATTTTGTGCAGGTCCTTGTGACATTTATATAATATGAATCTCCCCTATGCATAAAGTCATTATCATCCATCACCTTCTATTTCATATCATTATACTTGTTCACTATAATATTATACCCATATAGTTTCTCCATGTTGAACCTTTCCTTGCTATCTCTCATAAAACATGCCCATTTCAACCTTTACCTTTTACACTGCTCATGCATGCAAGAAATTATATAGCCACCAATAAGTTATCTATCTCACTATTTACCTATTATAAATGATTGGGGTGGTCCTTCAAAAACCTACCACCACATGTTATAACAATTATTCAATATTATCGAGTGATATCCAATACATCATCTCTTCTCACCATTGTAACAATAAAATTTCATCCATTCTAATAATAAAACCAAAATGTTGCTATAATTTTGGGACATTCACATGCCAGTCATGTGTGTACCCTTTAGGATATCAAAAATTAACCTTATTTCACCAACATATCATGTTAGATATCCTTGTGTTCTCACCTAAATTATAGATATGAGAACTAACATAGTGTTATCACTCAAACCTTGTACCCAAAGAAATGGAAAATGGTTCCATGAGACAATGGGATCATCCCCCAAGGTATGGGAATCTTATGCTCCTTGGGATGAACCTCCATATAAGTTCAACTTCCTTCTAATATAAATGCATCTAGTTTAGGACCATCAACCAAACCTAAAAAGAGATAAAAAATAAACCTAATACTAATGTTAAACCTAAAATCTTGAGGAAAAATGAAGAGAGGGGCTAAGAGGGTTTTTGAAAGGAAAAAATGGTGATTCACCAAGATTAGATAGAATAACTCTAAAGGCCTTGAATAACACACTAAAATTTTTGGAACCATTACTCTGCTCAAAAAGTTTTGACCCTTTTACAAGGAATAACCTAGGATTTTATAGGCAGTAGGAAGCCCACAAGTCAATACTCAATCTTACTCACTACTGGGGTAGTTAAAATAATTAAATGATGAGTGGGAAGCAATTTAAACTCTCACTAAAATGTATGGGTGCCCATGATCAATTATAAAAAAACATGAATAGGATAGCTCATCTACTCTAATCTCTTTAGGATTACTTTTGGCCATGTCTGTGTAGCTTTTTGCCATGCCTCTTTAATGTTGTAGTTATCTTTGGCATCCTCCTAATATTCATGCACATTTTATCATAATTACTTGGCTGAATTATACCATTTTTCTATCCATTATATGAGTTACAAATGAGCCACTATGAAAATATCACCTTTGATGGTTTTTTAAGCTAAATGGGCCATCAAATTTAAACTTGTTCATACATAAAATGATGATATTCCATTCACTACTTCTTTTATTACTTAAATACATTACCCATTTAACCCATTGATCCTTAAATATAGTATATGACCTCCATATTTCATCTCTCTATTTTAGCTAGGCTCTACATTATGGGCCTACCATTTGTGCCATGTGGTAGCTTCTTATTTGTCTACTCTAACCTTGGGATCTCTCAACTATGATCTATAGAATGTCAGCTAGAATTCTCATATTCACTTAGTGCCCCCACTATCTCTTGACTTGGTCACTGCTTATTATACTTAATGTGCCCATAGCTTTTATATCTTGGGAATACCACCTTCACATGGAGGGATATAATTGGTGCTTAGGTTCCATAGGGTCTAATAGGAGGTCAGATCCTAGGAAGATTATCATTGGTTAAGTACCTCTAAGTATTAGTCTTCTCTTGTCAATCTATGGGAGGTAGGATGATAGGTGTCCACATTACCTCCTTTGATTAGGTTCAAAATCCCCATGTTCTAATTAGATCCTAAGACCACACATGTCCACATGATTGCTTATGGTTATCCTTGGGGACCTAAAGTCATATATAGCATTTATGATAGGTTATCACTTGTAAATATTTGAGTGGATTTTAAAGATATCAAAACTAATAGGTGTACACATGGTAGGATTGGATTAGAATTAGGAGTTGACACCATTAATAACCTAGAAATCTAACAAGTTCTAACATCTGATAGATCGAGATCCATGATTGGTTCTTGGTATGATGCTTGCAATATGGTGCTTATTTGATTAGTGTGAAGGTATGTCACTTATAATGCATAGAGTCTAATAATATATCTAACATCTGATAGACTAAGAGTTATTTATTAGTTTTAACATATGAAATTTCCATGGGGTTCTCTCTTAGTAGTTCCCATTCTTGTAAGAAATGAAAACTCTAACACCCCAGGAGCTTAACTTTAGTAACTTGCCAAAAATCTAAGTATAAACCTTTCTCTACATTGAGACACCTTGGGAGACTACTATATGTCATAGTTTTATTGGAATAGAGCTCTGCTATGACTAATAACATGATGTTTCTGGGGGTGTATCAAATTTAACCTTGTTTCCTCTTGAATCCATCATCGAGAAAAACCTTGAAATGGTTTTATTTTTTCTTCTCAATTTCTTCAGGTTGTGGGAGTGCTATGCATTGGTTGGGAAGTCTATTTTGAGATAAAGAACATACTCAAACCATATAAGTTATGGAATTCATTTGGTCCCATGTTCATAATCCTTTCATTCCTAGAATGTGCTCACTTTTGGATGCTAAAAGATACTCAGTAAATAGGGTGACTTAGAGTGTTAACATTCTAGTGACCCTCCAGGGGTGTTTGCCTATTTAAAAACTCAGACCATTTGCCTTAAGCAGTCCATTTGGCATGGAACCAAAAGCCTTAGAGATATTCCTTATCTAAAAGTGTATATCTTGTGTGTGTACTAGAGTATGATAAATGTTTGACACCTTATTGAATAACTTGAGTAACTAAGACCTTCCAAAATAAAACAAGAAATCAAGGAATGTCAGTAATGTGATAAAACACTTAAAAGAAAGAGAATAAACTAACTATTGTGAAAAAGAACTTAAGGAAATATAAATAAAAATTAATCTAATCTCATATGTACAATATAAAAACATGGGTCTCAAACTGGCCATAACAAAACAAAAGCCTCTACAGTCTCCCCTACTACACGTAAGCATATTGCTAAGTTAAAGTCATAGATAGGTAAAGATTTGTCCCTCGAGGTGGTCTCAAACCCTCATAGTTGGTTTCAAGGGGATGTTTATGGTAATGAACACCCACTCATATTTTATATCATTGAGAGGTGAGCACAAATGTTGGTCATATATCTACTCACCCAAGATAAAGGTATATTTAGGATATATGGGATCTTCTAGTATCTTGTGATCACTTGGCCATATGACTTGCTCATTATAAGCTCTTTACAACTTTTATTTCTCTCTTATGGAAAGTAATAAATTTTATAATTTGATGAGTTTATCTACCTTTATGTGGGTATCCCTAATCATGTCAACTTGAGATACATTACCATGACCCCCTTGATATTTATACCCTACTTATGAACTTCCTTCACTTGTGACACTACAACTTCCTCTACTTGTTATATTTGCTCCTTGGGTTTGGCTAGCCCATTGAGATATTCAAACTCTTTAATGAGTTCAAAGTGTGGTTTCTATAGATCTTGAGCGTGAACTTCTAATTTTACAATATTGGTCATGATAGAGTCCTCCTTATGTATGTAATAATCTTCTAAAGCTTATCCCTTACTTAGATTCATACTACTGAAGTCACTCTCTTAGAAACATAAAATAATCAACTCACCTTGTGATTTCATTGTATTTTATTCTCCTCATGAAGTTGATACACTCGATTATACTTGAACAATTATTACATTTCAAGCCATCAGAGCTTTCTCTATTTCTCCATTCAAGCAAGTGGATGGATTTTGGGGCTGATTATAGCAGTAACACCATTAGTAGTCATGAGCCATGCTATATTTAATGGGAAAAATAACCTTTGATAAACCTACAACATTATATTTTTGCACATTGGGTGGTCATATATATGGGGTCAAGGCTTGAGCTTGTGCATTGATTTTAAAAGGATACATGAATGGCTTGTATGACTAGTTAAAGGGAAAATATGGACTTACATTTTGAGTTTCTTGCCTCTTCAAAGCCACTAACTCATTGCCTAGATCTTGTATTAATTTATTATCTTCATGAAACTCATTAAGGGGAGTATAGAGGGATGGTGGGATGACTGTAATGGGAATGGGTGCAAAGGCAAGCTGATTAGGTGACAACTCTAGGAAAAGAGGAAATGGAAGTCTAGGTGCTATCTTACCATCTAGAATTAGGTAGTTCTTATATTTTAAAATTTTTTCATATGCATCAAGAAGTAAAACCCCTCCCATAGAATAAATCATGATAGCAATGTCATAATCAATGTCCCTTAGAAAATATAAGAATGTAGAGTTGGTTGAGGGCCTAAACAAGGGTAAAATTTGGTCCTAGGTTCATTGAAACCTCAATTTGAAATTAGCGAGGAGATAATGGGCTGCCCTTATTATGGTGGTGAACCATTCAATGAGGGATAAGTGGTCATCCCTCTCTTTAAACTATATGTACAATTGATCACCAATCTCATCTTGACTATGAATGGAACCTAGTCCTAGACCTATATACCACCATAGACCTCTCCCTTTAAATGTTGAAGTAAAGAAATAAATGACCATATTATCTTCAACCACATGGTGGACTGTGCACACATGGTCTATGTCCTTGATGTGCTCAGTGGTGGTGGTCTCATCCTCACACATAAAATTATGGAAATCTTTTGAAAGTAGAGACTGGAACATTATCACACTGGCCCATGGTTAAGGGGTTTCCTCCATTTAAAGGGGTGAATGCACGAAATCTTAAATAATATATAAGAAGAATAGGAGTTAGAACTCCTTTTTGTTAAAACACACAGGGATGGTTTGTAGAAACCTAAGATGAAATGGATTCTCTAGGTTCTTGAAAAACATCTTCAACACTATAATTTCTAAGAATCACATCAATTCTCAGCTTAACTCTTTAGACTATGGTCCCACCAGGTGTGCCAAAAATTATTATCACTCAAACCTTACACCTATGAAAATGGAAGATGGGTCAGTGAGACAATGGGATCATCCCCAAGGTGTGGGACTCTTGCACTCCTTGGGATGGACCTATGGAGAAGGATGACTTCCTTATAATTTAAATGCAACTAGTTTAGGACCAACACAAAAACCTAAAAAGAGATAAAAATAAACCTAATACTAATGTTAAACCTAAAAATTGAGGAAAAAGGGAGAGAGGGGGTAAGAGGGTTGTTGAAAGGCAAAAAATATTAATGCACAAATATTAGATAGAGAACCTATACAAGCATGTTGTATTAACACACCCCACCCTATATTTTACTTAAAAAGTGGGAACCCCCCTTTTTTAGAGAGTATTAATATTTTATCTTGGTATTTATGTGTTTTTGATGGTTATTATTATCTATATAAACTTAGTACTTTGAAAATTAAATCACACATTCGAATCCACTTATTTCCATTTTTAACGGACTTGTTTAAACTAATATATTAATGAAAAGTTGAGAAGAATTGATTTGCATGACAAGTATTTATATTAACTTATTTTATAAGGTTTCTATTTGATAAATTTGGGTCTTTAGAAGCTATGTTTCAAAAAAATTCTCTTTGACAACTTTATTTCAAAAAGTTTCTCTTCGGTATTTTTCACTTCGGGGACTTTTCTTTGGAAGCCTTGTTTTGGTTGAAAATTTTCACTTCAAAAAATTTCTCTTTGAAAATTTTTGGTCCTTGGAAGCTTTGTTTCACAAATATTATCTTTGGCAACTTTATTTTGGAAAGTTTCTCTTTGACAATTTTGCTTTAGAAAGTTTCTCTTTGATAGCTTTCACTTTAGACAGTTTATCTTCAACAACTTTCACTTCAAGGGATTTCTCTTCATAAGATTTCTTCTGGTTGATGAATTTCACTTTGAAAATTTTCTCTTTCAAAATTTTTAATTCAAGAAATTTATATGAGACAACTTCCACCCAAACCATAATATTTTCAAAGAGTACCTAGTCTTTGGGAACTATTCATTCGATGGATTTTAGACAAATTCTTTTAGAACTAATTTCTCTAAAGATCATTTTGATTTTTGGGGTATTTTAAATTCTAAGGAAAATTTTGACTCTCTTGACTAGACAACATAATGATAAATAAAAAAAAGGGAAAGGTAACACCGTGGCACCCAAATAACAAATCATCTTACATGGCATGTACACTAAGACTAGGTGGTCAAGTTTGAATTGAATGAAGGTGGTGAGCTCATATACATTGGTTATTAATGGTGCATGAATTGTAAATGAATGAAAAAATCTATAACATCAATTCCTCAATCAAGTTCATCTCATTCAATTTTCAAGAGGTCAAGTAAACTAAAGCCTTCTACAATCTCAAAAGCCTTAGTTGTTACTAAGATAGTTAGTAAATCATCTAATTTAGTTTAATTCCCACAATTTTATAAATATTTAAGTGTACCATCATCCATAAAATATCCAAGGAATCTTTTTCTAGGTCATTGTTAATACCCTCTAGATTTTTCACCAAGGATTCTATTGAGTATTTAGACACAACTTTTGATGCAACTTTATTTAATGCCCATTATCCTAATTACTCGATATTATGAGAGGCCATAGAGAATGTGGAATTTTTTGAATTTGAATAAGACATCATGGTTAAGGATAATTAACTAGTAAAGGACCTACTCCCATTAAAATGACAAGGTTTTTACTATACAACTACTAATTAAGAGGTCATGCCATGTATAGACTTGTTGTGAGGCCTCTTCTTCAAGGGAATAATAATAGACAAAAATTACCTCCACTACATTAACAATAACATAGTCATCACATATATCTCCAAGAAAAATTCATGGGTATTTAAGTCTCCCCCTTCTTAGATGTTACATTTGATTTGCATAATGTACTCACTTGGAAGAAGGCCAACAATGTGGAGTGAGCACTAACAAGGTGGCTTCTTCTAGGGGAGATGTTTACTATAAATTAAAATGTTAATAACACCTTCCCTATCACTTGATTCAAGATGGGGATTCACGTAGACATAACATTATTGAATTGACTCTTAGGCCATGGAAACATCTACTTCCTACATCTAGAATGTGTTCCCACACTAGACCTGCTTAGTAATTTAGAGTGCACATATGCATTGGGGGAATTAATTATCACCCAAAAAATAAAAAATTATAAACAAAAATAAGATTCAACATGGGAAAATTTTTATATGATGTCATACCTATTAGATGTAGTCATGGGAATGGTGTACAAGCACAATAGAGTCTTATGGAGTCCCAACCTAGATGTTATCAAGAATTGAATATGTTATTATTAATCTTTTGTTTACATATACTCATATATCAAGAATATCCCCAAGATTTTCATAGGATATCTACCCTTAGGTCTAAATGGCCATTCACGATCAACCTTTGGCTAGGATTTCACCCAACATCATTAGAACACTTGATAATAAGGGAGGCTAATGTGTCTATCTTGACTACACTATCATAATGGTTATTTTCCATAAGGTGGATCCTCTTTATCTTCCTAATTTTTTTATTGACAAGGTAGCTAAACAAGAGATCTACTTCTAGATATGGAATGGTATATATGAGGATCTAACAAAGAATAAGAAAGATACCTTTCATGGCTCCCATATCACGATTGGGAGGATGTAGTACACCATCAAGAGTCAATTTAGTGAACTTGTAAATGCAAGGAGAGAATATTCATTAGCCACTCTCCTTGGGAAAGCCCAGTAAAAGATCCACACCCTTGGCCTCTCATATAAACACGAGCCATTTGATCATGAATTTCTATTTCTAAACACCAATGATGATGAAGTGAAAGAAAGATTAGTGATAGTAGGCTTGAGTGAGGACCTATTGAGGGTAATCCAAGTTTAACCCTCTCTCACACTCAACCAAGAAAAATTTAGGATCCAACCATCAGGAGGATGGGGATCTTCTAACTTCTGGAGTGGCAAGCCATATCAACAACTAGCAGAGGAGGGACAAGATCCCCAAGTTTCACTCGAGTCTCAACACCAATAATAGGAGTAAGAATAATTGGTAGGTGAAGATTCACTTATAAAAGGGCATGAACAATAACTAGAGGAAGAGGAAATAATTTCCCATACACAAGAAGAAGAGGAATAGACTTCTCCAGTTCAAGCATCAACTATTGAAATGAGGAAGGATAAGAAAGAGATAGCAAAAGAACTGACTCAAAGAAAGGATATCACAAGAAGGTAAGAGATTAAGATCATTTACTTGGATTATTCTAATGAATAATAATTGATATCTTTAATATCCCTAACATACATTATGACTACCCCTCCTCTTCCCTAATAGATGACTACACCATAAGCTAGGAGAACAACACAATGATATCAGAGGAAACCAAAGGGGATAAACCTAAGACCCCATAAAAAAAAGCACTAAATGAGGTACAACCTTCACTAGAAGGTGAGCCAACATAGGAGGTGGATAAGGAGGAATTACATCAAGCCAAGGTCTTAAGGTACAAACACTGAAAGTAAAGGCACCTCTCACCAAAGAGGCATCTAATAAGGTTCCTCTTTTCATAGTCCCCTTAGACCTTTTTAATTTAATGTCATTACTTATTATTTAAACCATACCTACTATAATTATTTCCACTTTATTTCCTATGTCATCACTTTCTTCTAGTCTCCTTTTCATACACCCAACGACTACTCTACCTATTACCACTTCACCTTCTTCACCCTACACTACTATAATTTTTATTCCTTTGATGTCCATCCCTTCAACCATACCTCTTTCCATCCCAGCCATTAGCCAGCCCATCACCAAAATTATTGTTTCCTCTACCCAATTGGGTTCACCTTTGCCTTCTTCAACACTAGTCTCAATAACAATAGTAGTGACAACCAAGAGGGTTCAAATAAAGTAATCAGTCTATCATGTGCACCCAATGCCACAATTTGGAAACATAGACTAGTCCAAAATAATTTGGCCCTCAATGCCCAAATATTCCTTTAAACCTAATATCGAGCTTGAAAAGTATGCAAAAGTATAATCTCAACCATAAAATTCTTTGATGATTACTCTTCTAGACTAGACCAAGGAGTTAGCAAATTCAGCCTCTATGAGGCCCAATTTAATGATTACTAAGCTTCTAATGGTAAGTTCATTGTTTGACAAGGTTATAGCATCCATATAGAGGGTCAAAAAGAGAAATATTGAGGATAGTTATGGTATGGGTATGATTTTATAGGAAAGGGAAGAGGTTTATTCCCTTTAAAAGAGGAAAAATAGGAAGAAAGGTTAGTCCCCATCCATTGAAGACCTCAATTCCTATATGGATACCCATACCAAGGCAATCTTGACTATACATGAGGGAATAGAGCTAGCCAAATAAGATCTAAAAGAAGAGTTAGAAACTCTCAAAGAGAATCAATACGTGATATGATTCCCCCATGGTATTAAACAGGATGTAAAAAATGCAACACTCAAGATATATAAAATTTTGGATTTAATTCATTCTTTAAGAGTCAATTTATCTCCACATGTAAATGTAATAACCAAGTTGTTCAATATTCTTAGAGAAGATGAGAATAAATTAAATTTATTAGGATTATATACCTCTAATAAGGCATTCAACCACCTAGACCTGATGAACCCTCTAGAGGCATCTAATGCATTGAATCTATCTCTAATCAGAACACAAGAGTCCTAAGATTAGGTGTCATCTTCTGAAGTTATAGTAAACAAGTTGGGAGAACAAGAAAAGTAAGTATAGCGAATTTTGATTGAGATTAAATTGAAAATAGCTTGGGACAATAGAGGTAAAATGGTAGCTTGAGCTACTTTTGATCAAATGATTCATCAAGTCTCAGATGGTTTAAAACAAATTTTACAAGGACATTGAAGCTAAGTTGAGAACAACAAGGAAAAAGGCAATAGAGGTAGAAGTGTTTTGGGTTGGCTTTCAAACCACCAAGATAGAACATACAATACTGATGGAACAAATAGGTAGGGTGACTATGACTCATATTCTTGACAAGAACTTAATTCATGTATAACATGCTAAGACATACAAGTATTAATAAATTTGGATGCAAAGAAGATGGTAATGCCAGTGCCACCTATCAGTTCTACTCCTCATACCCTACCTATAGTGCCAATAACAACACTATCATCAATTAAATCCTTTTTTTGATCAATAAATACATCAATTCCACCTCACATATTAATTCCTATGGTAACTCAAGTTCAATTCATGCCCTCAATAATAAGCACAATTATAGTTCCTGATGCAGGGTTGTATGATCTAACACCAAATGATGTAGGGATGTATGCTATGATACCAAATGATGAAACTGATCTTACACTACTCTGTAACCATCAACAAATTTATACAGACCTATCTAGATCATTCATTCCTTATAGCCCTGTTTCCCCTATTTATTAGCCATAACTTTTTATAGATTAACTCAATTAGGAAAGTAAAAACATTTATGGATACCCATTAAGCCCTTCAATAAAATACTAAAAAATCTCTTGAGGTTACTTTCTACGGAATTGTACTTCCTTCTTTATGCCCTGTTCTAATTAGCCCTCCTTGCGTGCAAATCACCTTGTCCAGAGTAAATTAAAGACTTTATAAGAAAAAAAATCACCATTACAGATACCCATTACCTTCTTACAGGTGAATCAATCATTTTTTAGGGCACTTCTTTTGAGAAATTCACTTTTCCTATATTGGCCTATGTTCTTCCCTTCACATACACCTAGGTTCCACTTGGCAATTGTCCTTTTCCATACTTATCCATACTTTGACACCTTGAAACCAATTCCAACAGTTTTATAACATCATCAAGGGTCAAATTAAAAATTTTAAAGAGTTTTCAAGCTTTAAAACTCATTTTAAGGGTTTGAACCTAATTCAGAATTTTCCCATGACAGTCACAGGCCGAGAGCTTATTATTTTTTCTAGGAGTGTTTTAGCTTGTTTAAAAGGTTCAAATAAATTTTATATGGTCTTTATTAGTTCCATACACCTTCTCCAATCATCCTCCAGGTTATATCAACCTTATAAGCTTGCCAATACTCAACAACTCAGTGTCTTGGACTGTATTTTTATGACAGCCAACAGGGTTCATTATTGTCATCTCTTTTTGTGTGGTAAATAGACTTTCAGGAGGATAAACAACCATGTAAATACCTTGATTAATTCCCCATTCATATTCCCTATCAACAATTACCTGATCAATCCACTTACAATGCAAAAACATACAAGTTTCTTAACTTTTTCTATACACTGTCACCTACAGGCCTGAATTTCAACTATGGAGTTTTTGGACATCAAGAGGGTTTCTAGGGCCTGATTTTATTCACTCTTAAGTTTATAATTGCCTTAGGGACCTATAGATATTATATCCATACCATTTTAGACTTCATACAAACATTTTCATGTGGATTTGATTTAAGACAATGGGCTGTAGTATTACAGGCCTGAATACCCTGTTTAGGCTTTTTACAACATTCCAAACTCCTTAAAACATATTTATCACATAATACCACATTTATATTGTTCCCAACATATAAAATAATCAGTCTTTCACAATTTTCTTTAGATAATCATCATACACACATACTTTCATACATACACACATTCACATATGCAGGCATGTTACCAGAATTCCATAAAGAGACCATATAGGAAACAAAGCATTCATTCTTTCTTAGATAAAATAAGAAACTTAAAATTCAATATCAATTTTACATGTCTTCCAAATCATTCTCTTCTCCTTCTCACATTCTTTTCTCCTTCTCACATTCTTTTACATCTCTTGAGTGAGGTCCTCCCTCACTAATTCTTCTCTCCTTTCTTCATTCCATCTTTTGTCCCTTTGAATGAGAGGACTTTTCCTCTCTGTCCTTCTCCACTTCTACGCCCCTCTCATCCTCTCTTCTTCTCTTCCTCTTCTCTTCTTAATGAATTCTCTCTTTTTTTTGTCTTTTCAAGAATCTCTCTCCTAACTTCTACGCCCAATTTGGGCTTAAGGCAAAACAATATGCTGTTTGAAAGTTTTAACAATTTACTAAGGTTGAAAATAGTTTCAACCATTTCCCCTTTATTTCCTCAACAATCTAACAATCACTTTTCACCTTTTTACTTTTAACTTTTGACCATTACATTTACTTCAAGGTGAAATTTTGAAATCTCACAATTTGGAGGGAAAACCAAAATTTGAATTTTCACACTAGAATTTGAACTATTGTAGATGCTCCTGCATCAGTTCCAATAATAATTTTAAGAAATATCAAACAAGAGATGATTTATTGTGATGATAAAGGCTAATTTTGTATAATTTTACATGTAATGGTCATAAATGAATAGTTAAATCCTATGTATGTCCAATTTGTAATTAAATAAGCTATATTTTTAGCATGTTTTAAGTATTTATAGGTTATGACATGTAATTATTACTTGTCATATAGTATTTTAGGATGTAATAAAATTTTTATAAACTTGGAGGATGAGGTGATCCCTTCCCCAAGTTACATGTATACATGTATAACCCCCTTTTTAAAGGGTCAAAGTTTTGGATGAATATATAGGAAGAGATCAATAAATTTATTATCATGCAACTGTGTTTGTTATTTCTTCTTCCCTCTCAATGTTAATAAATTTCAAGTTTCTTTGTCTATATTAATTCAATAATTTTTGAAGCATTCTAATGCTATAGATGAATACAATTATTTTATTAATGAATATTAATCATACATTTGAAATAACAATTGAGGATTGATAGGTTTCATTTATTTAAGTAGTTGGAAAAAGTTGAATAGAAAATCCAAGGTGTGTAGAGGTATCTCTTTTGATATAGTCTTCTAAGTTTTATCCATAGCTACCCTAGATAATTTCCTAGTCTGAACTGTAATCTTTTATATAAGGGTGTGCAACATTAACCCTAAGAAGAGAAACCTTCAGGTGAGATCATTAAACATCTTATATATTTTATAATATATTTCTAACTATTCTTGTTCATGAGTATGTAAAAGATGCAAATAATAAACACTAATCTTTGAGAACTTATCCACTAGAGAAACAACCCTACAAGCTATTTTTCAAGAAAACATAACCTTATTATTTATCTTAAACTTATTTATCTTTTGAGTTTCTTTGAGATATATCCACCATAAAATAATTATCCATCCATCCAACTCACCTAGTGATTACCTTTTTATTATATTCTATGCACCCATCCACAAAACCTAGTTAAATAACCCATAGGCTTACCCTGCCATTCCATCACCTAGTTATTTTAACCATATACCTAAAACTCAATCTTAGAGTGTAACCATATTCCATGTATATCCAAAAATATTATAGGATACCTCATTTAAATTTTTTGAGGTGTGCATAAAACCCACACCAATAGAAAAGAAAGTTGGTGCTAAAAGGAGGTCACACTTGTGTGTTTTCCCAATAAAAAGGGGCTAGTCAGTATGTAAAGTTGCATTGGAGATTTACAAGAGATTAAAAAGGTATAGATATAAAATAATCCTTTTGGTTTCACCATTGTCAAATTCTAAGAGGCCTAGACCCATACGTATCATCGCTAAGATATGTTGAGCCAGAACACCTTCCCCTGTAAGAAACATCCCACTTATCAATATTCCTATGGATCAACCTTGGTTAATTGGATCTACCATTACCATCCTAGGGGACTTATATGATATTCCAAATAATCTAAAAAATTATTTGTCTACCTTCTCCCCCTCAAGTGGGAGGACAACATAAGAACATATTAAATCTTTCAAGTCCACCCTAAGGTTAATGAATGTCATCCATGAGGATGTTGTATGTAGGATTTTTCCATTTACTCTACAGGATTCTTATTATGATTGGTATCTTAATTTATAGGAAAATTACATCACTGCATGGAATGAGTTTCAAAATACATTCCTTACATAATTTAGACAAGTGATTAATCTAAGCATGGTATATCATCTCTTTACCAACACGAAGAGGGAACCTAGTGAGTCAATATGGGCCTTTAATACAATATTATATAAGATGTAAACTTGATTGAATGGAATTTATAATTCAAACATGAATCTAATTATTAAGATATATAAGAACAACCTGGATCTTATTATTGTAGTGTTCTTGTGAAGAGATTCCACTGCTAATACTCTAGCTTTGGCATTCCAAGAAGCTATTAACATTAACAAGTAGCTCAGTCCATAAATCAAACATCATAATCCAAGAGGCCAAACATTTAATAATGGACTCCCATCTTTGAATATAATTCCACATGCTAATTAGAATTCCCCCACATTCAATTAGAATTAGTTGTACACTCTGCATCCTATGACATAGTAGACAATGAATCATAATTATGAATTCTTGAATAGTCAGCTACAAATTAATGGCCACCATCAAAATCAACATCAGGGTCACACCAATACAATAGTTGCCTAAGGTTATAACTCCAAAAAATATGAATTAGAGTCTATAAATATAATGGTCTAAAAGCTGAGCAATGATTTATTTAATATAAAAAAGAGGATGGGTAATACCACTAATTATAATTACAACTAGAATTCTGACTTTCCAAGATATAACATACCTTTAAATAGGCCCACCAATAGTGTTGAACAATAGTCTAATAAGCTACCAAAAATCAATATCATAGAAACATATTTTTCCAACTGGTGTAGTACCCATAACACATAATAACATGGAGAGTTTGACTATATATAATTATATGCAGCCTTTGAAATATTCTAGAGATATATGATTAGACAAGATCAAATGATGAATCCTCCAAATCTTTCTCATGAATTTGGGCCTTCAAGTTTAGCTATGATCTTTGAAACCTATTAGTCTTCCTTCCCTAATGAACATTATAATATTCTAGAGCATAATTATGATGAAGTGCAAGCATTCTAGCATTTCAATAGAAAAAATTATAATCCAAAGAACAAGCAGCCTCTTATTGTTTCTACCTCTCCCAATAATATATTTATCCGTACAAATCCCAAAGCTAATAATAATCCTCCATCCCCTAAATGGAATGATCATCCTCAGCATAAGGATGAAAAGAATAAATGAGGATATAATATTGTTGAGCATATGAAGAAAATTAATATCAACATCACTCTTCATGAAATAGCACAAATCACAGAGCAGAAAGAGTTCTTATAGAAGTCCATCATAGGTAAGTATGTTGCAAAAAATTCCAAGACAACTAAAAAAAATGTTATATATAAAATCAAGCCTAAGGTTCCCCGTTTATTACTAACCATTCAAGTGTTTGGAAATAATATACATAATTGCCTGCTAGATTCTAAAGCTTCAACGACAATAATGTCAAATTCCATTTTTTAGAATCTTAGTTTAACTCTAAATCCATTCAAGAGGACTATGTCATAGCTAGATAAAATAGTAGTACCTATATTGGAGGAGCTTAATGATGTGAAAATTCAAGTTTACTCAAAACTTAGAGTACATATGACAATCGACATCTTGGTGGTGGATATTCCTGAAGGCTATGGGTTATTATTAAGTAGAAATTGGTCAAAAACATTAAATAGATATAATTCCATAGACTTTTTCCATATTTGGCTGCCTTGAAGAGGCATTGACAACCAGATCAAGATAGATCAAGAGCCAAGGATGATTCATCTTCTTATGGAGTACAATACCACCAATGAAGAGGTAAGTTATAAATCTCCTAGTCTTAGAATTTATACATTTACCATGAAATATGAAACATCAGAAGAAATTTGAGGCCCTTCCTAATTATGGACCCTTCATTTTTATGGATCAAGATCCAAGAGGATCAAGTGCCAATATAAAATTAGTCAATCCACAAGAAAATAAATTATTAGCAATGTATAGGCTCTAATTCCCATACACCAACAACAGAGCTGGAGTATATAGCCCTAATTCTAGGGTTTTAGTTTTCCCTCAAGAACAATGTCAAAGAACTATTGGTACAAAAAGATTTTTAACTTGTTATTAACTAGGTTAGAAATAAATATCATTAAAAATTATCATATTTAAATAAATATGTGCATAGATACTGGGATCTAATTGAATCATTTAAAGCATTCAATATAGTAGCTATCCTCAGAGAATAAAATGAAGTCTATGATTCACTAGCCACTTTAGCATTGAATTTGGCACCCTTATAAGAGTCAAAATTCCAAAATTTCTCCATTGAATTAGTACCTTGTCCTTCAATACTAGACAATGTTGAAAATTTTGAAGTGTTTGACAATGACCAATAGATTGTCTAATTTTTGACAAATTTAGGATAGTTCAAATCTCAAATAATAGATGATGAGGAAAGAGACTATAGGGTCCATGAATAATTATATGAATAAGGTGTTATCCAAATAAAAGAGAATCACCTCCAATTAGGAATGGTTGCTATGGAAAGGACCTTCGCTATAGATCCTCAAGCATAATCACAAAGGCAGCTCAAGGTTAATGAATCTGAATTCAAATAATAAAATGAAGGTGATGAGAGGGATACACACTTCATTGATATTGGATTAATATACAAACTAGATGAAATAAAAAAGGTTAAGGAAGTAATTATCAGGTATAAAGATGTAATTTCATGGACCTATGATAACATAAGGATATTCAATCCTAGAGTCATCACCCATATGATTTTTCTCAAGCCTAATCATAAACCATTTAGACAAAGGAAAAGATAAGTCAATCCTATCTTAGAATCATTGATCTAGAAGGAAGTACAGAATATGATAAGTGCTAGGATACTTTTTCCTATTAGGCATTCAACTTGGGTGGCCAATCTAGTTTTAGTCAAGAAAAAGAGTGGCAAAATTAGACCGTGTGTTAACTTTAGAAATGTGAATAAAGATTTAGATTAAAAAAATTATACTTTTACCTCCTTATATGAGGCAATACAAACTATTAATGGCTCTAAAATGATGTCTTTCTTAGATAGATTTTCAGGCTATAATCAATTATTAATCGAATCAAAGGATAGGATGTAAACAACATTTTATATGAAATGGGGAACATATGCATACAAGTGAATACAATTTGGGTTGATCAACACTGGAGCTAATTTTTAGAGGAAGTAATGGATCATGAATTCCAAGGAATAATAGGTAACTACATAATTACATACATTGATAATCTCACTATTTTATCTAAAAATAGAGATGATCATATTGACCACCTTCAGTCCATTTTTGAAAGGTGCAGTAAGTTTGGGGTATCACTTAACCCCACAAATAGTATATTTAGTGTAACTAAATTCAAGATACTAGGCCACATTATTAATAAATATGGGATCACCATTGACCCAGACAAGATCTAGGAATTTTAAAGATAATGTTTCCAAATAGCAAAAAGGAGCTCAAATCCTTCTTTGGGAAGATAAATTTCATAAGGAAATTTATATCAAGATTTGTAGAGATTGTTAGGCCCCTAAATGAGATGCTCAAGTAGAATGACAAAGTGGAGTGGACACGTAAAGCTAAAAAGTCCTTCCAAGACAAAAATAAGGCTATTTCACAAGCCCTAGTGCTGGTAAGTGCAAATTTCACTAAAGACTTTTTTTTATACTCATTCACCTTAGAGCATACTATTGATATCATACTTACATAGAAAAGGGAAGAAAGTGAGTATCATATTGCATGCATGAGTAATAAATTAAAATATGTAGAGATTAAATACTCCTAGATTAACAAGCAAATTTTTTCTCTTGTCAAGGTAGTTAAGAAGTTTAGGCACTACATTCTCCAGAATAAGACCATTGCCATAGTACCAGATCCTACTATCAAGCTTACACTGGGACGTAATGAATTGGGGGAGTGTATAGGTAAATGGATAGAGAAGTTATAAGAGTTTGATATTAATATTAAACCTATCAAGATTATTAGAGGATAAGGCATTGTTCAATTAATGATCGAACTGGAACCACACATCACCATCGAAGAGGTTTGACAAACATAGGTCTCCAAAGAAGATTGGTATTCATGTATTATACAATTCCTACTCATTAGAACATGCCCTAGGAACTCAAGAGAGATTAAAATATAGATTTAAGACTCAAGGCTACTCATTATATGATTAATAAAAGAGTCTTTTATAGGAAGAATTATGAAGGCATCTATTTAAGATGTGTGTCACGTGGAGAAGCCTAGGAAATCTTCGAAAATATTCATCAAAAGATTGATAATAACCATCCATCTAGTAATACTATAGACCATAAAATAATTATAATGGGTTATTATTTGCCGATGATCATTAAAGATGCTCACTTCCATGTGAGGACATGCCATGAATGCTAGGTTTTGGCAAAAAGAGAGGTACACACAACAACACCATTACAACATGTGATTAAAGATAGATCATTCAACCAAAGGGGCTTGGATTTCATTGGTGTTTTAAACCTAAATTATTTAGCTAGGTATAATTTTGTACTCACTTCTACATATTATTTCACTACATAGACTAAGGTAGAAGCCACCAAAAACTCAAGATCCTAAGACATGATCAGTTTTATTGAAGAACATATCACAACCAAGTTTAACACCTCTATCTCTTTGGTTTGAAATAATGATCCACCATTTCAATATATTGAGCTTGCTGGCCCATGATAATCAAATTACAATTAAATCATCCTTTAATCACTACCTACAAGGAAATATATTAGCTAATTCAACCAACAAGAACCTCACATATGCTATCAAGAAGTTAGTTGTAGATAAATCTAGGGAGTAGCATATATTACTAAAATATGCACTCTAGGAAGACTGGACTAGGTACAAATAGGCCTTTAAATACTCACCATACCTTCTAGTTTATGGGAAATAGCAATGTTCCCAATCATGCCGAAATTGCCAACATATAATTTTATGCAAGAGTACATGGAGCCTAATGACAAAATAAAGTCCATATTGTTGGATATCACCAAAATGGAATACTCTAGGAATAAAGCATTGAAAAACTTCTGTAAACATCAGGATGTGATCAAGATATGGTTTGAAGAGAGTGAAATTTAAAGATTCAAAATCTTTGACTTAGTGCTACTAAGGGACAAAGCCCATGGGAAGAAAGGAATGCATGACAAGCTTACCCTATTGTGGATATGACCATATCAGATCTCCAAAATCTTGGGTAATAATGCATTCCATCTAAAATATATTCAAGGTAATAATTTGACATATCCAGTTAATGGATAGTTTTTAAAGCATTACTTCATGGTTACCCCATTTAGAGAGGTCTCTGAGTAACAATGAATGTTCTAGTAGAGGTAAGAGTATGTTATATTTGCTTCATTAGTTAGCTTCCTAATTTTATTCATTTATTTTTACTAGAGTAGTTCATGTTTTCTAAATTAGCTCTTTTGCTTTTAGTAGTTTTCCCACTTTATAGGATAGTTTTATTTTGATTTCATGGTAGCCTAGGATTGATCAATCCTAGTGTAATCAAATGACAGTTTGAGGTGTTTTTAATCCAACTCAAATCAATGGGTATTGCATATTATAATTCAAAATTATTAATCCAGGAAATTAATGAAAGACTTATCATGAACATGTCCTAAAGCTAATGATTTCATTAGGTATGAGAAATTTTCTCCCATGATCTTGTGAAAATTTATAAATCACTCCTTATCCCCTTAGTTCAAATGCACACAAAACATTAATACTTGTTTAAGGTAATAACCATATACATGGGAAAAAGTTGACAAGGAAATTTTGATTAAACCAAAAATTTAATAAGACCAACTCATGGTGGTCACCTTCTTCCCTCTTTTAGTCAAAAATCACAAAAGGAAAAGTTTAAAAATATAAGGCATAATCCAAAAGACTAAAAGAAAATAAAAAAGGATTCAAAATCCTACATGATGAAATAATATCAATGTATCATGCATCATGAAAAATATGAAGAAAGGAAGAATAGGTGATCAAAGGTATATCTATTGGGGCTATGGATACCTAACTGATAGTAGAGAAATTACTAAGATCCCAAATGTCTATGCACCTAATGCCTAATCAAAATGAAACCTACAACTCACCCTCATATATTTGCCTAAAAATTTGAGATAAGAGATAAATAACATCACTTTCCACACACATATCTAAGGTATAAGTGAAGTTAGTATTTTTCATAAGATTATTAAGAGTCTCTTTTCATTTCTAATTTAATCATTTATTTTGGTATCATTTTATGGTTGATATTGGGATTGCAAAACCATAAATTATCAGTTCTTGAAAACTTGAGAGTATTCACCCCTGTGAGTCACCATTTGTTATATTAAACACACCCACCCTATAATTTTGTTTGAAAATTAGGGACCCCTTTGTTTTTAGAGAGTATGGATATTTTATCTAGGTATTTATGTGTTTTTTATTGTTATTATTATTTGTAGAAACACAATACTTTGAATATTGAATCACACATTGGGATACACTTATTTCCATTCTAAAAGGACTTGTTTAAATTAATATATTAATGAAAATTTAAGAAGAATTTCTTTTCATGAAAGGTATTAAGATTAGCATATTTTATAAGGCTTTTATTTAGAAACTTCTAGTCTTCAGAAGCTTTGTTTTAGAAAGTTTCTCTTTGACAACTTTGTTTCATAAAGTTTCTCTTTAACAACTTTCACTTCAGGACTTTTCTTTAGAATCTTTGTTTTGATCCAAAAATTTCCCTTTGAAAAAATTCCCTTAAAAATTTTCTATTTGGAAACTTTTGGTCTTTGAAAATTTTGTTTTGGAAAGTTTCTCTTCAACAACTTTGTTTCAAAAAGTTTCTCTTTGGTAACATTGTTTTGAAAAGTTTCTCTTTCACAAATTTTGCTTCGGGGAATTTATCTTTAGAAGCTTTATTCTGATAGATGACTTTCACTTTGGAAACTTTCTCTTCGAAAGCTTTACTTTGAGAAATTTCTATACAATAACTTCTACTTGAACCATAATCTTTGGAAAGAGTACCTAGTCCTTGGGAACTATTCATTAATCATCTTTTAGACAAATTATTTAGAATGAATTTATTTGAAGAAAAATTTGATTTTAAAGGTATTTTAGGTGCTAAGGCAAATTTTGACTCCCCTGACTAGACTATATAATGAAAAATGGAAAAAAAGGGAAAGGCAACACCATGGCATCTGAAAGACAAAACATCCTACATAGTAGGTACATTAGAACTGGGTGGTCAAGTTAATCTCATTCAATTTTCAAGAACTCAAGTAAAATTAAGCCTTCTATAATCTCAAGATCCGTAGCTATGACCAGGATGATTTACAATTCATGTAACTTAGTTTAGTGTCTGATATTTTTGAAAGCTTGAAGTGTAAAATCATCCATAAAACAACCATGGCATCTTCATTTAGGTCATACAAGGGACCCTTGACACCCTCCAGGTTTTCCATCAAGGATTATACTAAGTATTTAGACATAACTTTTGATGCAAATGTATTTGATGGCCATTATCCTAATTACTCAACCCTATGGGAGGCTATAGATAAAATGGATTCATTTTCATTATAAGAATACATAATAGCTAAGGGGAAATAACTAGCAAATGACCTAATCCCATTCAAATGATAGGTCCTTCAATACACAACTACTAAGTAAGAAGTTATGCCATGTATAGACTTTTTGTGAGGCATTTTATTTGAGGTAAAAATAATAGATGGTGGTTACCTATATTATGTTGATAATAACACATTCAGCATGTATACCTCTAGGGAGGCATTCATGAGGTATTTGAGTCTCCTTATCCTAGATGTTACATTTGATTTTCATACTATAGTCACCTAAAAGAAGGCTAATAATGTGGAGTGAGCACTAGCAATGTGGCTTCTCCTAGGGGAGAAATTTAATATAAAGTAACATGTTAATAATCTTATCCTTATCACCTAATTTTGGATGGGGATTCACATAGGCATAACATTATTGAACCAAATCTTTGTCCACATAAGCATCCACTTCATGAATCTATAATGGGTTCCCTTACTAGACCTGCTCAATACTTCAAAGTGCACCTATGCATTGGGGGAAGTAATAAGTATCCCTACCTAATAGAATAAGTGTTGTACAAAGATAAGAGGTCATATGGAGGAAACTTTTATATGATGTTCTAACTATTAGATGCAATTATGAGAATGGTGTATAGGCATAATTGAGTCTTATGGAGTCCAAACCTAGATGTTATCAAGAATCACATATGTGATTATTAATATTTCAATCAAATATACTCATATGTCAAAAACATCACCAATATTATATAATATCTCTACCTTTAGGTCTAGATGGCCATTCAAGATCAACCTTTGGATAGGATTTCACCTAACATCACCAAAACACTTTCTACTATGGTAAGCTACTAGCTCTAACCTAACTACACTATCATCATAATTATTGATCATAAGGTGGATCATCTTCAGCTTCCTAAGTTTGTTCCTAAAAAGGTAGCTAAATAGGATATTGTCTTCTAGATATGGATTGGTATAGATGAGGATCTAATAAAGAATAATAAAGTTACCTTTCATGTCTCCCATATCATTATTGAGAAGATGTAGTACACCATTAGGAAGTAATTTAGAGAAGCTAAAAATTTGAGGAGAGCATATGCATTAACCACTCTCCCACATAGATATTGGGAACCCATGGTAAATTCCAACATAAGATCCACACCCTTGTCCTCTCATATAAACATGAGCCATTTGATCATGACTTTCTATTTATAAATGTAAAAGATGATGAAGTGAAATAAAGAGTAGTGAAATTAATCTTGAGAAAGAACCTATTGAGGTTAATGCAAGATGAACCTTCTCTCACACTCAACCAAGCAAAATTCAAGATCCCACCACTAGGAGGATGGATATCTTCTGACTTTTGGTATGGTAGGACATAGCAATAACTAATGGAAAGGGACAAGATCCCCAAGGTCTACTCAAGGCTCAAAACCAACAACAAGCCATACACAAGAGGAAGAGGAATAAACTCCTCTAGTTCAAGAATTAATTATTAAACTAAGGAAGGCTAAGTAAGAGCTAGGAGAGGAACCAACTCAAGGAAATGATAACATAAGAAGAGAAGATATCAAGATCCTTTTCTTGGAACCTTTTGATGAAGAACAAAGAATTTAACATCCCTAACATCCAACATGATTACCCCTCCTTTTTCCCATTAGATGACTACTCCAAAAGTTGGGAGAATAATATGATGCTATCAGAGGAAACCAAAGGGGGATAGGCCTCAGACCCCATCCATGGAAGTAGTCAATGAGGCACAACCTTCACTATAATGTGAGCCAACCCAAGAGGTGGATAATGATAAATTAAAACAAGCCAAGGTCTTAAGCTTACAAGCATTGAAAATAAGGTCACCTCATATTGGTGAGTTATTTGGTAAGGGTCCTCTTTTGACATCCCCCTTAGGCCTTTTTCCTTTAATGTCATTGCCTATTATTTCTACCATCCCTACTCAAATTATTTAAACTTTTACTCCTTTGCAAGTACTTTATACAAGTCTCCTTTTCATGCACCTAATATCTACTCTACTTATTGCCACTTCACCTTCTTCACTCTCTACTATTGTAGTTTTTATTCCTTCAATGTCCATCCCTTCAACCATAGTTCTTTCTATCCTAGCCATTAGCCAGCCCATCACCCAAATTTTTGATTCTTCTACCCAATTGGGTTCACCTCTACCTTCTTCAACACCAGTCTCAATAATAATTGTAGTGACAACCAAGAGGGTTCCAAGAAAGTAACCAGTCTATGTTGCGCACCCAATGCCATAATTTAGAAACACAAACTGGTCCAAAATAATTTGGCACTAAATGCTAAGCCTTCCTCTGAACTTAAGCTTAAGCCTAAATAACATGCACAAGTAGAATCTCAACCATCAAATTCTTTGAATCTTACTCTTACAAACTAGGCCAAAGAGTTAGGAGTTGTGACCCCTAAGAGGCCCAATCTAAATATTATTGATCTTCCAATGGTAAGATCATTATTTGACAAGACTACAACATCTATCTAAAGGGTCATAAAATGAAAGATTTGTTGGGATATGAATACCGAAAGCACACAATTGATTACCAAATACAAGCAACTTAATATACAGAATTAACCAGAATCAACAAGTAACTAGAATTCAAAAATAACACAAGATATGAGAGACAATACACAACTTGTATTAAAACTCTTACAAAAAAGAATACAATAAAGAAGATGCCACTTCTTCTCCACCACCTCTTCAGAGGCTTCCCACACCTCAAGTGAATAGTAATTTTCTCTTCAAAGCTCTCTCTCTTAGGTCCCAACCTGCAACAACCTGCACCTCAATAGACCTTACTTATGGAAGGATCTTCCTTGCCTTCCTCTTTGCTCTGAGTACACACTTGTACTCTAAGTAGATCTCTCTTGATACTACTCCCTGTTGTGTTGCTATCCTCTCTGATCTTGCACACCTGCAAATCAAACTGGTTCTACACACCTGTGAACCTTGACCTTGCACACACATACACCTGCATATCAATGATCTTACTTACCATGCAGATCTCCTATAGAAGCCATGCTCACCTGATGACCAAGATCATACATACATGAAGAACCCAGCTGATTCTCCAATCCAGCACCCACACTTGGTACTGTGGCACTAGGAGGAACACACCATGCTCACCTCACACACAAAAGGAGCTTATAATATTGCTCTCTTACTCTCTAGCACAAGTTTACAATACAACCATGAGTCTAATATATAGATCTCATCAAAACAATAATTAGACACCTAATTACAATAATTAGATCCATAGCTCTCAGTCTAAAATTAGCTCTTGACATGCAAACACTTGGTTCATTAGTTAACTGCCTGTAATATACTCGCATCTCAAACCATAGGTGACCGACGTCGGTCCCTATCTACCTAGGGGGTGCCGACGTTGGCCGACTACTGATCGACGTCGATTGCCTTCTGCCTTACCCTATCGACATTGGTTAGCCTGACCGATGCCGGTGTCTGTGACACTCTGCAACCCTTCTACAACCTCCTTCCCTGCTTGCATCAGTGAAGCTTTTAGCTCCACAACCTAACAATCTCCCACTTAGAGATAAACAATTGCACTGTACCTATACCTATACTCTATCTAATCTATTTCTTGGCTTGTATCCCTCTTCAAGATGAATCCTGAAGACCACCCACCACACACCCTGTGGTGTACCTCCTGTCATCCGAGTACCCTGCCACATCTGAACCTACAAACCCATGTAGTGAAGTCCTGACCCTGCATGTATACCTACTACTGGTCCCTCTCACATCCCTGAGAATCCACTTCCCCGAATTGACTCCTAACTCTCTGACAACACCCACTGCTTGGGCAAATTCAGATCTATACCAGACCTCATGTGATTTTGGACACTGAACTATCCAGCCTTTGGTGTGCTCTGATTCTGCATCCTGTGTCTCACCAACACTTGATTCACATCAGCTCCCACTGGAGACAAAATCAATCTATGATCTCCCATGTCTCCCATGCCAAATAATTTTGCTGCTCCAAATTCTTCATAGCAAACCCCTGAACTAATCTTACCCTTAGCTCAGCAAAAAACCCTGTATGTACAAACTTGCTAGCTAGCATACTATCCACATACAGCAACAGAATGATGTCATGACTCATCATCCACCTGGTAAGACAAACCACAATAGTTACCCTGACATTGACTAAAGCCATGCTTTGTCCTCCACCTGTCAAAACCTGTACCACTATCCTGTAGCTCCTCAAGACCATATGACATGGCCTTCCATCTCACGTGTCCATTCTCTCTATTCTTAAATTAAGGAATCCATTCGTCTCTATGCTTTCATACCTGCTGGCAACCCTACCAAATCTCCTGCTTGGTTCTAAAATCTCTCCATGCCATGCTCCCACTGTTTCTTAGATCCTTCCTGCTCTGCAATCAACAACTAGTATAAAGAAGAGGAACAATGAATTTGAGGCTTATGTCTTCAGTCCTCTATATGGGTGTTTGAGACTCCTTGATAGCATGCTATCCACCCAAAATCCATTACAGTGACCGACCTTGGTCACCACACAGTCTGCATCCAACCGACATCGGTTCCATGCGCCTATCCCTGACTACCAACCCTATTGATGTCGGTGTCCCTACTGTCGACATCAGTCCTCATGACTGATGTCGGTCTTACCTTCTATCGACGTCAGTTTTTCTGTCGATGTTGGTACCTGTGTTTTCCTGTAAGTGATGACTTTTTACTCGTGAGATCCTTTGAATCAAGTCCCATGTCTAAACTACCCTGCTCAGAAGTATCCAGCCCATCCACTGGTCTCTATCCGCCATCTCCTCCATAAACACCAAGGCTTTCCAGTTCCTAAGCCTGTCAAATATATCAGTCTTCTGCTTAAGAAAATGCATCTCCTTCCTACTCATGTGACCAAGCCTACGAAGCCACGTCTCTGCAACAAAAGAAGAATCAGTAATATAAACAAGTAGATAAAGAGTACCTATTTTCTTACCACCAGCTGATTCAAGTGCATACACTGTGAGAGTTCTTGTGCATCTCTCATCACCCAAATTTTTTGAATAAATTAGCCACATCTCCAAACCTGGGACCTACATGACCTCCTTCAACACCCGTGTGTTGGCTGCTTACGATTTCAGCTTCACTTCCCCTTTGCCAATTCTTTAGCAAGGCTCACCAGCTCCTCTCCCTGGGGTTGCATGGAAAGAGGCAACAGAATCTATTATCCAAGATTCAACTTTATCCAAGAAACCTCCCAAAGCATCCTGTGCAACAACCCCTGCAACATCTGCATCTTCAGTTCCTTCATGCTGATCTGCTACCAACCAACAATCTTATTTTACTTGCTCTTTCTTTCCATAGGACCGTACGTGACCATCTATGATTTTCAACTCCTTCATTCTTAGCTTACTTTGATCTACCATTGCTCTACTCCCACTCAATCAAAAACCCCTGAGAGTGACTTGTAACCAAACACAAAACCGCTTCCTACAACCTTAGCTCTGATACCACGTGTTGGGATATGAATACCAAAAGCACACAATTGATTACCAAATACAAGTAACTTAATATATAGAATTAACCAGAATCAACAAGTAACTAGAATTCAAAAATAACACAAGATATGAGAGACAATACACAACTTGTATTAAAACTCTTACAGAAAAGAATACAATAAAGAATATGCCACTTCTTCTCCACCACCTCTTCAGAGGCTTCCCACACCTCAAGTGAACAGTAATTCTCTCCTAAAATCTCTCTCTCTTAGGTCCCAACACCCAACTCAAACACTGAGTTGGTGCTCACCTTACACCTGTGCTCCATGCACTCCACAAGTGCTCCACGCACTCCACAAGTATGCAACATACTTCAAGTAGATCTCTCCTAAACCTGCAACAACCTGCACCTCAATAGACCTTACTTATGGAAGGATCTTCCTTGCCTTCCTCTTTGCTTTGAGTACACACCTGTACTCTAAGTAGATCTCTCCTAATACTACTCCCTGTTGTGTTGATGTCCTCTCTGATCTTGCACACCTGCAAATCAAACTGGTTCTGCACACCTATGAACCTTGACCTTGCACACACATACACCTGCATATCAATGATCTTACTTACCATTGCAGATCTCCTATAGAAGCCATGCTCACCTGATGACCAAGATCATACATACATGAAGAACCCAGCTGATTCTCCAATCCAGCACCCATACTTGGTACTATGGCACTAGGAGGAACACACCATGCTCACCTCACACATAGATGGAGCTTATAATATTGCTCTCTTACTCTCTAGCACAAGTTTACAATACAACCATGAGTCTAATATATAGATCTCATCCAAACAATAATTAGACACCTAATTACAATAATTAGATCCGTAGCTCTCAGTCTAAAATTAGCTCTTAACATGCAAACACTTGGTTCGTTAGCTAACTACCCGTAATATACTCGTAGCTCGAACCACAAGTGACCGACGTCGGTCCCTATCTACCTGGGGGGTGCCGACATTGGCTGACTACTGACTGACGTTGGTTGCCTTCTGCCTTACCCTGCCAACGTCGGTTGGCCTGATCGATGCCAGTGTCTGTGACACTCCGCAACCCTTCTACTACCTCCTTCCCTGCTTGCATCAGTGAAGCTTTTAGCTCCACAACCTAACGAGATTAAGGATATTTTTGGTAGGGGTATTATTTTAGAGGAAATGGAAGAGGTTTATTCCCTTTAAAATAGGTAGAATAGGAAGAAGGGTTAGTCCCCATACATTAAGGACCTCAATTACTATATGGATACCCATACTGAGGTAATATTAGATATACATGAGGGAATGAAGCTAGATAGATAAGAACTATAAGAAGAGTTAAAAACTATCATAGAGCAACAATAGGTGATACAAGTCCATCATGGTATTAAGCATGATGTATAAAATGCAACATTCAGGCTATATGAGATTTTGGATTCAATTTATTCTTTGAGAGTCAATTTGGTTCCACATGTAAATTCAATAACCAAATTGTTCAAGATTATTAGAGAAGACAAAAATAAATTAAATTTATTGGTATTGTACACCCCCAATAAAGCATTCAACCAACTAGACCTAATGACCCCTCTGGAGGCATCTAATGCATTAAATATAGCTTTAATAAGAACATAGGAGGCCTAAGATTAGCTGTCATCTTCTAAAGTTCTAGTAAACAAGATGTCCAAAAAAGAAAATAAATCAGAGCAAATTTTGACTAAGATTGAATTGACAGTGGTCCAAGATAATATAGGGAAACTAGTTGCACAAAATACTTTTTATAACATTATTTAGAAAGTCTCATATGGATTCAAATAGATTTTACAATGACTAAGTTTAGAAGACATTGAAGCCAAGTTGAGCACAACAACGAAAAAGTCAACAAAGTTAGAAATCTTCTAGGTTGGATTTTGAACCACCAATACAGAACATATGATATTGATGAAAAAAAGAGTTAGGGTGATTAAGCCTCATATTCTTGACATGAACTTAGGTTATGCACAACATGGTAAAGCATACAAGTATTACCAAGATTTGTATGTAAAGAAGAAGGAAAAGTCAACAACACCTATTAGTTATACTCCTCAAACCTTATCTACAGTGCTAATAATAACAATGCTATCAATTACAACCCCTTTTGAATCAACAACTACATCAATACCACCTCACATCTTAGTTTTATGGTAACTCAAATTCAATCCATGTTTGTAACAACAATAACAATTGTATCTCTAATAATAGTTTAAAAAAATATCAAGCAAGAGCTGATTTACTTAGAAGATAAAGGTTATTTTTTTAGTTTTGCATGTAATGTTTATAAATGAATAGTTACATCCTATTTATGTATAGGTTATAATTAAATAAGATATTTTTATCATCATGCTCATGTTTCATGTCTAAATTATCCATAAGCTATGACATGTAACTTTGACTAATCATATAGACTTTTAGGATGTAATCAAAGTTTTCTAAACTTAGAGGATGAGGCAACCCATTCTCCAAGTTCAATATATACATGTAGAACACTCTTATCAAAGGGTAAAAGTTTTAGATGAATATACAGGTAGAGATCAATAAATTTATTGTCATGCAACTGTGTTTGTTATTTCTTCTTCCCTCTCTATGTTAATGAATTTAAGTTTATTTATATGTAATAATTCAATAATTTTTGAAGTTTGCTAATGCTACCGATGAATCTAATATTTTATTAATGAATCTTAATCTTAGATGTGCAATAAAAATTGAGGATCGATAGGTTTAATTGATTCAAGCAGTTGGAAAAAGTTGAATTGAAATCCAAGGTGTGTAGAGGTATATCTTTTGATACAGTCTTCTAGGTGTGAGCCATAACTACCCTAGATAACTTTTAGGTCTGAACTATAATCTCTTATACAAGCATGTGTAATATCAACCCTAAGAAGAGAAATATTTATTTTATATCATTAAGCATCCTATATTTGTTATCTTGAACTACTAATTATGTTTCTTCATGAGTATGCAAAAGCTGGAAACAACAAACATTGGTCTTTAAGATACTTGTCCACCAAATAAACAACCCTAAAATTTAATTTTCAAGAACACAAAACCTTATTATTTGCTTACCCTTATTTTTCTTTTGTGTTTCATTGAGATATACCCACCATATAATAATTAACCATCTATCCAACTTGCCTAGTGATTACCGTTTTATTATATTCCATGTACCTATCCACAAAACTTGGTTTAACAAAACACCTAGGCTCAACTTGCCATTCCATCTCCTGGTTGTTTTAACTGCATAGTTGCAACTTGTGTCTCAAAATGGAACCCTATTCCATAGAGATCAAAAAATGTTAAGAGGTTGCCTCTTTTAAACTTTTTGAGGTGTGCATAAAAGCCACATCAACAAGGCCTTAAATAACACACTAAAAATTGTAGAGTATGATAAAATATCACATAGAATACAAAGTGTACACTTTAGTTAGATAATTAATTAGCATAGAGGTGCAATATGCAATACAAAACCAAGAGGGAAGATAAATGATCCACATGTGGGGTATTATATACCTATGTGCACACATCATATGACCTTCAAGAGAGATCTAAGTTCTACACAAAGGTGTTGAGGGATGGATGGGAATGAGAGAGGTGAGAACTAACCATAGGCAAAGATTAAAAAACCCAAAGAAATTCACATAGAATGCAAGAATCATGAAGAGTGGTGAACTCAATTATCATTAAAATTTAAGGCTCAGGTGGTAAAGTGATCTTGGAGGGAAAATTTTGGTAGCATTATTATGCTAAAAAAAATTGACCCTTTTACAAAGAATAACCCAAGATTTTATAGGAAATGGGAAGCCCACATGTCATTACTCCATCATACCCCTATTGGGGTGGTTAAAATAATTTAATGATTAGTGGGAATGAGTTGAGAATCTAAATAAAATGGATGGGTGTCTATGCTCAATCTTAACATTTATGAATGGGGTGGATAAACCACTTTGATCACCTCGAGATTACCCTTGGTTGTGTCTACACAACTATCCTCCATGATTATTTAAGGATGCAATCATATTTAGAATCCTATTACTCCCCATGTGCATGTTATCATAATGACTTGGCCAAATTCTATCATTTTTTCCACCCACTCTAGGAGTTGCATTCGAGCCATTGTGTAAATATCATCTTTGATTGCTTTGTTGGTTAGATAGGCCATCAAATTTAAGTTGGTGCATATATGATGTGACAATATTTGATTCATTACCTCATTAATTACTTTTCCATGTCATCCCTTTAACCCATTGGGCCCTAGACATAGTCTATGGCTTCTATGTGTCTTTTACTTATTCATTCTAGGTTCTACACTATGGCCTTGCTAATTAGGCCATGTGTCAACTTCTTATTTGTCTACCCATTCCATAGGCTCTCTCAACCAAGCTATATCAAATGCTAACTAGTGATATCCTATTATCTTGGTGCCTTAATTGTTTGATAACTTGGTCACCACTTCTTTTACTTATTATACCAATAACTTATGCACTTGGGGCTTGCCATCTCCATGTGGTAGGATATCATTAGTTCTTACGTTCTCTAGGGTCTGATAGGAGGTCAAATATTAGAGAGATTCTTGTTGGTTAGGCACCTATGGGTGTCAGTATATGCTTGTCAGTTTGAGGGGGACCTAGGATGATAGGTTTCCATATATCCTCTTTTGATTGGGATTAAAATCCCCATGCTCTAATTGGATCCCAAGACTTCACATGTCCATGCAGTTAGTTGTGGTTAGTCTCGAGGACCTGAAGTCAGATCAAATTTTTTTTACAAGTGACCATGTATCAGGATCCAATTGGTTTTAAAAACTTTTATGGATTAAAGGTGTACACATGGTAGGCTCAATTTGGATCTAGGATATCTCACCACTAACATCCTAGGAATCTAATAAGGCCTAACATCTGACAAAATAGGAGCCATGATTGGTTCTTAGGATGATGATTACCATGTGGTGCTTATTTGATTGGCATCAACTTTTGATGTTTATAATTCTTGGGAGTTTGACAATAGATCTGACATCTAATAAATTGATAATCCATAATTAGTTTTAAATTCTAACACTACCATATGGCAATCTTTGATTAGTTCCCATTCCTAAAATCCCTAACAACTTTGACACCCCATGATCTTAAATCTAAGAACTTTCCAAAAAACTAAGTATAAACCTTTCTTTGCACCAAGACTCTCGAGAAACTACCACGTGCCACAATTAGATTGGACTAGATCACTATTACAATTGAAAATCAAGATATTCATCAAGAAATTGTCATGGGCTCATTAATTTAACCTTATTTCCTCTTCAAGTCATCACCAATAAAAACCTTGAAATGGTTGTCTTTTTACTTTTCAACTCTTACAGGCTCCAAGAGTGCTTCTTATTGGTTGAGAAGGCTATTTTGAGCTTGATAACTTCCTAAAAATGTATAAGTGATGAAATTCATTTGGACCCATACTCATACTCATTTGATTCCTTGAATGTGCTTACTTTTGGATGCCAAAAGAGACTCAGTAAATAAGGTGACTTAGAGAGTCAACATGTAGGTCGAGGGAAATTAGCAATAGTGGTGAAGGCATTTTCTCACATGTTATTTTTTGAGTGCACTAGTACTTAGATAATTTTATATATTATCATACTAGTACACATGTTAATAATTTCTCATTCATATAAACCATAACATATAAATAATATCGTATCCATATAGGGCAATAATGAAGCACTTAATGTTTGAAGGAAGACGTCATTATGTGCAATAAGCACATTAACTTGAGCATAATAACAATGCTCTATAACCATAAACAAATATAAAAATCATAACATTAGTTTTGCCTATTACTTAGTAAATCATGATTATAAGGTGCTCAAGGTAATTTATCAATGTGAAAAAACTCTCCTCACTATCTCTCTCAACTTCTTATATTGTACTAAAAATTAGGTAGTATTTTTCCTTAGCCAACTCATTTGTTTCTACCACTCAGGTATTAATATTTTATAGATCTCTAATTAAATACATATATCATGTGATAAATCAATTACCACCACTTAGTAGTTATTATGCCTATTTTAAAATTGGTAGTTAATTTAGTGTCTTGATTGAGGTCATCTAGCTCTCTATTTATTGTCAATTATCAACTGCCTGTCAAGGCCAATTTATCGCTCATAACTTATGCCATACACCTCTCAAAAATATCATTAAATTAGATAAATCTATGATTATCAGGTTGTCACTTCCAATTATTTCCTAATTGTACTATCATATATGTGATTTTATTACTAACTACCTCTATCGAGCATTCATGCATGTGTTGGCTCAATTGGTTCATGTCATACTTTATGACCTTGAGGTTTTAACGCTAGTCTCTAGATATACCTATTGTGCATGTATATGAACTATTATTATTATTATGACACGTCATGATTTGTGACTTTAAGGTATTTCACTACACATGACTTAATCATAAAAATCAAAGAGAATGCTAGTTTTCGGGCTAATGATTACTTATATACATTAGTTGTTTATTTTTGGGGGAATTGATACACCATTAATGTAGACATATAAAGAATATCACATTAATCTATTAATTTATTTAATTAGTATATTGTTAGATAAATTAATTTCTAAGTGGTTATTATTAACTCTTGGCTTACATTGGCAAGTAATTAAATAAATAATAATATATTATTTACTTACTTGAGGTGTAAAATTCAAGAAAATAAATAATCTTATTATAGTTATTTAATATTTACCAAATGCTTATTAATTGGATTTATCGAGGTGGATCAACCCATTATTTTCACAATGGTCACATCCCCTCGTGAATCATTATAAATAGGGTTTTAACCATATTGTAATTACATCAAACAAAAAAAAAATCAAGTATTCTTGCATGTGGCAAATACTTGTCTGAGAAATTTTTTGAAGAGTTTATGTGAGGAGTGAGATGAAGAAGATTTGATGTATTGGGGTTATTATTATTTCTCAATATTGAATATCAATTTACTGGGTTTTTCACCTCTTTTAGGTTTTCCTAGGATAAACATCTATGTTGTGTTTATTGATCTAGGTTCATTTTGTTATGCCTTGCTCATTAACTCTCTTTTAAATCCATGCTTATTATAGTCTATATATTTTAACATGCTATCAGAGCCAATGGAGAGAATTTTTTATCGAAAAACATATACAATATTGAATTAAATATCAATAATTTATATTTCAATTTATTTAAATCCTGGGTACATGGATGCCATTGTACAGCTTGGGCACTTTAAAAAAAATTGAAACTCAATTTCCTATGCATAAAATTGCCTTTTGAAAGTTTTATTCACTTAGTTTT
Source organism: Torreya grandis (assembly GCA_037957365.1). NCBI lineage: Eukaryota > Viridiplantae > Streptophyta > Pinopsida > Cupressales > Taxaceae > Torreya > Torreya grandis. Next base: position 868,914 of record JARHVA010001029.1, on the reverse strand, counting down.
GCAAAAATAAAGACCCGTGCAATTATTCAAGGCATGAGAAGCTCTAGATAAGTCTATTCAAATTTATCTCTCATCCATTAGTGCACTTGTGTGGCTTGGAAGGCTAGAAATATTTTTTTGGTACCAATTTTTTTGAAAGGTTTGTTGCCATTATAGGAGGATTTCAAGAAGATCTACAAATTTTGAAGGCCTGAGAAGGCCTCTATCTCCCTCAAGCTTCTCCTCTACTCCCAGACCTGTACCATTTACACCCACATGAGATATTATGGTAAGTATAAATTTCTTTCAAATATATAAAAAATATTTTATTTTTTAATTTTATAAATTTTATTTACCTTTTATTAAAATATTATACCAAAAAGTTAAAAATCAAGTAATTTTATTTACTTTTGGTTACATTTACAGTAAATAAATATTTTTTTATATCTTTTTTTTTAAAACTAGATAAAAATAATTAAATATAATATTTTGCATGTGAATTTTTGAATTCATTCATAGATGAGTTGGTGATTACAAATTTTGGTAAAAACTTGTAAAAGACATGTCTAGTGTTCAAATATCACTAGCTTTGTTCTTTTTATCTTCTTTTTGACTTTATTCAAAATTAATTACAAATTAAATTAATTTGAATTTCATTTCTTGGATTGTGTGCCTTCCTTCTCATGTGAAAGCCCCCTGACCTATTGACTAGTCCTTCTTTCGACACTTGATCTAGTCTAAACCTAGGCAAGCATAATCATACAACTAGTCGATCTTAAGTTCTTGTCACATTAGAGTGGTCCATTTTTTTTAAACCTCCTATTATAATTTTTACACCTTTTTAATAATAGTGCCTAGGTGGTCGTTTTAGTATGACTCTTTTGACACTTAGATTTGTGTTTTTTTAATTTAGTGTTTTGCATTATTTAGTATTTAAATTATGTAATTAAATATATTTGTACTTTGGTTTTACCTTATTTTAAAAACTTAAGTTAAATTCACATCAAAAAGGTTTCATTTTAAGTATTTATTTACTATCTTATTTAAAGGGAAGCTATGGATTCACCTCATTTTTCCTTAGATAAATCTCAAATGCTTAATGGAAATAATTACAATATATGGAAAATTTGTGTTAAATATTAATTTATGGTCTATAAATTATGAAATATTATTGTTAGAATTGATAAAACCCCTTTTGAATGACATGTGATCCCTAAGCTTACCAATGCATTTCAACAAAAATCATAGGAAGCTATGTCCATTATCTTGCAGAGTGTTAAGGATGAATTCCTTCTCCACATTAGTAATCAAAAGTATCTTAATTATGATTGGAAATAATTTAATCTATGCATGAAGTCACTTTCCTTTCAAATACCATTAAATTAATCCTTGAATTGCTAACTACACCTATGAAAGGTGATGAAAAATTTGTTAATTTTCTTATTAAAATTAAAAATATTAAAGCTTAATTAGATGGATGTAATCATAATTTTATTCAATATAAATTATTATATTTTATCATTAAGATAAATATTCATAAAAAAATTATAAATTTCATTTTAATTTTAAATTTTAAGTATCAAACTGAGCAAGATATCCTTGACCTTACCACCTTGTCTGCTCTCCTGATTTAGGAAGAGAAAGTTATGATAAATTTTGATTATAAGGAGAATGCTACTAAAGAACTTATCACTCTTAATAATGTTTTTGATAATAGTAAAAATGATAAATCTAACCCTAATTTTTTTAAAGGTAAACATGGGAACAAAAAAATCTGGTAATAAGAATCATACACCTAAGTTTAATGAAAAATGCAATCTTTGTGGTAAATTTGGTCATAGAAAGGAAATCTATTATAAAATTAAAGATATAAATAAAAATAAAACTTATAAAAAAAACAAAGGAAAGAAACCTAATCAAAACAAGTAGAAGAATTAAAACCTTAATCAAAATAACAACCAGGATTCAAATTTTATTACTTTATATGTTGCTTTATGTGCTTCAAATGAAAATGAATGGATTTTAGATAGAGGTATATCACATCATATGACATGCTTATCTAATATTTTATGTGATTCTAGAGATATCTCTAAAAGAATTTACTTAGGAGAGAATTCTTTTTTAGAAGCAACTAAATAGGGAAAAGCTAAGTTTTCAAATGTTGTTATTAAGGATATTTTCTATGTACCTAAGCTTAAAAATAATTTACTATCTTGTTCTCAAATTACAACTGATAATTTCATTTCAATGTTAATTAAATATAGTTGGTCCATTAGAAATCATTTTGGTTCCTTGATTATTGAAAGTGTTCAAAAAATGGTTTATATATCTTTTCTCCTTCTTCTACATATTTTTTTTCATTGCATAGTAATAATGAATCTCAATTATGGAATGAAATATTAGTACATGTTAATTTTATAAGTTTACATGATATGTCTACAAATAATATTTTTATTAGACTTCATTCTATCCCCTCTCATCATGAAATTTGTGAGGGTTGCTTATGTGGTAAACAACCTACTAACCCCTTTCACAAGAATCATGATGTGAATTCCTCACATCTTTTAGAATTAATTCATAGTGATGTTATAAGTACTTTGGAAATTAATTATTTTAATGATTCATTATATGTTTTTATATTTATTAATGGTTATACTAGAATTATCTGGTCTTATTTCATTAAAAATAAATCTAATATTTTTTTTAAGTTTAAAAAATTTAAAGCTTATCTTGAAAATGCATTTGATTTTTCTATTAAGAGTTTAAAAACTAATAATGGTGGTGAATATGTTAGTAATGAGTTTGATTATTTTTTCATTATACATGGTATTAAAAGGTAATTAACAACTCCCTATTTCTCTCATCAAAATGGTATTATTGAAAGGAAAAACCACACCATCATAAAAATGGCTAGAATAATGTTACAATCTATAAATGTTCTTAAGTTCTTATGGGTCAAAGCCATAAACATTGTTGTTAATATTCTAAATAGATTTCATACCAAAGCCTTGAATATTTCTACCCTTTTATAAATGTGGACTAAGAAGAAACTTAGTGCATCTCATCTTAGGATTTTTGGCAATCTTGCTTCTATCTTTATCCCTAAAGTCAAAAGGAAGAATCTTGGCCCCACTTCCTATTATCATATTTTTGTAGGATATGGAGGTAAGACAAAATGTTTAAGATTTTATGATCCATCTAAATGTTAGATCATTTAGAATAATAATTTTCTTATTCTTGAAAAATCTTTTTGTGAGGCCTTTGTGGATCCTCCTCAATGTTCTTCTATTGATGAACTTAACTCTCATGTTTCTCCTTGTGATGAAATAATTGCCCTTACAACCTAGAATTTTTAGGTTATCCACTAAATAGATGTCAATAATGTATTTATAAATGGTGATTTAGAAGAATAAATCTATATGATGCAGCCTAAAGGTTTCACTGATCCTATCAAAAAACATTTTGTATGCAAGTTAAAAAAATCTTTGTATGGTTTAAAAAAAGATCTTCGAGCTTGGTATTCTAAAATTACTTATTTTTTGAAAGAATTGGTTTTTTATAATTGATATTCAAATAATGATCTCTTTGTTAAAGTTGAAAATGGTCATTTGATTCTAATTGTATTATATATTCATGATTTTTTTATTACTAGTGATATAACTAGTTTAATTCATAAATATAAGGATAAACCAAGTCAAATATTTGAAATGATTTAGGAATTCTACATCATTTTTTAGGAATGACTATATTTTACGATAAAAAATTAACAATCTTAGTATGCACATAATATTCTTGTTAAATTTAAAATGCTTGATTGTAAATCTACCACTGATCCTATTGAAGTTCGTATTAAACTTTGTATGTGAAAAATTTAACCCTACTTTGTATAGATAACTTATTATAATTTTGATTTATCTAACCATGAATAGGCTAGATATTTCATATATTATTAGTGTCTCTTCTATATTTATGTAGGATACTTATTTGGATCATTGAAAATTAGGTAAATTTATTCTTTGTTATATCAAAGGAATTATTAATTATGATTTATTTTATTCTTCCATTGATAATGCTAAATTATATGGTTATGGTGATGCTGACCATGCTAGTGATACTTTAGATCACAAATCTACTTCTGGATATGTGTTTAAGTTTGGTGAAGGTGTTATCACTTGGAGCAGCAAAAAGCAACCTACTATCTCTCTCTCTTCTATAGAAGATAAGTACAAAATTTTTATAGAAGATGATAAAGAAGCCATTTGGCTATGAAGGTTATTGGGAGAACTTCATTTATATGTTTCTCATAGTACCATCCTTCATTGTGATAACCAAATTTGTATACCTCTGGTGAAAAATCTAGTGTAGCATCAAAAAACTACACATATTGAAGTTCATGTGCATTTTATCTGAGAAAAAGTCTTCAATGGTGATATTGATCTACAGTTTTATCTTATGGATAAACAAGTGGTGGATATCTTCACAAAATCACTTGGTGATACCAAGTTTTATTAGTTTTGAGCAATGTTGGGCCTCTCAGAGTTGCCATTTAAGAGGAGTGTGCATGACAATGCCACTTCCTAACAACCATGTGTTTCTTCATCTATATACTTCTTCTCATTATAAAGCATTGTAAACTTCATGTGGAAGTTATGTGATTTGAATAAACTTCATGCAAAATTTTTAATTTTGTACTCCAATACATTAAAAATCATAACTTGTAATGAAGGTCCTTATACTATAAAAGGTTCCAAATATGCTTAGTGATTATTCATGAGAAACAGTGAGATGTAATCTCACAATCATGTTAGCCTAAACTTATTTTTGATTAGTTTATGAGTTATAATTCCTTTTATATCAAAAAGTGATTTTTCATATGATGAATATTTTTAAATCCTTCATATTTTTCTCATAGTATAATTCCTTTATGGTGACTAAGGCTTGTAACCCCACTTAGCATTAAAGGGGAGTGTTATAAAAATTATTGTCTAAGTGGTTATTATAATTAAACCTTGGATTACATTGGTAGTAATTAAATAAATAATAATATATGGTTTATTTACTCGAGGTGTAAACTTTGGGAAAATAAATAATCTTCTTATAGTTATTTTATATTTACTAAATGTTTATTAATTAGATTTATCAGGGTGGATGGACCCATTATTTTCACAACAGTAACATCTCCTTGTGAATAATTATAAATAGGATTTTACCCATATTGTAATTACATCAAACACAAAAAAATATATTCAAGTATTCATATGTGTGTAAAATACTTTTTTGATAAAAATTTGTGAAGAATTTATGTGAAGAGTGAGATGAAGAAGATTTGATGTATTGGGGTTATTATTGTTTCTCAATATTGAATATCACTATGCTAGTTTTTTTACTTCTTTGAGCTCTTCCTAGGATAAATGCTTGTGTTGTGTTTTATTGATTTGGGTTCATTATGTTATGGTTTGATCATTAACTCTCTTTTAGATATGTGCTTATTAAATTCTATGTATTTTAATAGATATATCTTTTGATTCTAGTCTTTGATCTTATCAATCTTTCTACTATTGATTATGATTTGGTTTTTGAATCGTGGTTTGATTTGTGTGAAGTTGTAATGGAAAAATAACCCATTGGGAAAAATTTTACATAAAGATTGTCATGACATTGGATAGTAGTAAAAATTATGGGAAGACCTTCTAGGCAAAAGTGTTGAGCTCACTTGACAATAAGAAATGAATTGATAATGTGAGGATGAAGGTAAAATTTTAGTGTTTTAGATATTATAGACCTTGGAAAAGTATATATATGTCTATTTTATTTCATACTTATGTTATAATTATTGTTTAAATAAACAAAGAATAACCTTTTTAGGATATGACAATTAAGTAACATGTTATATTGAAACTATGTAAAACCCTTAAAGGCATGGATTTTTGAGTTTCATTAAAAGTGGTTTCAATCACATTGGACACATTGGAGACTTAGAAAACTCATGGTAAGTGTTAGACCACAAACACTAGGAATTTTATTTTATTTTATTTTGGGTTGGAAACTTTTGGAAACAAAATAGAAGGTGGTAATATAATAAGGATTACATTGGGGTTAGGAAACATAGGAATAATTCTTGCCATCAAACCTTTGTTTGAACAAGGTTTAAACTAAGGATAACTATTGAGTTATTCAAAATTTTAAATTATCAAATGAATCATTTCCATCATTAGAAAATATGTCTAACCAAGGATGGGCAAAGCCTTGCTACGATAGGTCATGGGTATTTGCCTGACTTTGGAAGCAATGATTTACCAAGTTTTGAAAGAATCATTCAAGGAAAGGTATTTTAGTATTTTAAATATTTTCATGAATAAGTGGAAGTTATTTATTGGTTATAATGTTTATTTTTAAATGAATAAATCCAATTTTGAAGATATATTTTTGTTAAAGACTTTATTATAGTTTAGTTTTATTCTCTAGAATTGAATGTGGTTATTTTTAGTGGTTTAAAGTCCCACCATTTTTCATGGAAAGAATGGGTATATTTTTATATCTAAAAATATAATAGAGAGAAAATGTGGTGTTTAGAAGTAGGGGGAAAACATGGAAGAAGAAGTGGAAAGAAGAAAAAAAAGAGTGGAAACTAGATAGGTTTAAGGGTTTGAACTCCATGTTCACCTTAAGATATGAAAAAGAAAAGGAAAGGGTTTTGATCCAATCTCTCCTTAATATATTTTTTATATCAATGATTAAAGTGATAAAATTGGAAAATAATGCATCAATGGAAGATTTAGCTATGCTTGTTTCAGTTGGAAATATTTCATTAGATCTAGCATGAACAATTTTAGTTTAAACTACTTCATTAATATTTGTCATTAATGTTTAATGGAAACACAAAATAAATTTTATGTTTGAATATACCTTTGATTTATGTGTGAGAATGGTAATTTCACTCATAAAAATGTATATAATTTTCACCATCCATATATACATTGAAATATAAGAAAATGGGAACTTCTTGGTTGATTTTTATCTTCATATGTGTGCAAACAAGAATGTGGTAAATAACTAACTATTGTCTTTACCATATGAAACAAATTTAAGGAATAATGAATAATATTTTATCTAATAATTTATTATTATGAATAATAATAGGGATTCCACTAATTATTTCTTATAATGGAAAAAATAAGAGATTAAAGTTATGGGTTATATTATAAATCTTTTCTTGATCACTTATACTTGAACTTGTTATTCTGAACAACATTTTTCATTGAATAAATGTTGTAATATTTTATCTTCATATGGTCTTCTATTTATAAGATGTGTCAGTCCTTTATTGTAAATTTTGATAGTTAGGAAGGTATTGAATGAGAAAGATTACCTTATGAGTTGAATGGATGCTTCAAACAAGTATAGATTATTTCATTATTGGTAGTCTATTTAAATCTAGGTTTGATCTTACATAAGCAAGATTACCTTAAAATTTGATTACAATGTATAAAGAAAATACATGGTCCTTTTCCATGACCTTGGATTTATTATCCTTAGTTTTATGACACCAAATTTTGGAAGTTTGTTATTAGTATTTCATTATGGTCGATTGTTGTTAATTTTTACAATGGTTCTATCATTTTTATAGCCTAATATGAGTTTATATTAGATCCAAAAAGGAAATTGGGAAATTGGATTAAGGGTTTTAGCCTTTAACATTGTCTTCTTGAATTAATTTGTGTTTTGGTATTCTAATTTGGTTTTGATTATGAAAAAGGTTCATTAACCTCTAATATTGAATTGGTGAATATGTTAGCTTGAGATATTCCATAAGTTAACTATTATGGGAACCCTTATAATATTGTTATCAGTTAACGAAACCCACATTGTAAAATAAGTATTGATTGATAATCATTTAATATTTACTAGTGAATGACCATTTAAATATGGATGGAAAAAAAGAACAATATGAAATGTGGATTTCTATAATCACCTAAAAGTGGTATTTGAGTGATAAGAGTGCTACTTGATATAACATATTCCTAGCTTATCCCTATACCTGTCATAAAGCCTCTTATCACACTTTTCCAACCTTTGTATAGACCACATGTGTCCTTAGTTAGTTAAAACATAGTCTCAAACCATCATTCATAGATCCTGGCCCTTCGTGCCCAATAGCCTCTTAGATGGACATTAGCACCACACTAAGGACACAAGAGCCACATGGTACTAGTGTCTCCAACATGGAGCTAATGTCACTTACCCTAAATTTATTGAAAAAGTATATTTTTAAAATTTAAACCCTCCTAGGGTTGGGCTAAGAATCTTTTATTATCCACACAAGCTACTGAACACTATGAATACGTGACTTTTAGTCATGTATCCATGAGATGGTAAATTGAAGTAAATTACCTATTCAAATATGAAACAATTTGAGTAAAATCAAGTTTCTTAATCCCTATTCTACCCCAATTCTATATACTACCATCTACAACTGCCCTAAGCCTAGGTTTTCTACATTTATAATCTCAAGCACACTCAAGGCATTCAAGAGCATTATCATTATATCATCAATTACACTTGAACCATCATTTAGGTAGGGAGAACTACATCATTATTGATCCTTCCTCAAATTATTGGTATGTAGGAAACTTTCTTCACATTGGGGTGTTGAGGATGTCTAGCCTATCCTACTAATGAACATAAATTTTTAGCTCGTGCCTTACTTGCAAAGAGGATTAAGGGTTACATAATAAATCAATTGTTAAAATCACAATATAAAGTTTCAAACTTCATACATGAAAGAATAGAACCCAAAATCAAAAGTGAACTTACAACCAAAATTTAGGAATAGTCTTGCATAGAGGACATTAGAGCCATTTTTAGGACACTAGAGCCACATGGTGCTACTATCCAAGAGGTTTTATGATATAGGGATCCAATTGAAAACACTTAGACCTGTTTATATCTCAATTTACAACTGTCAGATCTTTTGTATTGGGTGTTTTCTAGATAAGTTTATTTGCACACAATTATTACTCTTTTTAGAAAGTCAAAGTTAGTCAAAATTTGTTATAAATCAGTAGTTATTTTATGCATATTATTTCACTAATTTAGACTACTCAGCCATTTAATTAAACACATTATTTACATTAGTAAAAACCTAAAAGGTTAAAACATTTGGTGACCCTGACTTACTTCAAATATTATTTAAAACCCTAGTTTTACATATGATTTACCTTCTCCTAATTTTTGTGCACTATATTAGGGTTATATATTTTTATTTTCTTCATTTTTTGGCATAACCTAGATCATTTAATCAATCCTACATTAGGGTTTTATTTATTTAATGTAATTTAAATTTTTCAAAACAAACCTAATTCAAAACTCAAACCCCAGATAACCCTAGGGTTTACATTTCTAAAATCAATTTTTAGATCCATATATCTTTTTATTTGTATTTCATATAATCATTATAATAATGATATAATAAATTAATCACTTTTTGTTGCAAAGTTACATACTTTTATTTGCATGCTTGTTCCCTTTAATTCAGAATGAACTCAAAAAAGACATAAACACAAGTATAGATGATGCTTTATATCAATTAAAATATATGTCATATCTCATAGCATGTTATATTTCTCCCATGTGAATTTCCATTAACAAGAAAACCCATACACACATAGTGGATTTATCACATAAGCTACTAACTATGTTTCAAGTTTCAATGTCATATTTTATGCACATGAAATAATATCCTTATCCTCCTCATATCCATTAGGGTCATAAATACTTTCCTTCTAATTAGGTATATGCTATCACTCCTCCACAAGATGAAGTATCCTATACCAATGTCACTATTCCCCATATTCATCCTATTCACACTCTTCCTTGCAATGTGTGTGCCTACATGTTCAATTAGAAACAACCAGGGTTTGCTCTTGTGAAACTCCATGTGATTAAATTATTAGTATGAGAAAGATAATTATAGGTTAAAAATTTAGAATCAACCATTATATGAAAATATTACAATATTTGAAAATAAATTTATAAGACAAAGGCCTCTAGGGCACAATTGTGTAAATCATGTATATGCATCTTCACCTAGTCAATTTGTGGCATATAATTTTACATATCCAAATCATAAATCACAACAAAGTACATATACAACTAGTGCTTAAAAAAGAATTAAAATTTAAAATAAGAGTTCAAGTGAGATACTAAGGGAAATATTTAAATCTAAGTTGATTAACCTACCCCGTCTACAACTAGTAAAGAGATCCAAATATTATTGTGCATATCATAGAATGCATAGGCACCACACTGATTAATGTTTAGTATTGAAAAGGAAAATACAGTAGATAATGGATATAGATGAATAATATAATGACACTTCATGCAAACAACATACAATGACACATTTACAAATTCAAATGATCAAATTCAAAAACTATACAAAATGGCTACAAAATCATAATTTAGAACAATAAAATGTTCACAAAACATAATCAGAGAAAGAAATAGTACAAGCAGCACGGGTAAATCAAGAAAACATACCTCTCCAAAATGAGGCTCAACATGGTAAAGTAAGCCAAGACCACCATTTTTAGGGCCAAACAATTCTACCAAGCCAAGACCACCCTCTTTGGGCTATTTTTTTGAACCAATACCGCCCTTATTTGGGCCATTCCAACATATGTAATTCACCCTTTTTGGGGCCAATCAAATCAAGACCATTTTGACCAATTCTAATCTTGACCAATACCACCCTTATTTGGTCCCATTCCAATCTATTCCAATTCACCCTTTTAGGGGCTAATTAAATCAATATTATTTTGACCAATTCCAATCTAGTCCAATACTACCCTTTTGGGAGCCAAATTTTTTTACCAAGCTAAGACCACCCTCTTTGGGCTATTTATCTAGCCAATATCACCCTATTTAGGGCCATCCTAATCTATTCCAATTCTCCCTTTTTAAGGCCAATCAAATCAAGACCTTTTCAACCCATTCCAATCTATGTTAAGGCTACTTTATTTGGGCCCATTCTAAGTGAATCCAAGTCTGCCCTCTTTAGGGCCAATTTCTTCCATAAAATTTCCATTACATGTATCCTTGCTTGGGGGCATTAGTATAAGGTTAACTTGAGTCATGATGTCATAGAATTATAATATTATCTTATGTCAAAGTATTTTATAGAAAATCACCCAATTTACCCAAAAATTGTCCTACTTTCATCTATTTTGGACACTTCAACCATTAGCCCAAAATCCAATCTAGTATTATAGCCAAAAAAAACCTTACCAACTATTCTACTTCAACAATACCTTTCACGTGTGCCATTTGAGACTAAACATATACCTAATCTAATGTAACTTGTTAATTCACCATCAAATTATGAACATTAACTAGATCAATTCAATCAAAAACTATTTTAAAACAAAGATGAACATATTGTTAGGATGTTAGAGATGGGTGCTAAAATTATAGATAGATTTATAGTAGATAACTTACACTATTTTATTATAGGTCCTAAAAAGACACCATAATGAAGCCAATAGTCCAGACCTATTATACCATTTCCTAGCTAAGGATCCTTATCTATTGACAAGCCAAAGTGCCCAAATCTGATAACTACTTGATTGAGATATGTTAGGATCCCCTTCCTAAACATGATCATATACATCCACTTCTAATGCATGATCAGATACATCCACTTCCAAATCAAGATCAATATAATCAACCCACTATTGACATTTTTATTTAATCCCCCATCCTTGACCAAAATAAAACCATATTTCAGAAGCCACAATCCATTATTCACTCAATGCAAAAAGTAACTCATTTTTTAACATTTATTCACCCTAAAGCCTTCATTTCCAAGTAAAATTTTAATAATGTATTTGTAGACAACACAACTCATCAGGCCCTTTGCATGACTACTTTGATATCAAAATGAGGTTTTATTCTAGAACCAATATCATAATTGGGTTTTATTTTGGAACTAATATCAGATTTAACATCAAAATCAAAATCAACATTATCCTCAACATTAGATTTAGATCTTCTTGAGTTAGAATTAGCTTTAGAATCAAAATACATTAATGTATGTTGTGATATTGGATGCACATTTTTAGCATATTTGATTGAAAACATTTGTGATCCTTCCATGATTTTTGAAGAAGCTTCCTTCGACATAGACACAAGTTATCCTAGTAGCCTCTATGATATTTTTGTTGAGTTTTATCCTTATATTGCCATTGCACATGCCTTTACCATTAACCAACTTATCCATTCTATTAACATTCCAATTCCCACAAACATTTATTGGGACTGATAGAATCATGTGTTGTTAAACTTATTCCATGGAAACATTTTAGTGGTATAATTTTTTAGGAAGTAAGACAACATTCAATCAAAAGAATAATTTCCTAGTACAAACTTGTCTGAGGTGCTAGGGGATATTCAAATTCTAAACTAAAAATCTTCTAGGGAAACCTTGTTTGAGGTTCTAAATGATAATCATGATAAAAAATTAGAGTCCTTTAGTGAAACATTTCTTAAGGAGTTAAGAGAAAATAAAAATGAATTATCAACATCCCTTAGTGAAACCTTATTCAAGGTGGTATTGGACAATCAAAATTAAAACAATCAAGAATAATTTATTGGTGAAAACCTCTTGGAGGTTCCAAGCACTAATCCAATTAGTTCCTCATCACTTGATGAAGAAGTTATTAAAGACAATATTGACCCTTCTACAACCAAAATCAAGTTGAATTTAGAAGTAACAACAATGTATGTGACTAAAAATCCTAGTTTTCATTTGTCCACCAACCATTATACATTCCATTTTCATCCTATTTTCCATTCAAGACATATTTTTCATTATCAAATCATACCATTTTTTTCATGCCCATCCTTCTTTACCTTTCTTAGAAACACCCTTTTTTATAGAGGCTATGAAGACATCTTGTTTAGTGGTTTGAAGGAAGTAAAATCAACAACCAACAAAGATCACAAAATCAATCGTCTCATTTATATCAATAAAAACATCCACATAAAGATATCATTCTGAGAAGGTATTGGTTAGACAATAAGGGTCCACAATATGCATCTCATAATCCTCAATTGAGTAGAGATGTTATAAAATTCAAAAAAATAATTATAAATACAAAAAAAAAATCAAAAGAAAAATAATTTATTATCTGCAAGTACCTTGAAACTTGGGGGCAGCCCTATCCACATTATATAAATTATTTTCAAGACATCTTTCCCATTATATACCATTACTAATCATTCCATTTTAGCCATACAATCATATTCAACATAGACTATCTTATTATGATAACTAGTCTTCCGTATTTACCTTATTATAGAAGTTGAAGGTATATTGAGACCTATTTGGTAAGAATATTTAGGCCCATTAATCCACCATGTCAATCTTGTACCATTTGTCCTATTCCTATTCCATTAATGTTTTTAACCCTATTTTTGGTTTATAGTCTCCCCTAACATGATTGAACTACATTGGCTTGAGGTCCATTTGGACTATGTAGGTAGTACTTAATTTTTGAGGTCAGGTTGATCACCCCTTTTTCAAACTCTCACTAATTTATTGTTGGGGATCAACCAACAATAGATTACACTTGTGAAAGCAATAAATGCGGAAATAAATCAGATAGATAAGTAACTAGAATGATAAATAGAAAGAACAAGAGATACAAGAAACCACCCTGAAAACTTGTATTAACAAACTCTTTACAAAAGGAATACAATTGAAGAAACTTCTTTCTTCCACACCTCTCCTAGATGTATAGATCTCTCACTAGATCTCTATTCCTCAAGAGCTCTCTCTCTCAAGTACAATCAATTCCAACAACCTGGATTGATACAACTCTGTACTGTCCTTCAAACATTCACAATGTTCTACAATAATTCACACAAATCTAAGAAGATCTAATTCTACATATAGAATTAGGAAACTTGAGCATGCACTTGCAACAAATAGTTAAGCCACTTGAACAAGGGCTCTAAAAATAATATTGCTAATAATAGAGACGCGAGCTTAAGACTACAACTTAAACTCATCATATAAACACTCACTTCTATCCTCAAAAATAGCTTTCTAGACGCACAGGTAACTGACGTTGGTTCCTGCTGCTTGCCTGTGACTGCTGTCGGCCGACCCTCTGCCGACACCGGTGCCTCTACAACTACACCTGACTGATGTCGGTCGCTCCTGACCGATGCCGGTGTCTGTGTAGACTCGAATTTGTTAAAGTGTGCTCCTTGGTGAAGCTTTTAGCTCCACACCCTAACAATCTCCCACTTGGAGATAAACGGCTGCACCAGTACCTGTACAACAACATCTTCTAGCTCCTCCATCTTCAGCTCAATCATGAAGACCAATAGAAGTTGAATGAAGATTCAACTTCTCCTTTGTAACTGGCTTGGTTAACATATCAGTAGGATTCCTATCCGTATGGATCTTCTCCAGCTTCAACTCACCATCTTCCAATACCTGTTGTATGAAGTGATACCTTAGCTGTATGTGCTTTGTTCTTGAATGAAAGGCTAAATTCTTAGCCAAATGGATTGCACTCTAACTATCACTATACAATCTGCAACTCTCATGCTCCCTACCAAGCTCATCCATGAACCGTGTCATCCATATCATCTCTTTGCTAGCCTCTGTGGCTGCAATATACTCTGCTTCTGTAGTTGACAAGGCAACAACCTTCTGCAACTTAGATATCCAGCTAACCGTCGTTCCACCTATAGTGAAAACATAACCTGTAGTGCTCCTCCTGCCATCCAAATCACCTACCATATCTGAATCTACATAACCATGTAGAGAAGTATCTGAACCTCCATAGCACAAGTGCCTACTACTGGTTCCTCTCAGATATCTAAGGATCCACTAACTGCTTTCCAATGTTCCTTACCTAGATTGGCCATATACTTACTTACAACTCCCACTGCTTGGGCAATATCCGGTCTAGTACACACCATTGCATACATCAAACTCCCTACCGCGGAAGAATATGGAACCTTACTCATGTACTCTACCTCATCATATGAATTAGGACATTGTTTTTTACTCAACTTAAAATGTCCAGCCAAAGGTGTGCTTACCGGTTTAGCATCCTGCATATTGAACCGTTTCAACACCTTGTCCACATAATCTTCTTGAGACAATATCAACCTGTGATTTTTCCTGTCTCTCTTAATGCTCATGCCAAGGATTTTCTTTGCTGCTCCCAAATCCTTCATAGCAAACATTTGAGCTAATTTCACCTTAAGCTCAGAGATATCCTACATGTGTGATCCTGCAACCAGCATATCATCTACATACAATAATAGAATAATATATCTACCATTATCAAATCTCTTGAAATACACACAATGGTCAGATTGACATCTACTGTAGCCATGCTCAGTCATAAACCTGTGAAATTTTAAATACCATTGCCTAGGAGCTTGCTTGAGGCCATACAAGCTTTTATTCAATCGACACACTAACTTCTCCTTACCCTTGACCTCAAATCCTTCCGACTGTTCCATATAAATTTCCTCATCCAAGTCTCCATGAAGAAACACTGTCTTAACATCTAGCTACTCAAGATGCAAATCCTCGATAGCAACCAAAGACAATACAACCCGTATAGAAGTCATTTTAACAACAGGAGAAAAAATCTCACCAAAATCAATACCTAGTTTTTGCGCAAATCCTTTCACTACCAATCTGGCCTTATATCTCATCTATCCATTCTCACCTTCTTTCAACCTGTAGGTCCATCTGTTCTTGAGTGTTCTCTTACCAGCTGGCAATTCAACCAAATCCCATGTTTGGTTCTCTCTTAAGGACTCCAACTCCTCAACCATGCCACGCTCCCACTGACTCTTGGACTCCACCTGTATTGCTTCTTCAAAACTCTCTAGTTCTCCAGTATCAGTTAGCAATAAATAAAATAAAGAAGGAGAATATCTAATTGGAGGCTTACTCACCCTTTCTGACCCCCTGATGGGTGTCTGAGACTCGTTCACTACACACTGTCCACCCAAATTCTCTGACAGTGACCGACCTCGGTCACCTCCAGACCTGTTACTGGCTGACGTCGGTTCTGTTTGACTGACCTTGGTGTCTGTCTTGCTGACGTCGGTCTCTGTACGGCCGATGCCAGTTTTTGTACTGCCAACGCCGGTTCCTAACCTGCCGACGTCGGTCTCTGTGTTTTCTTGCAAGTGATTATTTCTTTTTCCCACGAGCTCATATTGGACCTTCACCTCATCCAGTTCACCATTTCTCTACTCAGATTGATTCAGCTTCCTTAGCTAATCACGATACATCACTCTTTCATTGAAAACAACATCATAGCTCCTAATTACCTTGTTAGTTTCTAGATTCCACAATCTGTAACCAAAATCATCTGAGCCATAGCCAATAAACGTGCACCTCATAGACTTAGCATCAAGCTTCTTTCTATTTTCTTTATCTATGTGCACAAAGGCTTCACAACCAAAAACTTTGAGATATGAGAGATCAACCTTTTTACCTGTCCATGCCTCTTCTGGAATACCACCATCCAGAGCTGTAGAGGGTCCTTTGTTAATCAGGTATACTGTAGTGTCAACAGCTTGTGCCCAAAATTGTAGGGGCAAACTGGCATGCAATCTCATACATCTTGAATGCTCCATTATTGTCCTGTTCATCCTTTCAGCAATTCCATTTTGCTAAGGTGTCTTTGGAACCGTCCTTAGCCTATGGATTCCATGCATATAAAAATAATCTCTGTACTTATAACTGCAAAACTCATCGCCATTGTCAGATCTCAGGCACTTTAATATTTTACCTGTTTCATTCTCAACCATAGCTTTCCAAATCTTAAAAGTCTCAAATACATCAGATTTTATCCTAATACAATAGATCCATGCCTTCCTTGTAGCATCATCTATGAAAGATACATAGTACTGTGATCCTCTAATGGAAGCAACCTGAGCCGGTCCCCACACATCTGTGTGAACAAGTTGCAACTTATGCCTCTTCTTAGTAGACCCAGTCTTGAGAAAACTAACCCTTTTCTGTTTTCCAAATACACAGTGCTCACAAAACTCTAGATCTATGCCTTTTAAATCTGAAAGCATACCTTTGGACTTAAGAATTGACATCCCCTTCTCACTCATGTGGCCAAGCCTTGAGTGCCACAATTTAGCATCCACATCTGAAGTAGATAATACAGAAGGAGATTTGTTAGTAACACAATTACACAAATAGAGAGTACCTTCTCTCTTACCTCTGGCCATAACAAGTGCACCCTTGGTCACCTTCCAAGATTCTACTGTGAGAGTTACTGTACAACCCTCATCCCCTAACTTTCCTGCAGAAATCAAATTTCTCTTCAAGCTAGGAACATGCATCACATCTCTCAACACCCATGTGTTGTTATTCTACATCTTTAGCTGCACTTTACCTTTGCCAATTATTTTACAGGGCTCATCATCCCCTAGATACACTATTCCAAAATCTCCATGGATATAGTCACTAAAATATTCCCTGTTAGGGGTAGCATGAAAAGATGCACCAGAATCTAACACCCAAGATTCTATATTATTATGCAGAGAGAAAATTAAAGCATCTTGTGTAATACTTGCAACCTTGGCTTCTTCCTTTCCTTTGTGTTGATTGTCCTCCTTAGGCTTTGACCAACAATCTCTGCTTATGTGCCCCATCTTTCCACAATTCCAGCATTGTGGCCTTCTGCCATTTCTGGATTTAGATCTACCTTTCCCCTTAGATTTGGATCTTGATCTGCCTTTCTTGCTCTTCTCTTTCTGCCTCCCCCTACTCTCAAAACTTAAAGCATTCCCAGATGTCTCTTCTGTGCTTTTCCTGCGAATTTCCTCATTCAAGATAACACTAACGACATCCTCTACTTTCATAATATTTGATGTAGATGCAGTATTACTTACTGCCATTACTAAGCCATGCCAGCTTTCAGGCAAAGAACATAATATTAAAAGAGCTTTTATTTCATCATCAAACACTATATTGACTAAATTGATTCACAATTCCATTGAAATCATTCAGATGAGTAGAAATAGATCCACCTTCATTCATATGCAAATTAAATAACTGATTCATAAGATATACCTTATTAGAAGCTGAGGGTTTTTCATACAAATTTGCTAACGTAGTCATCAACTCTACCGTAGACTTTGCCTGTGATAAATTAGATATCACAGTGGATGCTAGACTCAGTCTTATAGACCCCAGAGCCTTTCTGTCAAGAACTTCCCATTCTTCATCCTCCATGTTTTTGGGCTTCTTTGCAACCCCACCTAACGGTAAGTAGAGATCTTTTTGATACTAATAATCCTCTATCTACATTCTCCAATGTTGGTAATTTTTGCCATTGAACTTTTCCATTCTCAGTTTACTTTCATCTACCATTGCTTCTCCCACTCAAACAGAAATCCCTGCAAAAACTCCTGTGAGAACATGTAATCAATACACACTACACAGATCTGAACCACCTGTTAGTGAACCTGAGCTCTGATACCACTTGTTGGGGATCAACCAATAATAGATTACACTTGTGAAATCAATAAATGCAAAAATAAATCAGATAGACAAGTAACTAGAATGATAAATAACAAGAATAAGAGATACAAGAAACCACCCTGAAAACTTGTATTAACAAACTCTTTACAAAAGGAATACAATTGAAGAAACTTCTTTCTTCCACACCTCTCCTAGATGTATAGATCTCTCACTAGATCTCTATTCCTCAAGAGCTCTCTCTCTCAAGTACAATCAATTCCAACAACCTGGATTGATACAACTCTGTAATGTCCTTCAAACATTCACAATGTTCTACAATAATTCACACAAAGCTAAGAAGATCTAATTCTACATATAGAATTAGGAAACTTGTGCATGCACTTGAAACAAATAGTTAAGCCACTTGAACAAGGGCTCTAAAAATAATATTGCTAATAATAGAGATGCGAGCTTAAGACTACAACTTAAAATCATCATGCAAACACTCGCTTCTGTCCTCAAAAATAGCTTTCTGGATGCACAGGTAACCGACGTCGGTTCCTGCTGCTTGCCTGTGACCTCTGTCGACCGACCCTCTGTCGACACCGGCGCTTCTGCAACTACACCTGACCGACGTCGATCACTCCTGACTGACGCTGGTGTCTGTGTAGACCTGAATTTGTTAAAGTGTGCTCCTTGGTGAAGCTTTTAGCTCCACACCCTAACATTTATGAGCAACATAAGCCATGATCTCACCATTTTTTGAGTTAAACCATTATACATCTTGAAATTATCCATTGAGTTGACATGTAAAAAACTTGAAAACATTCAATATAGTTTAAAAAACCCTAAAATTTTGAAAATTCCAAAAAGAACTTAAAAAAAAAACAAGTTCAAAAAGGGCTTAACATTGCCATGAGAGATTTTAATCTATGAAATTTATACTTTCTTTGTCATCCTATTCACTATTATAGTTTGGCTATATTCTAGATGGCATGGTTTAAGACATGTTCTAGGTGGGAACCCCTTATCTAGCTATGATCATTTCCATTTACTATTACCCTGCCTAATCGTGTTCACTCCCATTTCTATGAGAACTACACTAGCGTAATGTCTACATAGACTATGTAGGCAATGCTTAAATGTATGGGGCATCTTGGGTCAGCTTAAGTAATCTTGGTCTCATTAACATTTAGTTCAAAATTCTCTCATTGTTATGAAAGTTTACCCTTTCTTATTTCCTCTATAATCAAATCTCTTACTTATCATAATTTTTACTCTAATCCATATCCCTAGGAGAAATGCATTTGGCTTGAATTCTACAGGACTATGTAGGTAATATACACTTGCATGGGAAATTTGGAGTTAGCTTGGCCACCCCTTCCCTTTTCTTCTATTTCTAAATTCTATCTAGGTTATTTTTGTGTCCTATCAATTCTCCTCTAGCACTTAGGATTCAAATACCCAAGAGTAACACCTTGCTTTCACACATGTATAATCTATTCACCAATTTATTAATTTATGATATGTTTGTGTGTTTATCTATCATGAATATCTTTGATTATTCTTGGTGCAGTTATTTAATAAACTAGATGATTTTTGTTACTTTTATATCAATTTGTGTTTGCTTATTTCTTTGCATGTTTGCATGTTTCCCTTTTCTATTGTTGTCTTGACTCAGTCTACTATGTTAGTGGCATCATCATCATGGTGATTCCTATTGTACAATCATACTTAAGTCCATCCATTGGCATATGATAACATTGTCATCATGGTTTTTATTAGTGGTCTATTATTTTCAATTATATATTAGATCAAGGGCTGGTCCTTATACACATTGATGGTCATCATGGTGTTTTATATCATGATTCATACCATTTTGTGCTATATCAAAAATCAAAATATTGAAAGTCTAATCAACAATACTACAAAAAGAGATATCTTTGTCTACTATCCCCAAACCAATTCATCAAAGTGCCTAATCCTCATTCCTCAGAATGGAAATCTTCCCTACTAGAGTAAACCATTTAGATCAATCAATGATCAAATTTTCCCTACTAGGGAAACTCCTTGAATCAATGATAAAATTTACCCTAATGGGTAAAATTATTATGGTCAACCAATGTTGATCTTTTTAGGGCCCATGTCCTTCATCACACCATTCTTAAATCATTTGTATTCATCATCTCTTTCATTACCTTTTATCATTCTCATGTGCCTAGTTTATTATAGCTTCTTCATTATTCAAAAAGTCATTATACCATCACACCTATGTTTTTGTCCACTCATAATTAATATGTACAATAGGTTACAAATTGATTTATACTTGCCAATCGATCAACCTATCCTACCAGGATGAACCATTTTAGAAATGATCAAATTCATCTTAATAGGGAACATTATTATGATCAACCAAGAAAGCCCTTTTTGGGGCCAGTTCCATCATTTAATCTTTATTATAATGCCAATCCCATAAATTTCACCCTATTTGGGGCAAGTCAAAGTGTGCCACTTGTTTTGGTATGTATCCTTCCCACTTCCCCCACCATGGGGCCAATTTAATTATATTATTATCAATCATTGGAAATCAAAGTGTGCAAGCATCAACTCAAATGATTTAATCTCATCCATGGGTTAATTTCACTTTTCTTCTTGTCTATTTTCTTATTTTCTAGGGATTGTGCATCAATATTATTTATTCAGCCACTCCCTTAAGAGGGCATCATGAGCATTCTCAAACATTTTTGGGGGATTCTTTGTGGACTCATTTTCAGTAAATTGAACAATATTCAACAAAATGTGAACACATCATTCTTCAAGCACTAACAAATTTTGTATTAACAAATTTTTCATTTATTTGAAAAGATGTTACTGTGCCTAGTGTCTCACAACACCTTCTCAAATAGGGTCAAGATGTAGATACTTAAAATTAGACACTTTGTGTCAATTATAATTATGCCTTGTATTAACACTTTTAACCTTACCAAAATCACCATTCTTCTAATTGTTGATTAATACCACTTAATCAAGCCTAATTATTCCTATAATAAGATATTCCATGGATTTAAAATTACCTATTTTATAAATGTAAAAAATTCAATTATTACCTCACCTAATGTGTCATCATCATACCAAGTGTGCAAGTAAGATCTCTTACAAGATCTTGTACCCCTCTTACACACTCTTTCTCTTACACCCCTTTGTTTTAATGTTTTTGGAGTTTTACAAGATAATACCCAAGTAATTAAAATTATTTAAAAGGAGTGACAATATTCATATTTACACTAATGTACAATCAATAGTACAAATTTTCCTAATTTAGCATGTGTAAATAAATACAATAAGTAAAAAGTGGTTAAGGGATAAAGAACTAACATATCTTGTTTTATGTTATATTATAGAGTATGATAATGATTATGAATCATCATAGGACTATAAAATATATCTAGGTTCCATTCATTATATGTTTTGACTTCATTTGACCACTTGACACTTACATCCAAGTTGGATACCTGCATTAACGATAGTGTACTTATGTTGATGTTAATGTCTAAACCATAATATATCTCTATTTTTGAATCTATCAATTGATTTTTATATATTTTGTGTCACCTTATTCCTAATGTATTTGGATTTCATACACTGGTTATTTATCTTAATTTATCGATCAAAACCCTAGGTATACTCTTGAATGATGGCCCTTGAGAAAATTGGGTTAATGAGCACACAATGTCTAATGAGCCTACAATGACTCCGATATCAAAGGGTGATACCTACATAGCTAATAATCTATAAGATGGATTTAGACTCATGTAGTTCTCCCCTACATTTTGGCTTGTGTGTGAATCATGCAATGTGTGTAAAGTAAGTACAACAATGACTAACTTGTAACTTGGAAAATATAACCTTATGACTACTCCTTTAGTACTTTAGACCTATAGTTGGGATGTTCCTTTTATTAATATTATAATGGGTAAAAATAGGAAATATTTTGGTAACTTGAGTGTCTCTTGAGTGCTCTTTTGGTTTGATTTCTAGGTAAGAAATGAATGAGGGTTAATATTGTATTTATACTGATCCTATCAAGATAAACTCGCATTAAAGCATGTAGGCTAACATTGTGATACCTTTAATTTGAAAATTGGATGACTTTAGGATACTAGACACTTATTTTAGGCGAAGATAGTAATTTTGATGTTATTATTTGTATAAAACATTAGTATCTAGGGAGAAGGAGAATAGGGACATGGTCAAAACTTGTAGAGGTATAATATAAGTACATTTTAATCATTCTTGGAAATATGGGATGTCTATGTCATTACTATAAAAGATGGTCAAATTAAGAGATAGTCCAAGGGGCACAAGATAGAGTAAATTTGAGGCTTGTGTAAATAAGGCATGTGTAGAACTCAAAAGAACAACTAAGATCTTATTTTTCCAAGTGTTCAAGACTGAGGTGCTACATAATAATAAAATATCATTTATACCCTCTTACATACACAAAGGAGTCATACTTTGAATCTCTTAAATTTATATAACACACTCCATATTTATCATTTATGAGAATAAAGGACTAATATTATGCCCTTTCTCTTCATCTCAAGATGGATGGTCCACAATCATTTTCCAAATCTATAAATGAAAGGGTTTACACACTCTTTCAATATGGTCATCCAAGGTAGCAAAGATTTGTCAAATATCAAGGCTATAATTCAACTAATTATCATGCCAAGCCAAATCTAAATCATGTGTAGATAAGGAGATATGCTTCTCATGTGAGGATTTAGGCATTGATAAATACTTCTACATATACAAGTTGAGCTTAGCCTCTTTAGACCAATTTTTAAGCACATCTTCAAAGGAGGTATAAATGTTGTGTTTATTTTCCAATATTTCATTTCTAATTTGATTATCACATAGTTCAACCTAGGGATTAGGCTTGATAAATTATGTATTCAAGTTATTTTGGATTTATTCACTAATGATTGACTAATCTCTCTTGGATTCTTGATCTATAGTTATGAGTCTTTTGTATTGTATCTGCACTGCTACTGTAGCAGTGCATTTTCCATAATGTAATATGTATAATGATAATATATTGTGTTGGTTGATACCATTTTACTATATCAATAAATATTGATTCCATTTATTTGGAGTAACAAATTATTGATGTGTGTGTGTGTGTGTGTGTGTGTGTGTGTGTGTGTGTGTGTGTGTGTGTGTGTGTGTATTTGTTTGTTTGTGTGTGTATCATAGATATAATTTTCAACACACATAACACTCATATGATCTACTTGCACTTAAATTTATTTTATTAATTATTAAGAGGAATTAGAGAATAAATTCATATTCTTGTGGAGGTCAAGTATTTGCACAAGGTCATTGAAGATCAAGAGGATGAATTTTAACCAG